>JAENHJ010000253.1:1200000-1573673 GCA_025330945.1 Mucuna pruriens
AATATGACCACTTCCTTAAATTATTTAAAAAAATATTATTTGTTCATATTTACAAATTTTGTTTTGCATAAAAAAAACTTCTTGTTTCTTTCAATTTTTTTCACAAAAAGTTAGGATAAATTTTCTATTTTTTTTTAATTTAGTAACAAACAAGATATAAAAATCATAAAATAAACATAGCTTAAATATGTTCTTACTCTTTCAAATTTAGGTAAATTTTGTTTTTTATCTCCTAAAATTGAAATTATTTTTTTGTTTATACATTTTTAAAATAGTTAGTTTTAATTTATGACTTTATGTGAAAACTAGAATATAAGTCATCATATACCATTTATAGCCAAGAATCAAATAATATTGTTAATTATAAAGTTTCTCCTCAAATAATTTTTTATTTTCGATTATATATGTAACAAATAACAATTTGTACTTTGTTTGTTACATAAAGTAGAGACTAAAGCTAATCATTTTTAAAATATAAGACTAAAAAATAATTTTAAATTTGAGAGACAAAAATCAAAATTTATTCAAATTTAAATGATTAAAATCATATTTAAGCAAATAAACATCGAAAGCATAATTAATAAATAAAAATTATTTTAATATCATAAAATAATTAATTAATAAATATTTGATATTTAAATAATATTATTAAATATTTTAAATTAACGCTTAAAAGATTATATTATTAAATCACGATGAAAATGTATCGGATGTTTTGAGAGTCGTATTACTAAATAATATACCAATTGTCTCGAATATTTTTACTCTTTACAGTGCAATCCATACTATTATCCCTATCATTTTTGTGAATTAGTTTAACACAGGTAGATAACGGCGAAAGTTAAAAAAAAAAAAAAAATAAAATATGATGTACGTAGAAGAGGATAGAGCAATGAAAATACGAGTGACGAGTTCAATTTGTTCATGTTAAGCCCTCGTACTGCTAAAATTTGGGTTCGTCCTTTTCAATTGTCCAAAATTCAGACCCAACATATTTTTGGTATAGAATATTTGTTTTTCTTGGCTTATTTTTACATTTTATTTTTTTTATAATTATGATTTTATAAATTTTATCGTGATATATATATATTTATAAAATTTTATAATTTTTGTTAAACATTTATTGTCACTAATTGACTAATAAATTTTAATAATATTATTTACTTACTATATTTTTATCTTAACATATCGATAAATATATTTCTAACATAGATAATTAGCATCACATTAATATAAAGATTAGAATCTTTGAACTTTTTATTCTTTACTATTATTAAAATTATTAAGTGTTTGACATACTTAGTTTATAAATAAAAATATATATTATATATATTTTTTTGTTATATTTGTTAATTGTACTTATGGTCTTTTAAAGTATGATTATATTTTAAAATTAATTTTTATTTAATATTAATTTTTTATTTTTAAAATAATATAATTATATTAAAAATAAAAACACTTATAAAAATATATAATTTAAAATAATATATTCATGATATTACAATAATTATTCCTCTTAAAAACAAATCACTTTTAAAAACTACTTGTTTTTAAGCACAACCAAATAGAGCCGCTCATGCAATAAATTGATGAATATGTTGGATAAAGTTTAAATATGTTATTTTTGGAGTATTGGCATGCACAATATAAGACTTTGATTTATGGGATTATGATACAAATTCTTCACAATTGTGTTTTTTTTTTTACCAAAAGCAATAAGCAATATATTTTTATATTATTTTACTATTAGTTAAATTTATTAAAAAATTATAAAATTAAGAGAGACTAATTAATAAGAAGTAAAATTTATAAAAATTTGTGATCGCCAATAAATTAGTATTTTAATCTTTATAATGTATAGGATAAATATTTATTTTTATATAATTAAATCTATAATAAATAATTTATTTAAAATATATTATAATTAAATTTTCAATCTTCTATATATAAAAATTAGAATAACTACGTGGAAAGAAAGTATTTTTCAGAATGGTTCTTCAACCATAATATTTTTAGAAAATTTTCTTTAACAAAAACGTTTTAAGAAAAAAATATAATATCTTATTTCTTATAATATATCATTTTCATCTTTATTTTAAAATTAAATTTTAATATTTTAAAAAATAATCTTATATCACAATATATATTATTCATTATAAATTTAATATATAATTTATATGTTTAAAATGTTTATTTATTGTAAATTATAATTATTATAATTTATATATTTAAAAATATTTATTTATTATAAATTTTAGTTATATAAACTAAATATTTATCATGTATATTGTATAAATTAAAATAGTAGTAAGTAGATATTTTTGAATATATAAATTATATATTTTTTATTTGTGATAAGTATTTTATATTATGATATATGGTCATTTTTAACTATTGAATTTTAAAAAAATAAATTGAAATTTAATTTAGAAATAAAGATAAAAGATATAAATGATTAAAAAATTTAAATATATATCTGAAGATAAAGATAAAATGAGAGTAACCTGAGATAGTCAAAAAAATTGTTTGACCTAGTTATTAAATTAAACTTGAAATTAGAATTAAAAATAATATTTGAAAAAAAATAAAAATTAAATGTTTGATATATGAAATTAGGACAAGACATAACAACTCCTTTAAATATTCTTATTTGAAAAAAAATCTAAAAATTTTCTCATAAAAAAATAACTCTTATATATACACTCGTTTAATATTAGAATTTAAGTTTATAATATAAGAATAGAGAGTAGATTTTAGCCAATAACAAAAAAATATATTAGAATTGTGTTGTTGCCATTTTATTTTATTTAAACACATAGTTGATTGCTTTAATTAAAGATAGAATTATTCAATATGTGTAAAGATTCGAATTTGTCTTGATATTGTAAAATAATTTAAAAAAAAATAGAATGGGTGAGAGGGATTATTAAATAAGATAATACAATTGAGAAAAAAAAACATAAAAAAAAATATATGTAGAACCATCAAAATAAAAGATAATGTTTTGGGATAAACTATATAGTTTAAAAGTGTTAGGAATTTTCTTTTTAAAAAGGAAGATATGCCTTAAATATCTTTTATTTATTTTTTGTAATAAATATCTTTGATTTGAAAATAAATAATTTAATTTTTATAATTTACTATTTATGTTTCAAAATTTTAAGATATTTAGATTTAAAAATATTACCAAGTTGTTTTTAAGATTAGTACATTATTAGTATTTAAATTTTGTATTACATTTTTTTTATAAAATAAGAAAATATAATGACAACATCAAAACTCAAACTTATCATTTTGAAATTAACCTTTGATGTTTTATATGTTGATGAAATTAATCAATTTTTTAAATGTTACCTAGCTTTGGAAAAAGGTCACAAGGTTTTGTTTGGACATAATAAAAAATACGTGATTAAAGATACAAATAAATAAGAGTGATTACAATTCAAATAAAAGAGAAGAACTTTGCCTTAAATTTGATGTTTAGGAGGAGAATAAAGATATAGATTAAAAACTATCTTCAACCATCTATGAGTGTTGTTATCATGAAATCCATATTATGCAGAGAAACTGAAATTGACTAAAAAAATATATAAAGACATAAACTCAAGTTACTCAAAATAAATAATGATAAGAATCATATGTAAATTTAAAAAAAAATCAAAATTCATAGCATAACAATTGATTTATAAAAATTAAAATAATTAGTACTCAAAACAAAGATGAAAATAGATAAATTAAATTTTATAAAAGTGAAATCTAATATATTTATATAATATAAACTTATTTTTAATATTTAATATACCATTCGAAATAACTTAAAAACTTATTTTACAATAAGATCTTTAGATAAGATAAGATATAAATTTTCGCATCATAAACTTATAAACTTAAATCTTTATTGAGTAACATAATTAATATTTTTAAAAAGTAAATAAATATATAATTTTAATATAATAATAGTACTAATTATTTATATTTATTAAAATAGATCGATAAGTTAAGTTTAAAAACTTTTTAAATGACTTAAAACCTAATCTTTTAACTAAATAAATTTTTATAAAAACCAAAATTAAAAAAAAAATGACCTAATCTAAATATAATATAGGTTAAATCATGAAATCCTTATCGGAAACTTCATCCATTTCCACCTTTTTACCTTTGGATCCATCCATGAGGTCTTTACCCTTATCGACGGTTCTCAACTTTTCCTTTTCCTTCTCTCCCTTTCTTGTCAATTTAAGGCTAATAGTATACTCCTCCCTCCTGCCATGGTATATATGCATTTATACTTTATTTTATTCTTTGACATTCTGAACCTCATAATTTCCTTTTCTTTATATCAATTATTCTAGGATAACTTACTAGTTACTATGTTCAAAGATTATATTACTTTATCAGTCCCTTCAACAATTATATACTTTATCTATGGAAAAAAAAACTTAAATACGATTTTTTTTAGTGATATTTATATTTTTTTTAACCAAAATTAAAGTTTCAGTTAACTAATTCACATAATTATTTAATACAATTTTTTATTATAAAAGTTAAAATAAAATTATAATTATAATTGAAAGACAGTACAAACAACTATTAAACAACTGCATTTAATATGTATTATCTGCCCACTTTAACGCATAAATAATTTTTTGAATAAACAATTAACAAGAACACACTCGTTTAATCTGAAAGGACTTCATAGTACGACAAATGAATGTAAGTAATCAAGCATTGCTCCAAACATGAATGTTATTCTGTCGTCCATAGGAATACCTTGATGAGTAGAAGATAAGATAAGCAGAATCAAATATGCCATTCTGGTGGAGCCTAAAATGGATTTGACCAATCCACCATAGCTGTGGTCAAATTTAGCCCAAGAACAATTTTTTTTAGGAAAACAAATTTATTTATTAAAGGTGTATTAATGATTCTTTTCATCTCAGTCGCTCAATATTTCAAAATTATTATGGGAGTATTATTAATTCGGATTAAGTTGAGTAGATCCTTTAAACAAGTAACTTTTCACATTATTTATAAATTTTAATCGTAAGACCCAAATTTCATAATTTTCACTACTTAAACTAATAAACATTGGTTAATAATAATAATAATAAGAACTTATTTATTTATTTTTGTTTTGGTTACTGTGTTACTCTGGTGAGATATTCAACAACATTTTTTATAACTAATTTTCCCCAAGAAATTTTACAGACTAACTTTAGTATGATCTATTTTTTTAATGATGTTTTCTTTTTATTTATAAAATTTGAACTCAATATTTTATTTAAGAGATTTAAGTCATGTTTCACTTGGAGCAACACAACGTCGATAATTACTTTTTATTTTAAATCTTATTATTTACCTTATTTCTAAAATTTTAAGGATGTATCATTGTTTTTAAATTTATTTTATATTTTAGTAAATTTAAAATTTATTAAATAGAGTCCGAGAGCATTAAAAAATAAAATAAAATAAATTTATAGTTTTTACATTCAAGACATTAGTGATCTTTTAGTTTATGTAAAATTTTAAATAAAATATTTTGAAATGAAAAAATTCAATAGCCAAAGCGGAAATGACTCTTGAAGGCTTCGTTATCGGTGTAAAAGAAAAATTTAAACATCTTTTTAATTTTTATAAAATGAATTTTTGATTTAGATCCTGTATTTTTTTATTTTTATCCTTATAAAATTTAAAATCATTGTTTTTGATATATATCTGTTAATACTTATATATTTAACAGAAGGTTAAATTACCATTTCACATTACATCCACTAATATTTATAGTATCATATACTAATTTTTTTTTTTATAAATTTATAAAATAAAATGTTATTTATATATCTTAAAATGAATGTTAGGAAAAAAAATAATTTTAAATTTTGAAGGGAAAGTTAAAGAAAAGTATTATATTGTTACTATAACTAAAATTTTGTTATTTTACAATGATCAAAATTAATGATTTTAAATTTTATAGGATGAAAAATAAAAGAAAATTTTAGGAAATCAAAATCAAAACTTCTTCATTTTATTATGACTAAAATATATTTAAGTAAAAAAAATTATATTCTTTTTTTAAAAAAATACTTAAATTATATTTCTTTTTATTTTAAAAATATACTATTTTTTAAGAGATTAATATGTGTTACATGTATATATCTCAATATGAATGAATCACTTAGTAATGGAAAATACTAAAACAATTATAAACATCCTTCAAAAAAAATTCATCTTATTTTATGTAACTCCAAAGTCGGTACTGTATATTCAAATTAATTATGAATAGTGTCAAGAATTACACACATAAGAACTTGATCCTAAAAAAACCATTTACATCCAAATAAACTAAAACATAATACATATTCATTTTTCAATATCAAAGAAAATAGCTACATTATTTTTCTTTATCCTAATGATCGAAAAATATAATCTATACATGTATACATTTACTTAAGACTGATTAACTAAAATTGTGTGATTTATCTATATAAATGTGTATCTTTGATAATTGTCGATAATTGTGAAATAACATTTATTTTTCTATATATTTAACGTGAATTTTTCATCTTTCTATCATCTTAACACTTAATTTTTTTTTTCTAAGTGATGCCAACAAGATAAATTAATACGATTAACTCGAGGTGGGAATTTTAAAGAGAGTAGTGGGTGATTTTAAGAGCAATTGAAGAATAAAATAGTTTGACAAAATGTGTTTATACTAAATGAGAGTATTTTGGGAAGATAAATTTAGGTTTTTTTTTTTTTTTTGGGGGAGTCAGAAAGTAATCTCTGGGTATATGAAAATTCATTTAAGAAGATAAATTTTTTAACAATATTTTTTATATATATGAATTTAGAGATTAAATTTCTAACCACTTACTTATAGATATAATTATTTGTCAATAACTCAACTATATCACCCAATAAATATTTATTTCTTTAGGATAAAATTTAAATGAAGTTCTATAAGTATTTTTTTATATTATTCTTTTATCATAATTAAAGTTTATTTTAATAATTCACGTAATAGAAGTTTTTATTAAATGTTAACTTAAAATAGCGAGGTGAAATTAATCCTAATTGAAAAATAGTGACAAAAATACCTGTGATAGATATTTTACCATCAAATTAGTAATTGTGAAGGAGAGTGAATAGGTTGGTTGCATTTGCATCCCTCTCGTGTTTGCACTGTATTTACACAAAGGAAATGTTTAAAGGTGATCCATTGCTGGTTCAGTATTGATAGTCCTCAGAGGTGATAATGCAAACTTTTTAAAATATTAAATAAATATTAAAATAATTTACTAATCAATTAAAAATTGGCGGATTATGGGAATGTAAAACAGATGAATCACCCTATAAATGCCGTTTCCAACAATGGGAAAGGTTGAAAGAGGAATCCTGAGAGAGAGGCAGGACCTAGGCTTGATATCAAGGTGGAAATGACAATAGGACCAGGAACAAGTGGATACTTTTAAAATCAATGTTCTGTCAAAAGTCAAAACCTTGCTTCTTCTTTTTTTGTTCATATAAGCGGCCAACAGAATCACCCAGTAGAACATGTAACTATGAAAGTTTATTTGACATGTGAAAAAGATAAGCCAAATGAAGGGAAAAAAAAAACAACTGTGCTTTTATCCTTACCATAAGTCCATAACAAGTTGTCAAGACTTGGGACACTATTCTATTTAATTTCATTTCTGGTGAGAGGACCTTAACTCTTCTCTTCTTCTCTGCTCCTTCCCATTTGCTTCATGCATGGCTTCCTAGGGGGAACAAATCTTCATTTGACTGCTTCACAGGTTTCTCTCTCGCTCTGTATCTGCAGGTGTTAATGCTAAATTATACTTCATTTTCCATGCCTTTTTATGCCATCATCATGTCTAGCATCACTTTTTCCCCCTATTAAATCATTTTCAAATTTTTTTTCCAGGAATTGTTCAAATGGGAGAAAGAGTTTTATTCTCAACGTAGAGTTTGGTAGATAAAGATAATATTTTGAGATAATGCCAGTTCCACTTGCCCCCTACCCTCCACCAGCTCCATATACGCCTCCACCAAATGGTATCTTGCTTACTCTTTCATTCTTTGCTCATTGATGTTGGTGATGGAATGATAGCACACTTGAATTATTATTTCTATTCCATAGTTTGGAAAAATCCAATGTCCAATTTTGCTTCTCATAGTTAATGGAAGGAACAAGTTACTGTTTTAAAGACCAAGTCTTTTTAGAATGACTCGCGGATGTAAAATGGGAATGCCCAATTCACCTAAAAAGGGAAGGGAGAATGGAAAATTTTTTAGTTTCCCAAATGGTGGGTTGAATATGAAGATGTTCAGTAAAATATGTGGATTGGAGGAGAAAGTTGGTTAGAATTTAGATATCTTTTCCAAGTACAAGTCTCTATTTTAGTCCAATTTCTCTGGCGGCCAGGCTTGCCATTTGAAAATTGGACCTATATTAATGACAGGATGAATTCTGGACTAGAACTTTTATTGTGCTATATTATCAAAGAGGAAAGGGAGAAGAAATAGTCATTTTTTCGAAATTTGGAAATAACTCATGACAAAACCTTTCTTGGTAACCAGGTGCGCAGAGTCAACTTGTGTGTTCAGGGTGTAGAAACCTTTTGCTCTATCCAGTTGGAGCCACCTCTGTGTGCTGTGCTGTTTGCAATGCAGTCACAACAGTGCCACCTCCTGGTACAGTGCAGTTTCCCTCTCTAATTCTTGACTTGTGTGTTATTTAGGAAGTTCAACTTGTTACCTTTTCCATTCTTTTCAATCAACAAAATATAATGAAAATGAAATCATAAGCATTTATATGCATAGGCACAGAAATGGCCCAGTTAGTTTGTGGAGGCTGTCACACTTTCCTCATGTACATCCGTGGAGCCACAAGTGTGCAATGCTCTTGTTGTCACACGGTCAATCTAGCTTTGGAAGGTATTGAACCACTAACGGCCTAATGAGCTTTAAAAGTTGTGTGAGTGTTTGTTGTGTATGGACAGAGTTTCTTTAGTGAGCTAAATAGTTATTATTTGAGTCACTACTTTGTATGTATGAACATTGTAATTTGTAACAGCAAATCAGGTGGCACATGTCAACTGTGGGAACTGTAAGATGCTACTCATGTACCAATATGGAGCAAGATCCGTGAAATGTGCAGTTTGCAGTTTCGTAACATCAGTTGGGGTCAGTACAATCTCTTGTTTACGTACTTTGTAGATTTCTGTTAACTTGAGTCCCAACTTGATAGTGAAAGGATCCTTACAACGTTTGGAAAATATGATATTTCTGTTATTAGATAGAAGGAATGAAACCAGAGTAAAAAAGTAATAAATGTTTTTATATTATTAAGATATTAAATATATTTGCTTCTTTAGATAATATTTTATGAAGTATTGGGAGGATTAGCAACAGTACAAGAATATAAACATTATTCTTAAGTTGTACAAGTTAATATTATTGATTGAATGTATGCAGTAGTTGTATGATTCTTTCTTTTCTTAGCTAACTTCATACGAAGTTTTCTTGTACTACATGAATATCACACCTGAATGTGAAAAAAATCCTTTACGTGCACATTGCTTACACTGGTGTTACTGAATGATGCAGGCCTCAACAAGCACCACTGAACAGAAATTCAGCACCTAAATCTTACTGTAAAATTCATGGTTCTAATGGTCAAATATCGGCCTTGAGGAATAATTAGTGCATCACATGTATAGAGCTATGTTCCTTTGAGTGAAATAATTAAATAATTATGGTATTATTGGTGTACCATGTAGTGCTTTATTTGTAAGCAGTGTATGCCTCTAATGGAATCAGTCTTGCCCCTACAGTGTCAGTGGCAGTTTATAGTTCTCCAATTCAATGGCAGTGTCTACCAAAAAGCTATTTGGAATAACTATTTATGATAAGATTATTGATTCTGAGTGCTTTTGAAAATTGGCATCTTCAGATAAGGTTTATTTTCCCTTGTTGATATTTTGTTTATGAAGCTTGAAGGAGAACCAAACACAATTTATTTCTTTCAGATAATTTTCTGCCTCTTGAATCAACCAAAGGTCCAAGTACGGCTACCGAATCTAGTATTTCAAATGAAACATTAGATGGGTCAATAAATTCAACAAGATAACATTCGAATATGAAACCCCAATAGATATTTTAGAAATGAAGAGGTAGTCCATTATTCTGTGGTAACTAATTCCTGATTCTGACTAGCAAGACTTTGCTCCACTGAGATACACTAGACAAACCTTGCTCGTTGTTACTCAACAATTAGAAATTGTGGCTATTATAAAAAATCTGAATTCACACTACTTTGTGCTTAAACCTTCAAATAGGTGTTATAACTTTGAGGAGTAACAACAACATTTTTTTTTTTTTATTGAAATCCATTAAACAAGAGTGAGATCTACACATTTTGTTGTTTCTAACAAATTTGAGTCATTATAAAATAAAAAGGTGTTTTTAAATGTACTAGAAAATATGTTATTAGTATTTCTTTATAACCTTTTTTTTTTCTAATGGAAATTATCCTTTATCAGTATGATAAAAGAAATTGGGTGGACAGAATAGCAAGATGCCTATAAAATTCTATAAAAAGAGAAGGTTAAAAAGAAAAGAAAAGAAAAGAATGGTAAAATCTTGATGTGTGCTGTGAGGCCATATCTGGCAGCAGCATGTAACATGTTGCAGACAGGTTTACTAGGCCAATATCTTTTTCTCTGAATCACAACATAAGCACCCTTTTGGTAGATTAACTCAACTAACGTCCTTTTCTGTCTTCAACTAGACGCATTATGAGGTAGCAAAAATCGATGAATGTGAATACCGATCTGGACATCTCTTGTTACGTTAATAATGTTTTTGATATTGCCCCGTGTTCTCCAACAGCCTTTATTATGTCATGGCTCACGTATGGTTATGAGCACTCTGATGAATATTTGTGTTCCACTCATTTAAAAATGTCACGTTCAGTTGAAAATTACTCATTCGTAAGTATAAGGCGTGCATCATTTTGGGTTAAAGACTTATGATACTTGGCAGTCGTTGTCTCTTGACTATTCCTACATACTAATATTGCAGTGAAAAGCAAGTCATATAACAATAAGTGGCTGTGCTGCAAAGCACTATCTTCTGAATTAGATTAGATATGAGATTTTTGCTTAGCTTTATCATTGAAGAATAAAGCATTTTTCAAACTCAACCATAAAAATCTCACCCCATTAATCTGTTAAATTGGTTACAGGGTATAACTATTGGAAGTAAACAATTAGTCAACCAAAACACTCCCAATTAAAATTAGCTCCTTCATATCATTGCTTCACCAATGCCAAACTTGATGAATTAAAAAAAAAAGTTGAAAAAGACAAAATCCACCTATTTTATATTTTAAAAGAGATTAATCTTTTTACATCCTTTATTCACATTAGGATAACAAAAAGCTTCTTGATCCCTAATCCACTTAAAGTATGTTTGGCAAATCTTTTCAGTTAATTTCTTTTTTCTTTTACTGGCTGGAAATTTTGTTTCTCTATATCAATAGTATTTGTTTGATGAACAATTTTTTGTAATAGTTTATAATGATTTTTTGTATGCTACTTTAAATAGTGTTTTAACTTATTTATTATTCTTAAAATATTGGAACGATAAGTTGTTATGCATAATGCACCAAGTCGTTGGAAATCAATTCCACCTTTTGCACGACCCACTTATAACACAAAAGTCTAGCTAGAGTACCTGGAGACTTTATTTTTGGAAAAAAGTTTTCATCTGGAAAATGTCCAGATGAATTATTATTTCAGCATTGTTACTCGCTTGTGATTGGCTGGTGAAGATAGATGTTTATTGCTTGGAGAAGTTTTAACTTTTTTAAAAAATAAAGTACATAAGTTAATTTTTATTTATGAAAGAAATTTAATTATTTTGCTTAGTCTTTATCTGTTTTGGTGGCAGCTTGAAATATATAGAGCTTCTTGAGCAAGTGTTATATATCCCATGGCACCAAATTTAGACCTGAGTACAGCAAGTTTGACATCCAAAGACTTAAAAATCCTCTAAAACAGGTCACCTTCGATACAGCAGCTGATAAGGACTATTCTCTGCAAGTGTGATGGGTACACAGCACGCATGTTCAACTGCATAGCTGCTGTAGGCCTTTGCTAAATGTGCTGATGTTTCGTCTCAACACAACTTGTTTGCTTTTGAATTCCCTTTGCAGCATAGAACTTAAAAAAAGTCTTGTCCATTGTACTTGAGATAAAATGTTGTTCTATGGTTTGTAGAGTAAAAAAATAAATCCCATGATTTTTTTTAAAATCAAACATAAAATAATTATATTTATAATGTCTAGTATCATTCTTTTTAGCAAATCAAAGGACCCTTTGAATGCAAATTTAAGTTTTAATTATTTAAAAAAAAAAAAAAAACTTTGGGCGTACGAGCTCAGTTCAATCCACGACTTTTTGAAGAATTTTGAAACCTACATTTTATAATAGACTAATCGGTCCAGCCCATTTTGATACCACTACAATATGCAATGTATGCTAATTCATCTCGCCCAGAGAAATTATTCATTTCTTCAGCCGGACCGAACCATTATTTATATCATGACCTCCCAAGAATAGAAGGTTATTATTGAAATTTTCACCATGGTTTTTAGAAGCAAGCACAACTCATTTTCACGTAAATTCCGTATAATTAACTATTTTACACTGTTTATTGCAATTCAACTCCATATGAAATACCTCCTTGAACGACCTTTTCTTATTCTCCATCAAGTAGACATATTCGTGTAGTAGCATACGTGTAACATTAGCACCCCCTTCCCCATCAGGCTTACTCTGTTTTACTCTGTTTTCGTATCTCCCTTGTACTAAAAAGAATATAGATTTTATATCGTTCTTTTGGCCAAACAATCTAACAAAAACAAAAAGAAAAATCAACACTTATTGAGTAATCACTTCCTACACTTTTTGGTTTATCTAGGATGTTCAACTAACCAAGTCAAATGTTCTAACTAGGCCAGCCACTAGAAGATTAGTACAGTTCGGAAATTTTCTAGCTCTTCGAGAACCTTGCCTTTAATTTAAATATGATTCTCACCTTAAGCTGAGGAGCTGATAAATCGATAGTCTTAAAACAACCAGATGGTACAACGTGCCATAATTATTGATTATCCTTTTCTTTTAATCCAAATTTCACTTTATTGATTTAATAAGCATAGCAAACAGTTTAAGCATTTGCTAGAAAGGATAGGCAAGTACAACTGTCACATAGTTAGCAGAACCATAGTCCAACATTTCAATACTTACAGGAGACTATCGTAATTCACAAGGAACCACACTTCAAACGCGTCTACTTTGTTAAAGTTTAGAGCTTCTTTGAAGGTCTCACGTGGTTCTTTCACTCAGATACCTTATACATTATTCAATGCCTGTAGCAAAAAATTTCAACCGCTAGACCTAAAACCTGACAGCCTCTGTAATATAGCTCGGACATGAGATTTGGTAGTTAAGTTTGTTGGGTAAACGGTAACATTACCCGAACTTCCTTAAATTGGTACATTTAACTCCCACACACTTTCATCAAATGCAGCAATTCCCAGACATGTTCATAGCTAGTGAAAGACAAAGCCAAAGAGTAAAAAGGAACCATCAAGTAAAGCTCAGTTAAAATATTAGTGTTTTAACTGCAGGTTCCATTGTATGCACAACTAAACAGAAAAAGGCCCCCGAATCAATGGCTAGACCAATTTTTACTGAAATCTGCCATGGTGTTCCACACACTGCTGAATAATTTTCCCATCTATTAGGATCTGTTTCTTCACTTTGACTGGCTTGGTACCATTCTTCGGTTTAAACCTTGCCTGTGTTTTATGATGATCTACTGCAGGTGCTTCTGGCATCTCTGACGAAACCTCAACAAGGAACTCATCTGCTACATCTCCATCTTCATCCATCCTAAGCCCCTTTACGTACCACCCCAGACCCTGATGAAGAGAAACACATAAACCAAGAAATATGAAACACCTGCTGGCAGTAAATTACTTGACAAAAGGAAAATTTATCTGACCATGCAGCTCCCAAACTTAATTAAGACAACTAAATAAATGTACACATCAGATTCAGAGGCAACAGTGCAAAAAGAATCATTGCAAATTGTATGAACGAGAAAGGGTTATTGTCATCCACTGCACGTCTGCACTAAATACAAAAGGTTAGCAATGGAGACCAAAAATAAAAATAAAAAAATAATGTAAAAGGCAAAACTGTAAGGTCATGAATACCCCACAACTCTAGTTAGCAACTATGTTTCCTCCCCCCTCTTTCATCTATCATTGATTGGAGTCCCGTGCCTTCAAATTGTTTGATTTTCCTAACTCGTACATACTTAATACTCAAAACTGTAAGGTCATGATTGTACAGACAAAAGCTATCCACTAAAGAGTTAGCCACCAAAAGAGCTATAATGAGAATTACTTATCATCAAACAAGGACAAGGCCCACTGATTATGGGCAGAACAGACTCAAGAACTATTTTTGGAACAAGATATGGTCCAAAGCAATCTGTCTAAAAGTTTACCATGACCAATTCCCCTGCTCATACCCCACATCGTGATTTGGGTTGAGGAATGTTAAGTTCATCCATTCATGTACTCTAAGTGACAAAAATAGACAGCAGATTAAACTTTTAGCATTATACATACTTACATAGATGAACTAAGTCAAGTAGAATATGATGAACATGCACATCTCCCCCCCCAATGTTATGACACATACATCAGCCCACCAACCAGATTCTGCTATGTTAAAACCAAATGATACCAATGTCATTCATGTGATTACAAAAAGTACACCAAAGCATCCCCCAAGCAGCTATAAGCAAAAGACTTACTAGTTCAGTTACTTCTCGTGCAGAACGAAGTAAAAAAATAAAGACAAAAAGGGTTATTCACATTGGACATTGCAAGATGTGATACCTGTCTAGTATCTACTATTTTCCTGATGAGATTATATACTTCCAATAATGATAACATCCTCAAGATATAACTGAAACAATATATGATACAACACCTGGAAGTCAAGAGCATGTTTCAGCTCTAGAGGTAGGAACTCCAAGAGAAAACAATGGAAGGGGGCTCTATGATCTTCACTTCACGAAAACTTGAAGATAGTATTTTCAAAGGACGGTTGGAGTTCTAAACAAAAAATGTTTACAACTGTAGTGTATGAGCATACACAAGGACTTAGCATAGGAACTATAGAGACAAGTTATATATACGCCTAACAATAGAATTAGAAACAAGGATAAAAGATATACATTAGCCTCTGCACAGTCTCAACCATTCACAAGGGCCTTGATGCCCCAAATGCACAAAAGTGAGCAGATATGTTTTGTTTTTTTGTTTTTTCCCTTTATCATATCCGTGCATTCATGCTAGATTCAATCCATTTTTTCTGTAAAGTTAAACTGTGTATAAAAGAAAGTAAAAAATCAGAAATGCATATAAGATCCACAAAAAAGAGAGCGTGAAAATACATCTCGACAGTCATAACCAGATAGACAGGAAAGAGAATAGTTCCAATGTAAGATGAAATGAAGGAGTAGTGAATTTTGTTTAGGTTTCCGAAATTAGATTAAAAATTATAAAAGAGAAAGCAAAGTATTTGAATATTGAGAAAGGAAGGACCTGAAGACCGCCGTCGCCGGATGTAGAGGGAATGAGAACGGGACCGAGGTGGGGGCGATCGACGACAACCTGGGCAGGGACACCAAAGCCTTTACGAGGAAGACCGGTTTCTCTGACTCGAACGGGTGGCATACGAGGTTGACCGGGTTCGTCGTCGGCTTCATCCTTGGAATCGTGGTCGTGGTTTCCAAGCCCTAGAAGTCCGGCTATCTTTCTGAAAAATTTCATGACTCGGATAGGGGAATAGAAAACGACGTCGTCTTCGTCGCGGCAGCGCAGCACTGAGCAGGTCAAGGATCCCTCTGGACGCACGCTTTTGTTTGCAGCTGCTCTTGTGTTGCACGGAAACTCAGAAACCAAGGGACTCTATCAAATGTATTTAATCTATATCTATATATCTATATATAACCAACCAATCCCCTCCCATCTTATTATTTTATGAACTTTAATTGTTTTTATTGCAAGGAGAAATCTTAGATCCACTATGAGATGTTTTATTACTCGGTAATAAGCGATCATATTTAATAGAATTATTTATTGCCTGTATTTTTGAAGTAAAATTTTTCATTTTAATTTACCAACAATATTAACAGCATAGTGTATTATCTAAGTTCTGTTATTATCTTGATTCGTAATTACACTTCCTTATTTTATAATTTTTTTTACTACTTCATAATTTTTTTTAAATATTGTTGGTTGCAACTTTTGTAGTATTTTATTTCCTAACATTATATTTTCAATTTAACTATAATAATATTATTTTACCTTTTATTTTATTTTGATTTTTTTTTTACATTTTAACCTTTTGTGATTATAATATTTCATTATAACTGTTTAAATATTATGTTATAGTTGCCTTGTGATTTTTATATTATTCTGTTAGTATTTTTATTTTATATTATTATAATATTAATTGTCTATTATATTATATCATAATATTATTTGAGTATAGATATGATCTCATTCCTGCATGTATATTGAATGGAACGGAACGGAACGTTGGGATTTAGGAGAAGAAATTTAAACATGCCTAATAATGACATGTTACATAAAAGAAATATTAGTACGACTATTCACTTCCTTGTATAGTTGCATCAATATTCATAAAAATGTGTAACGACAGGAAATATTTTAAACTTACCATGTGTGTGAAATGTTTAGTTTTGTTGCATTAATATTGAAGGTGAAAGTTTTTTTTTTATTGGTAATTTGTTAAGCAAGGTAATTTTAAGGAGGAAGAAGCTCTAGTATGTTTCCCAGAACTATAAATGTAACTAACAAAATAAATTAAAAAAAATTGCGGAAGAGAATTTCATTATTATTTATCATAACTTTGTTTTCGTATCTTAAAGAGGGACTTCTTCCCTCAAAGCAACGAATCCATCACCGAAGGCTAGTGTTTAACGAGTAACCATATAATTATATAAACAGTAATCTCCCACAATTTATCTTTTCAAGGAGGAGCTTCAGTATAGATCAACGCCAACATGAAGTGTGACAAAAAAAATTACATAATGCACCACCACTCAATAAAAATATCATTAAAATAAAATGCAATGTGTACAAGGGAGATAGAATCAAGTAAAAGTTTCCATTAACAAGCTGGCCTTGGAATAAAGAATACTCAACTGATTTTTCACGACCACAATCATTTTGACAGCACACTAGATGATGAGGAACTCCTTAACCTTAACGAGAAACTCAGCTATATTTGGATAACTACACAGAACAGCGCCTTTAATTAATCTCCAACCATTAATCCTGACGTTTCACGATAGGTCGCCTAGCACCTTATCTCGTATGATCCCGCTTTTGTAATATAACGAACCCACTCAACAGTGTTGTATCCACTCTTCTCCCACACCTTCAGGAGGTAAATTAGATAAAAACCACTGAGTTCTAAGAAAATGCAGAACTAAAAAACAAAAGCCTAGTAAGTAGGGATGGATACCTTTAGAAAACGAACACGTAAACCAGATGCTGTGAACATGGGAACCTGCATTAACAAATATAAGACTAGTACCAAATTACACTATATAGGAATTAGGAAGGGAAAGTTTAAAAAAATATATTTTGTTGAGAGAAAAAACAAAAGTGTCGAGTCAATGCTCTAAACAGATAACTGAATATATATTAAAATAAAACTTAAATATATTTTAAGTCTGTCTAAATATCTAGTTTTAGTCCTTGAAAAAAAAAATTCAAATATTTGACATTTACTTAATGTTCTTTATTAGTTCTCACCCCTTACTCCTAACTATAATTAGGTTAGTGCTACCATGACTACTATAATAAATAATATTAATTAAAATAATTAAAATAATAAAATTATTTTTAATTAAAATAATTAGATTATTGTTAGATATGTAATTTAATTAAGTCACATATCTATTTTATATAAATAAGATAATTACATATATTTTTTATAACTTATTTTTTAATATATTATGAAAAGTAATTTTATTATTTTTAACATTATTCTTAATTTTTAATTCACTAATATACTTTTAATTTGTATTTTTTAAAATTATTATTACTTTTAATATTGTTTTTATTTTCAATTAACTAATTTACTTACATGCTTATAATTTAATTTTAATATATTATTTTTTACATTTCAATTCATTAATTTTGACTGATTATAATATTATTTACTTTTAATATATTATATTTCAAATTATTTATCTTTAGAGACAAAATCACTCGCTTAGATATATTAAGAAAATAAATCATATTATAATAAGTCAAAATTAACGAATTGAAATGAAAAAATAACATCAAAAGTAATATATTAAAATTAAATTATAAGCACAAAATTAAATGTTTTTTTAGAAAGGTATAAAATTAAAAGTAAATTAGTTAATTGGAAAAATAAGAATATTAAAAGTAATAATAATTTTTTCAAAAAAATATAATGTTAAATTTAAATTAGTAAATTAAAAATTAAGAATAATATTAAAAATTGTTAAATATATTTCTGTACATGACATTTTTCGTGTTGCTTGTTGTTGTAACCTTACTTAAAAATATGTTGATGTATTATGTTGTGTTGTGTAAGCAAAGATCCTATATAAATAAAACTCAAAGTGTGTATCAAAATACACTACTCAGTTCACAACATTTGTGTGTGTTTAATATGGTATCAAAGCAAGGTTTTGCTCTACCTGTGTCTTGTGATTGAGAGTTGTCATATGGGATTGTTGCCGCCACCATCCGCCGCTATCCACCGCCATCTACCGCCAGAAGATTTTACCGTGTCCTATGTCCTTTGACTGAGAGTCGTCACCTAAAGTTGTCGCTGTCATTGTCCCCACCAGAATTCTCCAATTGATACAGGATTAAGTGTGTCGTGAGTTGTGCCACAAAACCCCAAAAGTTTCAAGGTCAAAAGACCCTCCACGTGTCGCCACGCGTCGTCCCCGTGGCTCAAGTCTACCGGCACGTGAACCCCACACGCCACCTTCTAGACCTTTGTTCTCCGCCACGAGCCCACCGTTCTGTTCGTCGGTCCCTTTCCTACCTATTCCAACCCTCAAAAGCTTGGTTGGAAGTATTGAGGCTTGTAGATCTGAGTTCCCGTGCCACTGTTTCTTTGAAATTGTAGTGTTTAAAATTATTCTCTTTCGTCCTCTGTTCATTATTTGAGGTTGAAAATGGCCATTGTCAGTGCTTTTTCTCAAGGTTTTGTTATCTCCTTTTCGAGAACCCCAACTATTACAACGAAGAAACTCAACTAGAAAAATTAGAGTCTGCTCAGATTCAATTGAGTTGTGGTTTTTGGGACAAGGGTTTCATGACCATTTAGAGAAACAAAAGACTAAAATACCAGAAGAAAACAGAGCTCCATGACTGCAGCTTGACTATCAATTATGTGTCATTTTGTGATAGTCTGTTAACCCTGAATTATTAGAAATCTTAAAGTCATTTAAGACCTGATATTCTTTCTGGATGAATGCTAGAAATGTTTTCGCTAATGATGTTCAACGTCCGTTTGATTCAACTCAAAATATTGTTTCTCTTCAACAAACCAACCATGATATGGTATCGCACATAGCCAAAGCCAGAGTTGCTACTGAAACAACAAAGCGAATTGACAAACTACTGATGGTTCTAATCCTGTGAAGTCTACATCCTAACTATGAGCATGTTCATGATCAAATCTTGTCAAGTGAGCAGATTCTCTCTATGCAAGCTTCGTAGATCATTGTATAGACTTAAACAGTTCCCAAGAGCTTGGTTTGGAAAGTTTAATCAAGTTGTTCAAAACTTTGGGATAACAAGAAGTAAAGCATATCACTCTGTGTTTTATTGTCATTATTCTTTCGATAAATGTGTGTATCTGGTTGTGTATGTAGATGATATTGTCATCACAAGAAATGATGATACCAAAATTTCCCAGTTAAAGCGATACTTATTCAACCATTTTCAGACCAAAGATCTTGGTCACCTGAAGTACTTTTTTGGCATAGAAGTGGCTCAATCCAATGAAGGCATTGTTATCTCTTAGAGAAAATATGCTCTTGATATTTTACAAGAGACTAGTATGAGTAATTGCAGGCCAGTTAACAGTCCCATGGATCCAAATCTGAAGCTAATGGTAAAACATGGTGAACCCTATTCTGATCCATAGAGGTATAGAAGACTAGTTGGAAAACTCATTTACCTCACTATTACTAGACCTGATATCTTCTTTGAAGTGGGAGTTGTAAGTCAATTTATGCAAGCACCTTGCGTTGATCACTGGGCAACAGTCCTCCATATCCTTAGATATATCAAGAAGACATTTGAATAGAGTTTACTATATGAGGATAAGGGAGACACTCATATATCAGGTTATTGTGATGTTGATTATGCAGGATCTCTCATTGATAGACGATCTACTACAAGTTATTGCATATCTATTGGAGGAAATGTGGTCTCCTAAAAAAGTAAGAAGCAAAATATTATTGCTTATTTTAGTACTGAAACAAAATATCGGGCTATGGCTTCAGCCACTTGTGAATTGATATGGGTATAACAACTTATTCAAGAATTGAAATTTGCTGATATCCAACCAACGAAATTGTATTGTGATAATCAAACGGCTCTTCACATTGCTTCTAATCTTATATTTCATGAAAGAACCAAACACATTGAGATTGACTGTCACTTCATATGGGAGAAGTTTTTGGCCAAAGAAATCAGTACAGAATTTGTCAACTTGAGTAATCAATTTGCTGACATTTTCACTAAATCTTTAAAGGTACCACAAATACAAGTTATATGTTCCAAACTTGGAGCATATAATTTATATGCTCTAGCTTAGGGGGAGTGTTAGATATATTTCTGTAAATGACAGTTTTCCTGTTCTGTTTCCATATTGTTTGCTGCTGTAACCTTACTTGTCTTTGTATCTTTCCTTTTCTTGTAAGCATAATTTTTCTGTATATATGCTGATGTATTATACTGTGTTATGTAAGCAAAGATCCTATATAAATAAAACTGAAAGTATGTATCAAGATACACTACTCAATTCACAACATTTGAGTGTGTTTAATAAAAACAATAAAATCACTCTTCATAATTTATTAAAAAATAAGTTATAAAAATAAATTAAATACAATTATCTTCTTTATATAAAATAATAAATACATGACTTAATTGAATTATGTATCTAATACAATAGTAATCTAATTATCTTAATTGAAAATAATTCTTATTACCGTAATTATCTTAATTAATATTATTTATTATAATAGTCATGTTAACACTAAACTAATTATAATTAGTAATAAGAACTAAAAAGCAACATAGTAAACGTAATGGATTTGTAAAGAAAATTACTAAAATCAATCAAGACCATATTTGTAGGAACTTAAAACATATTTAAACCTTAAAATAGTCATGAATATACAGGTCCTAACTCCTAATTTCCTTAATTCACATATATACAGTAAGCCAGGACATTAAGCTGGATTAGTTACATGTCCAACCATTTTCATGAATAAGCTTTCACAAATACTTTTAAGGCAATCAGGAAGTTCCAGCCGTTTTCATGGAATTTTGTAAAGTAACTGATAACAAACCTGGAACTCCATCTGAATTGGCGGTCTAGTCCAAGATTTCTTTTCTGTCATCGTGGAAATAAGTTCAATTTCTGCACTCAAGGTTGGCTCAGTTTGCCCAGGAAATTTTCTTATTCTGCAAATTAAGAACAGAATTGGATGTTAGAACATTCTTTACTGAATGTAAAGTAATATCACTAAACACCAAGGTACTTCTGGAAAAGGGGGGAGAGGGGTGGGGGGGTAACAACCGATTCATTAATATACTACTTGAAGTTAACAAAAACCATATCAATGGTACCCTGACAATTTAAATTAAAAAAAAAAAAACTGGAAATCCTACCATACAATAATAATGTAAAACAACATATTTCACACATGAGTATCAAAAATAAGATTACAAAAGTAAAAACCTATGCAAATTTATGTTTTCATATGGGCCGGCCACTTTATGTTACTCAAGATGCTTTGAGTTAGTGTCTGAAAACCACTTTCAATAACCTTTACTTACATAGTAATCATAATAAAGTGAGACTCTTACTTCCAAACCAAACAATCAATAGATGCATCATATTTAGCTCGGCCAGATGTGACTGTGAAACTCGTTTTTGCTGTTTGTTTTGGCACAGGAATTTTGACAACAACCCCTAGTGCAAACATCTTTGCACCAAACACACTCTTTACCTGAAAAGCATGTTTAAAAAAAATAAATAAATAAAACGAATGGGGATAGATGACCTTCAATAGATTTTACCTTCAACATGAAAATTTTCAAACCTTAACATTTATTTCCATCCGTGTTCGACCAAGTTCCTTGATAGTTGGCAATACTTTGAAGGGAAGATTAACACCCTCGGTGATACGATATCTACCAATATAAAATAATGTTAGCATATATTAGGCAAAGCCAATGGCCATTCTGGCACCGTTAAGAATTCACCTGATCCTATATCACTTGTGATTTTATATACCAAGTGACGCAAAATAGTAAAATAGACTTCTTGGAGCTACTAAATATGCTTTGAATTTCATGATGAGCTAATGCTGTACAGAAGATGAGAATCACTTCAATGCCACAAACATTATGAGAGGAAGAAAGCAACCTAACAACAAAGGGAGCATAACCATCTTTCTAAATAAGTGAAACTAGGATAATAGGAAACCGCAAATGGCATGAACAGATAATACCTTTCCATAACAAAATTAGGTAATAGTAAACAAGTTAAAATTGTAGGATAGGCAAGGAAAACTTCATAAAATAAAGAAATGGATGCTCGTAAGAAAGATTTCAGATACATCCCTTGCCCTTGACTCAGCTCCTTGGTAATAAACAGAACTGGATTTATGAAAATTGAGCAGTTGCAAGCAATATGAATCTACAGACAATTAGCTTTCAATGTTGCTTTTGGTGGCCTATTGGGGGTGTCTTAGAAGGAATATAGCTCTTTCACAGAAAGCTTAAATCATAAATAGAGATGCTAATAATCCATTTTCTCAATCAAAGTTTGATGATGAAGATATATCAAGAAATAGATTATCGAGTGCCTAGCAGAAAAACCAACAAAGAGTGATTTTAAAATAGTTAATCAAGAGTAAGGGCAAAGAAAAGGAATCACAGACCCATCTACCCACTTGCCCCTGTTTTCCCACCAAGGCATACATGTATATGTTTGCTGTAGGTTCACAAAATTTTATATACCATGAGTTATAATGAAAAGGCAAGAGCTTACTTCATTAGTTCAAATTCACCATCAGGTGGCACAAAACTAACTGTCTTCTCCGAGTTGAACCTTGTCAAATTTACACATTGATGGAAAGTGACATCATCAAGCTCAATAGTTTTACCACTGCAAAATAGATTTTGTTGACAATAGAAAACAATATTACTATAATAGCAGAGCAAATATTACATGAGGATGAACTATCCTCCCAGTGCAACAAACAGACTACAAAGAAAAATAAAAACATAATTCTCTAGGACAATGTAACAGGACAAACACAAGTTTCAAATGATAATATCAGAGGAAAATACCATTTGAAGAAAAATGTGGGGAACCATGTCCAAATGTAAACAACCTTTTAGCAGGACGAGATTTAAGTTGTGACTCTTTCTCAAGGCCAATCTTGTCATTCAAACCCAACTTCAAATCAGGCATTCCAGAAAGAAAGCATTTCATAAGAACCTTCCCCGTAACATCACAGCGTAGAACAACACCTAAAATCATAAATTAGCAGGCAATCAAGCAAATATCAATGTGGAGGCAATCAAATTTCATGACCCACCTTTTGAAGACATAAGAAGATTCACACTCTCCACAATATCCAGGAAGACCTGCAATGGGTCAATATTGTAAACTTGCTATAGCATGGCAATAATGATAAAGAATGGATGTAGGATAGTACACAACTCACCTCATTCTTTTTGTATACAAGGCCTTCTCTCCGCCAACCAACAGCACCAGTAACTTGTAAAGTTGCATTTGGAACAGGTCTATCTGAGGGCTTTACCCCCCAACCATTGCACACAGAACAAGATGAATTAAAGGATTTAGTGGAATATTCAAACAACAAAACATATTAAGAAATGTAAATGCCAAAACAAAAACAAATGGACAGACAGACACAATACATGCACACACAGAGCCACTAACTTGTAAAGTCACATTTTGAACAGGTCTATCTGTAGGCTGTTCCCCCTCTACTCCCTCCCACAGAAGATATTTGGTTTGGTATTTTCATATATTCATGCAATTATATATATTGTATTCTCTAAGATACCTTTTTTTCTAAAAAAAATTCATGTCACTGTGATCCATGATTGTGTTCTATCGAGTTTGCACCCATGTCCTTACTTCAAGGTATTTACAAAGCAAGTGCAGACTAACCTTGGATGAAAATGGGGAACGCACTCCTTCCTGAGTGATATAAAGCTTTAAGATCTCTGGTGAAAGATTTTGAGGATAACCAAAGTCCATGATTTCTACAAATGTGTAAATATTTATCAAAAACCCATTCAAAATCAAATGATAAATATTTATCAGTCATGGGAACAGTATTTGTTCTTTTATTATTACTCCAAGTTTGACTTGGCAGAACATATTTGTTTCAACCTGTTGAGAAAATAGATAGATGCACAAAAGTTATCAAGCAAGAGCACCATTGCAGTTTCACATATGCATGCATAAGAAATGAGTCATTTTTGTTACATTTCACTAGCAAAACCCTAGTTTACTACCTATTATAACAATGATAGTTCCATCAAATTCTGAAGGGCATATGGAATTATCATTATAGTTTTGGTTGAGCTATTTTTACCCATATCATATAAAGTTCACAAGAGGTGCAAAAATTGCAAAGTAAATGCATCCTTCCCATTGTTAACCTGAAGGTTTTGTTACCATAAATAAATGTATTAATTTAGAAGAAGATTCTTTACTTTTTCCCAGCAAAAAGCCCAGTTTTATAAACTATGTCATGACTTGGGTATTTGAATTTCATATTTCCAGAAAATTCAAATCATATAAATATTTCGTAATGTACAGAGTAATGCTCTTGCATCTCCCTCTTCATTGTAGGTACCCACTTTCACATATGTAACTCCTCACTTAAACTTTGAACAGATATATGAACTTATCCAGAAAATAGTCTTCTAACTAATGACAGTTTTTAAATTTATAGGCAACTAAAACCCTTGCACTGACTTTCAGCATTAGCGTGCATTACAGACCAACATCAAAATTGAACAAGAAGGGAAATTAATCCATCACACATACCATCTAGGAGTTCATATATGAGTACAAAATTATTGCGAATTGCATCCTCATCAAAGGCACCGCCAAAATATGATTTAAATAGTGTAACAGCCTGCAAAGAGGACATATTATCAATAATGATCATTTATATAACTGCATGTAAATGTTAACTATAATCAAATATCAAGAATTGGAAGACAGAAAGCAATGCACAAGCAACAAAGACAGCAAAGCCTTCATCTCAGAGTTGAGCAAAGATGGAATAGAATAAAACTAAAGCCCACAAATCATGAATCATAATTTAACTGACCAAGCCAGACATCATCAGATAAGTGGTAGTGATAGCAAGAGGTTAAATACCTCAACAACAAACTTGAAAGCGCAAGCTACATTAGCATTGCTGCTTACAACAATCACGATGTAAACATTGCTGATCCTCATGTAAAAGAAAGAGCAGCCACCAATCTGCCTCACAGGACAAGTACCAAGTTCTTTTGTTTGCATTATATGTGTCCGAAAAGCATCGACCATATTTCCCCTGTAAAGCTACGAATTAGAAGACACAATATTGCTCCCCATGAAATCACAAATAAATTTCTAACAAGCTCAATCAATAAGTTCCAAAAGCAAAAGCTCGTTATCACTAGTCCTAACTGCATTGCAAGGAAACGTTCGGCTAATGGCAAAAAATTGTTTGAAAATTGAAACCGTGAAGTCACTACACTCAGGTTTCGATTGAAACATGCTTAATTGTTTTCCCACGAGCAACCAGGACAAACCTAAACGTAAAAGACGAACAAGTACGGCTTATTTTCCAGAATCCGAGTTCGTGAAACACAGAAGATAGTGAAAATTAGGTCATGGAACGTTTGAGAGTTCAAACAACAGAAACAGTTTGTTTTCACTTCATTTCGTCGCTAAAGATCTCCTCGAAGTGGCAACGTAGAGATGAGTAGGAGAAAGAGATGTTACCCAACATCATCCCGGTAGAGGCGATTGATGAGAACGTCGCCGCGGAGGTTTAAGAAGTATATAGCGGAAGCTGCCACCGGCATCTCCGATCCAGTGTAAGACTTCCAAATTCTCCGATGAAAAACTCCCAGGAGAAGAAGAATCAGACGCGGTGGCTCCGCCGCGGATCTGCGGCTTGAGGAGGAGGAGCTAACAAACGTCGTGACGGAGAAGAGTAGAAGGAGAAATGTTTGAGAGTTACGACTTACAAGTCAGCCTATACACACACCCAAATCCAACCCCATTCAGCAATGCACTTTGACAGCAAGTGCGTCTCATGTGAATTTTTTTTTTTAGCAACTATAGGTTTTTTTAATTTAATTAAAAATATAATACACCACAATACAAATTTTTTACATGGTATTTAATCGTAAAAAAATATTATAGTTTAATAATTTTAATTTTATAACAATTACTTCAAAAGATTTAATTTAAATACATAAATAATATAAAACTTTTACTTTATTATTTGATTATGCATTTTCATGTGTAATAATATTATTGAATTTTATAATTATTATTTTAAAAATTATATTTATGATAATTTCTAATTAATTGATCATAAAAATATATATATTGATAGTGTAAGAAAAATAAATCTTAATTTAAAATTTATATCTAAATATATTTTTAATTTGATGATGTAGTAAAACTTTGTAAGATCAATGTCGTCCTTGTTAACATATTTTTTTATTTTTGGAGGAGGAAAGGGGATTAAATATATTTGTTAATTTTAATTGTCATGTTTTATTTAAGAGAAAACATGTTATAATAATAATAATATATTTTTATTAGATGATAATATGAAATTATTTTAAATTATTGATAAATAAAATGAAAATCATATTATTAATAAATAATATTAGAGATTTTTTAGTAAATCTAAAAGTATTTTTATTTATTTTTTTATCTAATTAATTTCTCTTTGGGACGATGACTTTTATATCTAAGCTGAGATCAAATCTTCATCTTGATTAAGAAATATTTTTAAAAAATTTATAAATTTATTAAAAAAAACCTTGAATAGCTATAATCTATTGATACACCATATTTACTTAGATTGAAAATACTTTATACATTTTTGTCTCACCCATGTTGTGATAATACTTTGTACATTAACAAAAACATGTCTCTATGTAAATTTTGAAAATATATTTTTAATATATATATATATAAGTAAGTCATAAATACATGTTTATTTTAATGTTGACTACAAATGTGACTGTGTTAAGTTTATTTTTAGTTATAGATATGGTTTTAATCATAAATATATTTGTAAATTTATCGGTTTAAATATATTTGTAAATATATTTATAATTTTAATTAATAGTAAAATGTGTCTTTGATCGTATTATGATATTGTTGTTGATGGTTTGTGCCTTAACTAACATCGGAGATGTTTTAGTGTTGTTGTCACACGTGACTAAGTTACGCACATTCAAAATCAAAGAGATGGAGAACTAGATAAAAAGATCAGCAGAGAACAAATGAGTTCAGATTGGACTAATCTAACAATTTCTTACCATGTTCCAAATGTTTTGTGTCATTTTTGCAATTGTCTCAAAATTACTTAATTGTTGCACATAATGAGTTAAAATTTTCAACCTTTCATCTAGCACAAATCTCATTGTTTCTCTACACAATTCAAGTTTCATGGAACGTGTAAGATTGATTGTCTTTGGTAAGTTTTTCAGGACATGAGTTTTCACCTTCTTCCTAATAATACTATTAATTTCAGTCATGAAATACCGAGTTTGCTTCTCTAGTATTTTTTGGGCAATTGAACTAAAATTTCAAACCCATGTACGTAATCCTTGTTCCACCTTATTTGACATGTGGCTACAAGTTCTTTGTTATATTTTTTTAATGCTACTATAAAATCACTGCAACAATTATCCTCGAGAGTCTCTCAAAACAATTTTGGCAAAAAAAATTTATATTTTAGTAATATTTCCCTTAAATACACAAATTATATATGACAAAATCTTTGGTACAAACAAAGGTAAAATGCCTTATTTTTAGTTTACTAATTTGAATTTTAAATAATTTTTTGGCCTAACCAACCATCTAATGTGATCCCAGTACAAAAATTTAGTAGTCTCACAATCTTGAGAGACAACAAATTTAAAATATTTAAGATTTCTTGCATTTTGTTTTATAATCTATAAATAAAAATGTTAACAAAAACATTATTTACAATACACTATTTATTATTAATTAAAATTAATTAAAAAATAGTGAAAACTCATTAAATGTTTGGATGAGTGTTTTTAATGCACACATACTATAATTTTCATACCAGAAAGATGCATTAGCTATGACAATAGCTTTGAAATAAAGATAAATCACACTACAATGCATCTCCATGTAATTTTTTAATTTATAATAATTTTTAATCAATAATAAAAAATAATTAAAAATATTACTAATATTTTTGTCTCTGAGTAATTTTTCTTCATAAATTATTAATTTTCTCGATAATTTTACCTTTATATGTACGATATTATTTATAAATAACTAACTTGATATTACTTAAACTTCTTTATCTCCTCATAATCTTACAAATCTTTTTGCATTAAAAATATTTGACAAGTCATACTAATATACTTATATGTTATAAAATATAAATCATAACTTGAAGAATAATAAGTTATTTTATACACTATTTTAATTAGACATTTTTTTTAATACACATTTTATACATCATTGTGACAAAAAAAACTCATTTTTTTATTGATTCAAACCACTCCCATTTTATCTTGTTTATATACCTAATTCTTTTGCCCCCTACATATTTTAATTTTAAAAAAAATTATATCACAAATTTAATTATTTATTATAAATATAAAATGTAATTCATATATTTAAAATATTTATTTATTATAAAATTAAATTATAATATAATTTATATATTTAAAATATTTATTTATTATGGAGTTTAACTAAATAAATAAATATATATTTTGTGAAATGTACACACTAAATACTCGATTTATAGCATTGTTTTTATCACTAAACTGAATTAAATGAGTAAAAATTAAAATTAAGTGTACTTTGGTATGTAATAATTCATGATTATATTACGGTCACTTATTTATTTCTATTTTATGATTATAATACAGTCATGCTTTTAATATTTATTTATGTTTGTAGTATAAAACTTTTCATGCAGGCAAAACAAT
Source organism: Mucuna pruriens (assembly GCA_025330945.1). NCBI lineage: Eukaryota > Viridiplantae > Streptophyta > Magnoliopsida > Fabales > Fabaceae > Mucuna > Mucuna pruriens. The sequence continues at coordinate 1,229,687 of JAENHJ010000253.1, forward strand.
CGTATAGAGTAAAAAATTAAAATTGCCGTATTTAGATTAGTCTTTAAATACATGAGTATTGCATTATATTCTTATTTTATATTAAAGTATATAATTTAATCAACTTAACTTAATATTATCAATCAGTATTAGTTAACAAAAGTAGTAACTATTTGTATATCTCAACTAATGTGTCATGTGTTTAAATCATAATTTTGGCTATGGAAAAATCATATGGACAAGAGAATATCTATTATTACGTGAGTTCACAATTCTTAGTGAAAATTATTTATGTTTTTCAGTGGATTTATTGATAAATGTGTGTATTATATTACATTTTTTTAATGTTACCTCCCATAGTATATAATATTTTGTTTCCTTTTGTGTTTTTTTTTTAAATTTTATTAACTTTCATTAAAAAAATTATATTAACAAAATATCTTTTTATATTATTATTTCTCGAAAATATAAATAGTACACTACTCTCTTGTTGTATTAAAATATATTTTATCCTCTCTACAAGTATATCTACTTTATTATAATATATATATATATAATTTATTTTTTATAAAAAATTATTTCATAAATTTGTTTAAATATTTTATTTAATTATAAACACTTTATTATATATAACAATTTATTTCTTAATTCACTCATTTTATTGTTATGTCAAAACTTATTATCAATTATATTGATTTTTTATATTTAAAAATACTTATTTATAATTACTATTATTTTTACAAAACACATTTTTAAATAATAAAATTAAAAATAATATATACAATTAAAATAAAATTAAACAGGAATATTAAGGTAGTATTTAATTGATATTATTAATACAGTATAATATAAATATTTAAATAAATTTGTATTTTTCTTATATAATATTAATTATTATATTTATTAAATTTTATATTTAGTCAATTTCAAGATCATTATTAAATGTTATATTTACTAAATATATATATATATATATATATATATATATATATATATATATATATATATTAGTTTAAAAAATATTTTTAAATAGAAAAATTAAATTATTATATGTTTAAAAATATTTATATTTAATTATTATTGTTTTCATTAAACATTTTTTATATAATAAAATTAAATATGATATATATAAGTAAAATAAAATTGAACAGAAGTACTAAAGTAGTATTTAATTGATATTACTAATATAGTATTAAATATTTAAAAAAATTGGTATTTTATTATATAGTATTAATTACTGTACTAATAAATTTAATATCTTGTAAATTTCAAGAATATCATTAAATGTTATATTTATTAATTATAATATATTTATTTAATTTAATAAATGTAATTGTGATATATATATATATATATATATATATATATATATATATATATATATATATATATTAAATGTAAAATGTATAAATAAATATATTTATATTAAAATTTATTCAAAAAATAAAATATAATTATTAAATATATATAAATATATCTAAATTTATGTTCATTTTAAAATAATTATATTTATTTAAAATTCATTAATAAATAAAATGCAACTGTTAAAATGTTTAATACTTATATATATATATATATATATAAATATATATATAATAAAATATAATTAAATTTATATTATTTTTAAAATTTAGTTTATAAAATATATTTTTAAATAGAAAATTAAAGTGTATATAATATGCACATATAGTTTATCTCATAATTTTTATTTTTAGTTGTCATTTTATAAAAAATTAATTATTTTAAATTATTTATGATTTAAAAAAATTATAGAATTAATGAATGATAACTCAGTGCATTAATAATATTTTAGTATATATTTTAGTTAAAGAATATATATATATATATATATATATATATATATATAAGTAAATTAAATTAAAAAGTATTAAGGTACTATTTAGTTGATATTTTTAATATAGTATCTTTATAAATATTTAAATTAATTGATATATTTCTTATATAGTATTAATTATTATATTTATTAAATTGAATATATAAATAAATTGATATTTTATTATATAGTATTAATTTTCGTACTTATTAAATTTAGTATTTAAATAAATTGGTATTTCTTTATATAGTATTTATTATTATATTTATTAAATTTAATATTTAAATAATTTGGTATTTTATATATTAAACTTATTCAATATAATAATTAATATTATATAAGAAAAATATCAATTTTATTATTTAAGTATTAAATATAATAAATATATTAATTAATACTATATACCAACAAAACCAATTTATTTAAATATTTAAAAATACTATATTAATAATATCAATTAAATACTACCTTAATATTTTTATTTAATTTTATGTCACTTATATATATATATATATATATATATATATATATATATATATATATATATATATATATATATTTAAATATGTTTTTAAAAATAATAATTAAAAACAAATATTTTTAATTATATAATCAAAATAAGCATAATTCATAATATTTTTTTAAAATAATAATTAAAGAAACAAATTAAAAGATAAACTATTATATATATATATGTATATAATATGAAAATTAAATAAAATATTAAAAATAGATTTTATGATCTAGTTTTTGTAAAAGAAAAATTCTGAGTATATATATTATTTAATAAATAAATAATAATTATATTTATTAAAAATATATTTTATCACAAAATAAGATGATGTAATATTAATATCTTTAACATAATAACAATAACAAAGTAAATAATGTTTTGATAGTATTTAAGTTAACAATTTTTTTTTGAAAAAAAAAAAATATCATATATTGAATAAAACTAAAACTATAAATTTGAATAGAAAAGAATAATGCAATATTTATATTTGTTGTGAAAAGATAATGTAATTTAGTGTTATTTTAATAAAAGAAAAAAATAGTTGAAAATGAAATAAGTTGATTGTAGAAAAGGAAAGATGAAGTTGACAGAGAGCGGCAAATGGGCAACTATCATATCCAAATCTTGTCAAAGCGTGACGAAAGTAAGAATAATAAATTGGGGGAAAGACGGAATAAAAACCAAATCTAAAAGTAAAACCCTAAATTAATAAAGCCCAAAGCCGGGTGTTGTGTTGGGTGTTCCCTCCCTGCCCCGTCCCGTGATTCCATTATATATAGCATAGCGCTCCCCTTTTTGTTCTTCCTTCGTCGCACCATCTTCACATTCGTCAATCACTAGTTTCTGTTTCTTCTCACATTATTAATCATCCAACGCCACCACTCTGCGATCCACATTTTGTTTTTCTCCGCGATGGATTCTCAGGAACCACCTCAGCAGCAACCGCTAAACATGATGGTGGGACCCACCTCGTACCCTTCGATGATGGCCCCCGCCACCGCCCGATTCCCTTTCAACAACAACCCTCCTCCCGAGCCTTTCAACGACAACGACGCCAACAATATCAACAACACGTGCGAGGCCTTGAAACCGTGCGGGCTTGCCTCCGAGTCCGCCAAGAAAAAGAGGGGCCGGCCCAGAAAGTACTCGCCCGATGGTAACATCGCTTTGGGCCTGGCCCCAACCAACGCTTCTTCTTCCTCCGCCGAACCCACCAAGAAGCATCGCGGTCGCCCCCCTGGCTCCGGGAAGAAACAGATGGACGCTCTCGGTATCTATCTATTTCGCCGTTTCATTCCTTCCCTTGTTATTTCGCCTGTTTCTTAATTTGTTTTTGTTGCCTTTTTTTTTATTTCTCAGGAATTGGCGGAACTGGTTTTACTCCTCATGTTATCTTAGCCGAATCTGGCGAGGTATGCACTACGACTCTACGAGCATTCACTCACTCACTGGATTGGATTATCTTGTGATTTTATGTGTAATTGTGAACTCACCTTATTCCATGGCTATATAAGCTACTTTTGAAAATTATTCTCACTGCTTACCACTACGCTTCTCTCGTTTGCAGGATATTGCTGCAAAACTTATGTCCTTCTGTCAACAAGGACCTCGGACTGTTTGCATTCTTTCTGCTAGTGGTGCAATCTGCAATGTCACCATTCGACAGCCTGCGATATCTGGGGCCGGCGCCGGGGGTACTGTCTCATACGAGGTACATCTTTTTTGAATCCTTTAAGTAACCATTATTAGAAGTTTTGTTATTCTATTAACAACACTGATTGATAATTATGTGAATGTTTGCTTGCTTGGTGTGCTAATGTGCATATTAATAGTACTCGTTGTCAAGCAGAACTTGAAAATACATGCATCTATCATCTTCCGGTGTGTAATTGAAAATTTCCATTTATAAAACAGAATATGATTAAGCTTTTAAATGTGAAATCTATCAGAAACATTTATTTTAGATTCTGAATGCCATATTTTTTCTTTCCTTCCTTTTTATTTTGTATCTTATATCTCTAATTGAATTTCACTTCTTGCAATTTAAAAAAAAATTCATATACTATTTTTCGAGGGATCATACTATTTCAAATCTATCATTGGAACCATATTGGTGGATCTACTTTAAGAATTGTTATGGAAATAAATATCAACTGAATGTTGCATACTTAGTTAGGTTTAATGCACAAATCCTTCCATACAATCTGTTTGAATGAACAGATGTAAAAACCATAAATTGATTCAAAACAATTGGATAGCCATCTGTTTTGTGAGAAGAGTGCGTTATGAAATGGTTGCCTTTTGGTTTTAAATACTTAATTTTATCTAAAAGTATGTGCCTTGAAAATTATATTTCTATTGTTGTGGATGGAACCGAATGTTATGATCACATTCTATAGCTCTATAGTCTATAGGTATTCTGTATGTACAGGTAATGAGGTGCCCCTCACACCATTTTACCTGTCACATAAGTTTGTCTGTTCTGGTGCACAACCTTATCCCCTTTCTTCCCAGTTTCAGTTGGGTCCAACAACTATGGATATCTTTTTGCTGATATGTTTTATGAATTAAAACACCAAGATTATGAAATATAGCCATGGACCTTCTCATTTTTCACAAGTTTTTTGTGGTTGCTTGATAACTTTTAGTTTTACTCCAACCATCTAGAAGTGAAGAGATAGCTTAGTGACTACAAGAACTAAAAGTAATTGAATATACCAAACTCTTTCACTTTCCTGTTATATTTTAATACTCATTTATTAGAAGGAAAACAAAAAAGAAAAATATCTCATCTTTAGTTGGTAGGCTACTGTTGGATCTATTGGAACCAAATGATCCATCTTCTGTATTGTTGATTTATCTGGAGTAAGGTTTTCAGTCCTGAACTCTTGATTGTGAGAATTGTTATTATATTTAAATGCTCCATAATCCTAGTCCTGGTAGGTGTTTTTGACCTTCCTAAAACCAAAATCTACTTTGGAACACAGAAGAAGAGCTGACTTTTTGCACTAATTTGATTCACATTCAGGCTTACCCTTAGGTCTTGGTTAAACCTTTTTCCAAATACAATTGTTCAAATTTGTGATTTACATGTGTTAGTTCTGCTGTGTGTGAAACCGACATATTGTTGTCTTTGCTTTTACTAAAGGCTGCTTCCTATCTTCCATGCAGTCTCGTAATTGGTAAAGGTATAGTGAATTAGTAATGGGGTTTAAACGGCCATAATAATATTTTTTATTTTCCTTTGAAGGCACCAAGTTTAGCTGCATCTTTACTTTTTGTTATGTTTAATTTTACATAGTTTAATTGTTTTAGTTTAATTCACTTCACATGATGTCTTTCTCATTGCAGGGTCGATTTGAGATTATATCACTTTCAGGTTCTATGCAACAATATGAAAATAATAGTGGTCATAACAGAATGAGTGGCTTGAGTGTGACTCTAGCAGGTTCTGATGGACGAGTATTAGGTGGTGAAGTTTCTGGAGCCCTTACTGCAGCATCCCCAGTGCAGGTATTGCTCTCAAATACATAAAAGTTCTAGGGTATTGGAGAGTCTTTTACTGCATAAAAGATTGTTCTAACACCGATGTATTATTTCTGTGACTTAAAAAATCAACAGGTCATTGTGGGTAGCTTTATTACAGATGGCAAGAAGTCTAGCTCAAGTAAATCTGTACCTTCTTCGACACCATCATCCCAAATGTTAACTTTTGGTGCTCCTACAACTCCAACCACTCCTCCTACCTCTCAAGGGCCTTCAACCGAGTCCTCCGATGAGAATGAGAATAGTCATTTTAGTAAGGGGCCAGGAGGCCCAGGACTCTACAATAATGCTAGTCAACAGCCCATTCATACCATGCCCATGTACCATCATCAACTATGGGCTGGCCAAACTCAGCAGTGATTGATGTGTTTTATTAGGTTTAAACACCGCAGAAGCAGGGTATTGACATGATGATTGTTCAAAGTAGTGGCTAAGGTCTAAAATCTAACATGCATAATTGGTTTTGGGACTGATTTTAGGAGAAATCTATTTATCTTAATTTTTCTGTGGATTAGGATTTTTAAATCACAAATGAAACATTGTTAGCGATGATAGCTTTTGGTTATATTTGAGCTTGTTACCTATTTGGATCTGCATGCGTTCATTAGATACATGAGTTGTGTTCCCCTTATCCGAGCAGCATATTCCTTTCTAAATTTCATTGATGGCTTTGACCAACGTTCATCACTTTGCTCTGCTTTAAGAAAAAATCTGACCAGAGAAAATGGAAAAATTAAAGATTGGGATTTTGGTCAAATAGTGTTGTTTACGTGGCAGCCAGCGGAATAGCACGACTCTACGTCCACACGCTTGTTTACATGTCAAATTTTCTATTTGTTCTATTTTGCAAACATGAGAAATATTGTTGATTGTATGTATCGCAAGGATAGTAGTATCATGGGACATGGAAAACCAACATTAAAGGGACTGTTTGATAATCGATCAATTTGTAGTTTGTGAGCCAGTTTTCCTCTTCGTATGCAGGAACAAGATTTTTACTAGTCTTTATTTGTTTATCCCAGCTGACGTTTAATGCTCAACTTAAGCACCCTCGGGTCACTTCTAGGACGATCTCACCAGTGTCAAACTCACGAACATGCATGCACGGATATAAAATATTTGTTAGTTGTTTGTTTGTTTCCTGGTTTCATTATAAATGTTTTAAATTTATTATATGTAATCAACAAATAATATTTGTTAGTAGCCAAATTTGGGAGAAAAAGGAAGATAACAGGTATATTTTTTACAATAATCGAACTTTGAGTTGATTCCCCAGTTTAATTACCAATTCTCAGCATTTGAATTTACTTTGCAAGTAATCCAGGGAAGTTGGGACGATGGGACCAAGAAAAGGAAGAGTGAATGGGAGCATTCAGACGGAGAACGTTGCATTTCTAAGTTGGAAGCCTACCTGAAAAGTGAAAATTATGGCCAATAAGGTTGTAGATTCGTCAGGTTTCCTTATAAATAAGTTATCAAGGAGCCCTACGGCAAGATATCAAATTGCTTAAAACATCAACCTCTTCGTGGTTGCTTGCTTACTCAAACATCAAATGCATGAATCTTTTTTTTTCATGCATAATAATTGAAACATTTAATTGCATAATGTAGATACAAATTTCGGGAGGATGCACTTAAGTCTATTATTAGTTATAGTTTTTGTGACCAACTTGAAGAGCACAACATGGCATAAACTAATAAAGCCTAAGTTCTCTAGCATGCATGGTTTTTTTTTTTTTGGGGGGGGGATGAAAACTATGGAAGTATGGTTAATAGAACCAGGATCCTCATCCCCATTGAGTATGTTCAGACCTTTTTAGTAACTTTGCCACCAACAATATGCTAGTATTTTTTAGTGCCAGCGTTCCATCAATGCTAGGTATCTCTGTAAAAAGGGAAAACAGTTATTCGATCTAGTTTAGTTTTGTCTTATTATCCGCAAAAAGGAATGTTAATCTTCTAGTATGTAATTAAATACAGTGTGTGATTGATTTGACCGAATATTAATTATTTAATCAACTTTTGGAAAACAAGAAGCGATTATTTCTTTTAAAATAATAAAATCCGGACATGTATGTGATTTACTGGATCAGGGTAGTACACTAAAAACTTTTATATGATTGTGTGTGGTTGATTCATCTTATTTTTAAAAAATAATTACTTATGTTTATCAACTTTAAAAAACTTTTAAAATATAAACAATTATCTTCTAAAAGTTAAATTATCCCAAATAACCTTGAATTTATAATGCTTGCTTGAAAGAGAATAGAATCATACAATAAAAAAAGAAAAAAGAAAAAAAAGGAAAGAGAATAGAATCAGTGGTTGCAAACAAATACTAGGGCTAGTATAAATGAGAGGTGGTCGTAATCAAAGACATAGTCAGTGGTTCACACTATGTTGAGTATTGATGGATAACATTGATCATGTAACATAAATACCTATTGACATTGCTAGCCATTAATTTAACATTGATGTCTTGAAAGAGCTTCGGGTAATTTGAGGTAAAATTTGTTCTTATAAAGGCCAGAGCGATTAAATGGTATACATGCATTGGGGAAACATGTGTCTCTTTAGCTTATTTATTGTAAAAGTTAAAATAATCATCAACTAAAAGTTTGTTGAGATTTTTTTAAATAATTGTTTTTAAAATAAAATGATTCCAGCTATGCATGCATAAAAGTATGCAAATGGCAATTTTTTTCCTAATACCTTCTGCGAGAGATAATTTTATTTGAGTTGTAAATGTTAATAGTATGGGACAATTAGCTCTCTCAACATTATTTTCTTTCTTTCTTATACAAGATTCAATATCAAATGTGAAGCTTCCTCATAAAAATATCAAATATGAAGCACAAGTTGGTAAATGGCATACTTTGATTGGTCTTCGCTTGGTGGATAAATATGAAAACTCGAGCACTTAATGTGGCCGAAATCACGTTGGTTGGTGGTCTGCAGTTAGGTATTGATTGATTGTGGAATGGATTAGAAGTTAAATTGAATTACAAGTCTACAACTCATGATCTGACAAGACAAGGAACGTTTAGATAAGTTTTTGAATATATTTTTACCAGTAATTATTTTTCATTTTCTATATTTTTTAATTAATAAAATAGCTGTTTTTTCATTTTAAGTTTTTAAAACAACTTATTCAATTATTTTAAAATTTTCAAATGATTTTCTTTTAACAAAAGTTCAAGTAAACGGGCCATTAATCCAATGTGAATGGCTTCAAAGTTTACACGTAACGATGATTGAGGATGCACGATAATACGCGCAATGGACAAATCAAACACACTGGCAAATTTTTATCACCGACAAACTAAATGGTAACCATAACCATACTCTTAAACGCGTTTACCTAGTCTCGTAATTATTCTAACTAAAACCATCAACTACCAAAATAGAACAACATTTAGTTTTTTTGAAAGAACGGGATCAACAACCCAAACATGACCAACAATAACATTAATTAAATATGTAATTTGTCAATTAATTTTTGTGACGAATGTGTTTGATAATCACTTATGCTGTGTGCAGAGAACTATATTTAATTGCAAACAATTGAGTTCATTATGTTCAAGGGTTATTCCTTCTAAAACTATGATATATCAACAAAAGTTCTGTAAACCTTGTAGAATTATTTCAACTTTCAACCCGCTAAAATTGCTTATATAAAAGGTGTTATTAAATACAATTTCATAATTTATTGTCATGCTATATCTATTTCATTATTGTGCTGTATTTTTTTTTGGAAATAATATATTTTTAAACGATTAAATTAATTTTTAAAATAAATACTGTTTTTATTAAAAGGCTGCCTGTAAAATTCCCCACTCTCTTTGTAGTTATTCGGATACATGAAACGACAAATAGCTTGATTTATTTTTTTATTCCTTCGGATTTTAAACGCTAAAAGTCGAAAATTTTCATTCACATGCGAGCTAGTTTGAGGGTTTTATTAATAGTTTTAAATTTAAATTTTAATATATAATTATGTTAAATATTATATTTGATTGAAATAAAATTACCTCACATAAAAAATATTGATAATTTATTAAAAAATTAATATGATTAGTATTATAACATCTTTGGGGGTAAATTAACGTTAGTCGTTTACATATGCACTTCGACAGCATAAAAGGTGCCTAACACCAATGATAACATTCAGATACTTGGAACTTGCGTGTCCTGTGGAGCCTAATCCAATGTATTGTGTTAAGTGTTGACAAAAGTCGGCAAACCAAACTTGAGCCACGCGCCACTTGTACCTCAAACGTGAGCGCCACAATTACCCATTTAACCTCAATCGAAAACTTAAAATGTATAAAATTAATACGTACAAAACTTATGATAGAATTATTTTATGGGGAGAAGGGTAGGATACCGATAGCTAACAATATCTCACGCTCCCACGCGCATCCTGGCGAGCGTAGCCGTATCGCTGTCCTCTTGCAGTCGAAGTGATCCTTTCTCCAACGGCTACTTGCCATTTGCAGAATGCAAGTCATCACAGAAATATACATCCAAAGTAACCCTTTCTTTTCTCTGTGGTCACCTAAATAATAATAATTAAAAATAAAAAAAATGATATTTGCTGTTGTTGTTACATAACAGCCCCTTTACCATTCCACCAAAACTTGATTATATAATATGCTATTATTATATACTTTACATGAACTCCTTGCAGGTTGTAGAGGCACCCCAGAATTTCAGCGATCTTCTTCACCTCTATGGATTGTTTGGTGATGCCAGTTTCACTGATCCGGCGTCGATCCACGGGTTCTCGGATGGGTTATATGCCTCTGACAAAAGAGCAAGAATCCGACAGCCCCGTGACGGTGGTTGTCGGAAAAAAAGAAGAGGTGTTTCTGGTGGAGCCTTTCATATTGGAAGAGAACCCGTTTCGGGTTTTGATGGATATCTCTATGAAGAAGGATCCAGCAGAGAAGGAACAGTTCCACCGGAGAGTCATCTTTGTGGATGTGGATGACATTTTGTTCGAACACATGTTGTGGCTCATGCACAATGATGCATCTTCTTTGTTCCAGCTCAATTTGAAGGAGATTATTGACTTCTATACTCACGATGTCTAATTGTAAATTGTAATCATCATCTTCTTCTAAATTACACACTACCTTTCACCGCACCTCAGGTACTCTACTTTTTAAATTTCAGATACCGAAGAATGAACACTTACTAATATATTATTAATTATACACACACCATGCTTGATTCACTTTCATTTAATTCGTATTTGTTACAATCCGTTAACCTAATTATAAGCGTTCTCTCATCTTTAATGATACTAATTTTGGAAAATTATTATTACTCCTACATTGTTGACGTCTTTTGGAAAACGTGAATGGAATAAACGGACAGCGTCTATGTCCCACGTTTCTTATCTAATCTACGTTGAAGTAATCTAAATTGCACAATAAGGGGTAACTGGATTCGATGGTTAATTGTTCCCTACCTCACCATTTTGAGTGGCACAAATTTACCAATTCACATACACATCAAGTGGTTGGGGGCTTATACTTGAGAGAATCAGAACGTAAAATCAAAGAGTTGAAATGTGTCTATCCAAGTTTCCTAGCTTCTAATCCTTCTTTATAAGCTGAAATGTGTCTATCCACTTCCTGGACTTTCTGACATGTTTGGTTTATAACCTAATATTGTATTGCCTATATTCGTTAATAAATTTCAGTTTTAGTTGCTGACTTCCAAAGGCTTTTCTCAAATGCAAACAAGCAGCGGATGAGACAATCCTTCTCTTGTCAAATTAATGTTCAGCACTCGTGTTGCTCCTATCATAAAAGGATGTACTTCCTCTGAATTTATGCACTATTCACCTTCGACTTCTTTACATCATAGTAGCTAAAATGGACTTGGAAGAAGAACTACTAGCCTGTTTGGTAACACGTTCATTTGCAATCAACGTAATTTTCCGAAGCAATAGATAATTACTTTTACAAACGTGGATCTCCAACATGTTACCAATCACTTACTACATCCTTCATTAACACTTTTTCTGCCAAAAGAAGTTTCAAATTGAGTCTGCTGCAGCATCATTAATTAGTAGCTAAAATTTCTGTCGCGTCCAAACAACACTTGAAAGGCATCTTAAGTTGTAGGTCACAGGTCAATAATCAACTTGCCTTGAAAAGAACATGTGTCTTTTATCTTTTCTTTTTTCCTACAAAGGCTACAATTTTTTTTTTTATTTTCTATTTTGTGTATAGGGGTGGGGGTCTATACAAGGTCCAAATTGAAAAGGAAGGAAACTATGTAGCTTTTATCTCTTTTGGGCTACATTAAGGAAAGTAGACCCGCCCTTGAGGCAATGTGGACAAGAAATAGGCCGATTTTCATGTTAGTTTTTATTATGAAATATGATTCACAGCATATTTCATATTCCCCGTGGCCCAATACTGTTTCACAACAAAATTTGGAGCTGAGCTTGGCCCAATACTAAACTTGCAGATTCGGGTATCCAAGCTGTTCTTTGGTGTCCTGGATTCCATCTAGATTTTTTAACTTCTCGTAAGCTAAAGTACAATTCATTCAAGCATATATTTAATCATTATTATTGCTTTACCAAAATACACATTAATTTAAGTGTTAAAGTATGTTTTGTAAATAATATTTTGCCATCATTCTTAGTTTCTTGTTGTCACTAAAAAGAACCAGAGTCCGAATTAAAATTATTAAAACTAATGCGTTCAATTTTGGTACGATAAACACCTTTCAACGTATTTTACATTCAAATATTCTCTGTGAAATATGTAAACAAAAAGAAGTTACGTCGCGCAAAAACATCCCAATCAGACACGTATATTATCTTGGAAATATCGTGCCTACTTTTACTTTGAAAATTGATAAAAATTTATAATTTAATTTTGTTAGGGTAATTTATACTATAATTAATTAGAAATTATTTTAAATATAATTCTTAAAGTAATTATAAAAATTAAAATTTTTACCATACAATCCATAATTGGACAGCAATATAAAATAATGCATTCTAATTAAATTTAAAGTTTATATTGATACATAGGCACACAAACCCTTCAATTAGTCACGTATTTCCGTTATGGGGAAGTTCTTTGTCACCGATATTTTATATAAAGACTCATTATTTACCTACGTAAATAGACTCATAAGCTTGAGACTTAAACATTTTTTGAGATTTATTTTTGTTAATAATTTTAAGTCTTTTTAAACATGTATTATCAATTACATTAAATTTATTTTTATGTTAAAATTTTAGATTTTTCTCTAAATCTCAATTGTTTATGTTTATTTGTTTTTTCAATTTTTATTCTTACATCAAAATTTACGTTCTCTTTTCAAATCCCAACTACTAATAGTAAAATCTGGTTTCATATTTATTAAATCATAGGTAGGATCTTTCACCTGTCTCCTTTAAATGAAATTAATGAAAGTCCTCCATAAGTATTCTTTGGATTTGGAGGCTTTTTTATTTTACAGCCTTACACACGAGTATTATATTTCCTCTTCCTAAAATTTTTGTAACAAAATTTTCTTCCAACTACTCATTTATTGACTAAAATGACATGATTCAATGATATTCACAACATAATCAATGAGATTATATCAATTTTTTATAATTAAAAATGAGAAATGACGGTTATCACTGTATTAGCCATAGATTAGTGATACCAAGAACAATATTTTTAAAGTAAAAAATATATGCAATATAATGTCTACACATTTTTTGTTAAATGAATTGAATAATTACGAAAAATTAAGCGAGAAGACACTTTTTGTTTCTTTTCTTTTCCCCTCTTTCCGCGGAGGAGATGCTAAGATAGGAAAAAAAATGGTGAATTAACATTTTATTCTCAATGATAACTAAGCATTGATTAACTACCTCTCCGTAAATGGTTGTGAAGTTATTTGATCTTAATTAGTAATTTTAAATTTGAGATTTAGCTAGTTACTTTAAATATTTAGAATTTTTTTCTACTATTTATAATAGTTTTATTTGTCTTTAAAATATAATAGTTATAGTAAAAAAATGTAACTATTGATAAAAATTAATAAATAATTCTTTTTTTTAAATCACAATGAGATTATATATAAAAAATTATGGTAAAAATACTTAATAATACGACACTCTGTTTCTTATATAATAAAAGATACTGGGTATATATTCTATAATACTTGTTTTTTTTCCCGAAAAGAGCCTGAAGGCAAACATAAACAGAAAAAGCTAACCTCATATCTCCTTAATTAAATAAAAAACATTAAATTACTTTACACGAAAGAATTTCGGATAAAAAATTCAACTATTTCATATACTTAAGTAATTTATTCAACATTATCATAGGAATTTAATTTAAAAAATGAAATAAAAAATTATATCATCTTTTATTTATTTATTTTTTCTAATTTCTCTCTCTTCTATCTACTTGCATGCTCTTATGTCTTCTATTAATTTTTCATTTTCTCTCTCTTCTATTAATTTCTCAATTTCTCATTCCTATCTCAAGGAGCTATTACATTCTCTATCTTTCTTCTACTTATTTCTCAAATTGTGTTTCATATCTCATATCTCAAAATAATAATAATAATAATAATAACAATAATAATAATAATAATAAATACATATTCTTTTCTCTCTTCCCTCTCATTATTTCTCTCTCCTCGTCTTTCCTCTCCTTTTGAAGAAGTTTTTATATCTTACAATTTTTTTTCTTTCCTCAAATCATATTAACAAAATATTTGATTCAGTTACATTAATTTAAACTTGTCTTTCATGTTAAAATACCATCAAGAAATCGAATCACATAATCTTACTAGTGGAAGAGAGGTGTATTTCTCATTCCTATGAGGACAATTTCTTAATTGAAAATTTCTTTTCAACAAGATAGATTGAAAACTTGAATCAACATATATCTTATCTCGTTAATCTAAATAGAATTAATTAAGTTAGATAGTGTTAAATTTCTGATTATTTTATTAAAAAATGTAAATGATTCATTATTCACAGTACCACACATATCACTTTTAATGACATTTTATTATAAAAATGTTATCAATATTTTTTTAGTAACATTTTTTATATCTTTAATAATATTTAAATGTCGCTAATAACATTTTACGATATGAGTCATATACAACATTAATTAAAATGTTACAAAAACTAATAGGTAATATTTTTTATATTTTCATAACATTTTTAAAATGTTGCTAAAAGTTATATATATTGTAGTGTCATCTTCATCACTTTTTGATCAATTTTTCCATAATTTTATTCAAATACAAATCATTGTCATTACTGTTGGAGTAAGTGTGTGTATGTACATGGTGGTAATGTGAGTGAAGATGAATAAGAGAGAAATACAAGAAGAGAAAAAATATATTTATTATTCATAATTTAGAATTGAGATAGGAAAGATAAATAATAATTTTATTTTTTAAATTAAATATTAAAACTATACTATCTTTGTAATAATAAATAAAAATAAAAATAATAATTTTTTGTTCCAAAACTTTTGATGTATATGGTTAATGTATTCCGACTAGTCAACCTTCACCATAAATATAAAATATTTTACCTTGAAAAATCAACACTCTAAATTATTAAAGACAAATCTTTTATATATATATATATATATATAAAAGATTTGTCTTTAATAATTTAGAGTGTTGATTTTTCAAGGTAAAATATTTTCTTTACTCTTTACATACTTTTTTTTTTCAATAAGACACATGATTTTTCGTTGAAAAGTAAAGCCACGTGATTTTTTTACTTCAATTTTTAATTATTTTCATTCATTTTCAATTTTCTTATTAACCTTAATGGTGGGACTCCTATTTCGAAAAAAGACAAACAACTCGTACGATCTCACTTTTTGCTCTTGTATGATCTCTGCTTTGCACGCGACCTGCTCCTGCGCTTTCTGTTTTGTGCTCGCGACCCGCTTGTTGCTCTTGTACTTTCTATGCTTTATGCTCACGACCTACTCACAACCTCCACTTTCTGTCCCTGCACATTCTCAGCCCTGTCCCCTATGTTGTAGGACCCATTTTCTGCTCAAGGACAATAAAAAGGAGGCACGCGACAAAGCATGACCGAAAAGGGGAGGCAAGAAGAGGAAGGAAGAATGATAGTTTGATTATTCTTCCTAAAAGAAGAAAATGACAAGGGAGATGGGCCCATCCTGGTAGCCGAGTCCCTCCCAGTTGGTTACGCTACGACCAATACCTCAGTTTGACACATCGTTTTGCGTTTGACCCGTCAGGGAGGTAGGACCTGGGCATACCATTTTGCCCTTGACGAAATCCCTGGTGCCCTATGTCATCAACCAGAGGACAAATCCTAGGAGAAAAAGGGAAAATAGCAGAGGAATCAGTGGGTCCATGAAGGAGGGGCACACTGCTGATTTTGTCACAACAAAAGAGTGACCTAGGGAACGACTTATAAAAGGCCCAAAAATAAAGAGAGAAAGGGGTCGAAAGTTGGGAGAGTCGAAGGAGATAGAAAGCTTAGCTTGAGTGCGATAACCTTAAGTTCGGAGAAATCCCAGAAATCCAAGAGAGAACTCATGAGTAATCGTTCCTAGAGGAGACGTGAAATCAAAGGGAACCACCTATCAACATCGTAAAGAGATTAAGGAAATCGACTCTTGGATACCAGGTTAGTTACTGATACTCAATAGACATACTCATTCATAAGTTAACATAGAATAGATTAATATACTACAAACTGTAGTTTGTTTCCAAATTGACCTTGTACCCAAGAAGTCAGAATTGATTGAGAATTGACACTCTCTATTATGACTTGATAGCCTTTTCCGTCCTTGACACACCAAGTGTCAATCATGTTGCGAACTAACCGACATACAGTTGGCACCCAACGAGACTGAGTCGGTCTCGACCCTCCCCTTTTTGCCGTTTAAAAACCATAAGCTATATTCACTCTTAAAGCCAACACACTTCATTTAGTCCAACAAAGTATTGCATTCTGTTGGCCAACTTCGAACTGGCTCTCATGTAACCGATTCCAAGTTGTAGGTCGAATCCGAACCGGCTCCCATGTAGCTGAAACCAAGTTGTATGCCGATTTTGCGACCGAATCCTATGGGACCGGTTCACACCAACGAGACCGAGTCGGTTTCGGCTCCCTCCCAACATCTGATCTTAAGCTTCACAACTACACTTTTCTCCAACCATTCTTGGGACGCTAATGGGAAGTCCTCTTCCTATTTTCGAAACACATACATAGTCCCGTCGACACATAGTTGACACTTCAACTGGACGAAGCCGGTCTCTGCCTTTCCACTTCAATTGGGTGGAGTCGGTCTCCACCCTTCCACTCCAATTGGGTGGAGTCGGTCTTCGCCCTTCCACTTCAACCTAGTGGAGCTAGTCTCCACCTTTCCTCTTCAACTTGGGTGGGCCGGTCTCCGCCCTTCCTCTCCAATTGTGCCGAGTCGGTCTTGACCCTTCCTACCATCTAACCACCCACGCTCAAGAACTACGTAAACTTTGATTTTCTTACTGTAGTAGGAGATACGTAGGAGCAAGAGACAATTCTTGTCAAGTTATTCATTCAGAAAATCCCAAAAACATCCCACACTCATTCCTCGTAAATAACTTTCATTTTTAGAAAGACGTAAACCACAATGTAAGAGTCATCTTCTTTCATGCATCTAGTTAGGGTAACTATCTTGTGATAGGCATGTTGGGATACCCGATGATCCCTATGCGTAACCGACTCCCGAACTCATTCTCTGATTCAATATCTGCCTTATCCAAACCCAAGTTTCTTGACGTTTTCCGTAAAAATATTGGTACCGACTCCAACTGTGTTGAGTCGGTCTTGACACTCTAAATAAGCCAATTCAAATCCAACTCCAAATATATCGAGTCGATCTCAACACTTTACTGGACCAAATCAATTCCGACTTCTCACTCCTTATTCCTTCCCTTGAAAGGACTCAAATCCCACACGCAAACAATTATGTCTATTTTTCGTCACCTCTGCGTTGTCGCATAGTTTGCGACATTAATCAAACATCAATTATTTTTATACATTAAGGGTATCCATTAGTTAATTATAGTCCGAAACTAATCTATTTAATTTCTAAAGTATAGAAAATATTATTAAAATTGATATAATATCTTCCAATAAAACTTTTCTTTTGGTATACATCACAAAAATTACGCACACTAACTAACCATACTTAAAGAACTGAATATCTACCGTCCCCACTAGGTTCAAATATAAAATATGAAATCTTAAGTTTTAATAACTATTAATTATTCGCAAATCACAAAAAAATCCTAATCTATATCAATCACACAATTTTTTCTTTAAATAATTTCATGTATTTATTGATCTTCCTAAAACTATGGATCACTATATTATTATTTTGTATATACTTATGATTACTTCCAACCATATTTTTTGTGTGGATATTATAAACAAGTTAATCAACTTAATCTGTAGCGCCTTTTGGAGTTACGACAGCATCATTAGCAAAATATTATAGCATAAAATCATGAAGTTTCATGCTCATGTTGCTACATAAATGGCAATAAACATAAATGTTCATCATTACTCAAATTTAATATATTACTCTCATACCATTTTAAATTTGATGCTTGATTAATATTAGACTCAAAACTACTTCGTAGTACTTTGACATCATTATCATTTCGGCCTCATCCACATGGCCGCTACACGACAACACCATATTTATATATCAGTCCTTGAAACGTGGTTATTATTTGTTTAGGAAATATAAAATTCTACTGCTTTATATGGTATTATTATATGGAAATGTATAAACGAAGTTGTCAGCTTAGAAACAGAATGAAATATTATATTGCACATACGACTTGGTCAATTTGATTCCTTTATTTATATATTTTCTTACTTAATTATTAACCACACTTGCGCCAATTTGTTTATGTTAATTGACAGGAACTGGAATCTTTCTTCCCAACTACCCTTCAGGTGTCGTATACCTCTATCTTCTATATATTCTCGGGTTCGTCGTTAACCATTATCATAATATTATAATTAAGATTTTCATAAAACTGGAATATGTTCCCTCGAGATAAAGCCATTAGTTTTTGTGGGATTATTTCCGGATATATACTTTTGCGATTTAATAACTTTCTCATTTCATTCGTTTAAAAGAAAAATACAAATCTGAGCAGCCGTTATTGGATAACTAAAAAAATATTAAAATATCCATCAATGTAATTTACCTACCTCCCTAATCAATTTATGTATGTCAATCAATATAAATGGTATTTATTTCATCAATACGACTTAAAATCAGTTGCTCAGAGGAGACTGAATTTTTCTAGTCAATCACATACTTTGAAAAATAAGGAAAGTTTGACTTATTATTAAGAAATCCGATCCAGATCAAGCTAGCTTAAAGAAGGAGATGCAAACTCTTCTTTCATACCTGCTTAAAGTCAAGAAGGAGGCATAATCAAATTAATGTCTGCATTGCAAATTGGTGATGTAAATTTGGGTGGAGAGATGTTAAATGTATACGAAATAAGAAAATATAATTCTGATCGATCTAATTTTTTCCTCTTGGAAAATAAATCATGGAAGAAGCATCTTTTAGTTGGTCTTCGCTATACAAGTTGTATGTTCTCTATATGGACTACAGTTACAAACGGTTACTGAACAAATTACCTTCCAATTATTCATCGCGCGCGCACACACAACTGAAAGAGTAAATTGGTGAAGATGTTGAAAGTAGGTTAGAGTAACTCTTGTGCCAAAACCTCATATACTTCTCTCTCTCTCTCAGTACAGTAAGTAAAAATGCATGCACTATGGTTACTTAGATGTATTTTAAGAAAATTAAAATTATATTTTACTAATTTATTCCTTTTAAAAAGATTAAGGTATATGTTAATATACACTCACCTGTATTGTAAGTATAGAAATTAGAAGACGTAGTTTTTAGCGGTTAATTCCTCAGGTAGAAAATACATTACTATCATTTAGGTTATATAGGAGGTCATCACTCTTTCTCACTTATAACATAACCATACTTTTGATATTATAATAAAGGCAATACACAAGGTAAGGTATACGTGTAGTTCGATCTCTAGCTATGTACGTAGAGTAAGCAGATACTTGAAGCGAAGTGCTTGATGAAAACGAATGCAATTCTGGGAGGACAACGAAGCCCCTTACAAGTTGTTTGAACAAAGCGTGGTGCAAAGCCAGCACTTTCTCCATCGGAGATGCAAGGCACTAAATTAAATGGAGAATAATTAAAGCGACCAGTTGACATAACATCTTCGCAATATTTAAGTCCTGAGCGCCGGAAACCTAGCTACCTTATCCAACCTACATGTATATATAAATGTAATTAATTAAATAGGTCGAGCTTAATTCTAATTAACCCCTTCAAGCTACTAAAGAATAAGGTCATATATTATAAGATCAAGAGTCATTCCGGCCGGAAAAAAGGGCTTAGAGTGCAACCAATCCCACAATTTATAATTATCATGACAACTAGCATTCGAAATTAGAATTTAGCAATTGTATTAACCAAGTGAATCGGGGTAGCCGCTTCAATATGTGGAGCTCAATATAATGTTATAATCAATTACGTACTATCCCTCAAGCATTGTCTGGTTGAAACTTCTCCATATACTGCCCTCCTAAGAGATCCTGATTGATGCTATTTGGAGTGTGATTTCATTACCAATTCACCATAACATCGATGATCCAAGTTTTAGGTTAGGGTAAGTGCCGGCAGGCGGAAATGACAACTCGTTTTTACTTAATTAGATTAATGTTTTTACCAAAAGATTAATAATACTTATCTTTCATTTTGTAATCAGATAATCTGGCTATGAGTCAATGACAAGAAAAATTGAGGATTCATCTAATACATTATAGACAAGAAAATAAAACGAATCAAGGAGTTTACATAAATTAAAATCTATTTATACGCTTTACCTTTTTCTAATTCTTACTCATCTCTAACTTTTCTATAAATACCTATAAATTGACTTAATGGAACTCCGTATTATTGCCTTAAACCAAATTTAACATTAACGTTTTACAATTGAAAGTTCTCATAAGTTACAAGTTAAGTTCCATATGCAAACAAAAATAACTGGCCGCGGGAAGCATGATGCATGCATATAATTACGATAGAGCTAGCCACGATAAACACACATTCTAATCAGAACTTGAGTTTATATATCAAGACTTATTAAGACTGATTGATGCAGAGGAATTGAAAACTTATCAAGACTAAGATCACCCCAAGCAAAAATTAGAGAAGTAGTCATGCGTAAAGATTCGTTGAAGCAAAACCTTTTTAATTCATGTATACGTATTGTTGAGCAGAAGTAGCTAGAAATTCTTCTAGACTGGGAACAAAACCCTTTCCTCTTATATATGGCAAGCTAACTAGTTACCCCAACATCCACGTTAATTAATCAATAAATTTTATGCCGAAAATGGCCCACCCTTATTTTCGTTAAAAATCCCTAGAAAGACTTACACATACAAAATACAAATTACACATATTTAATTATCATTTGATATAATTTGTAACTCGTTAAACCAGCGACTTGTGTTGTGTTGACGAGATGGTATTTAAAATAGAAGCCAACTAGCAATTAAGTTGATGATCATATGAGAAATAGCTGAGGAAAATGGCTGGTTAACGAGTTGAAAGTTATTAGTTGCTTCGTGTTTAAGATATATATAAGTTGGTCGAAACATGAGATAGTGCAACTGTGCAAGTGCTTGTTTAAAAGCTGGACAGCTCAAATATCTCATCCGAAAAAGGAAACAACAAATTGGTCATATCATATCATATACATAGCTCCATAATAAAGAAAAAATTCAAAAGAGAAAATCAAAACTAGACTAAATAAATAGAACAAGAACAACAACAACACAAATTAAGACAATACATCCTTCTTAATTAACAAGAAAAAAAAAGAGAAGAAGCAACAAGAAGAACAAGCAAAATGATATATCAACATGAATTGGCTGACCTTAATTGAAGAAAGCATTCAAAGGCCTACTTGCGATGAACATCTTCATTAGTTGGTGACTGACATCCAATATATATATATATCAACCAATCACATTAGATTAAGATTTAAGAGACACCACCAAAACGACTCCGTTTGAGAGTCCTCAAAATGGTGAACGAGTGGTTGAGTTTCCCGCCCAGCCATCTACGGGTAAGTGAACATTCATGGGCAAATTAAAGAAAGGAAGTGCCGAGGAAGGGTCAGAGAAAGGGTTATTACTATTATTATTGTTGTTGTTTCCCACGGCACCACCACCAGATATCTGAACCTGTTCTTCTTCTTCCAAAGGTAACCGCTCATACGCCACGTTGGTGAACGACGCGGCGATGACAATCACCGGCCCCGCCGCGGTCAACTCCCCCACCACGCTCCCACCCACCACCTGCCCCTGCCCTCCGGCAAGGTATATGCTCAGGCTCGTGGCCCCCGGCGGAGCCGGCGGCGGCAGGAAAGATCCCGCCAGCGACAGTATCTCGAACCTGCCGTGAAGTGTGACCACCGCTCCCGCCGACGCAGGCTGCCGCAAGCTCACATTTGTCACGGTGCCGCTGCCGCTCAGAATACAGATCCCGCGCTGGCGCCGCCGCGCGTAGGTGGCCACGCTGTCGAACACGTCGCAGCCGTTGCCGACTTCGAGGATGTGAGCGCGGAGAGTGTTCGCGCTCTCCCTCGTTATGATCACCGGCGGCTTCGGCTTGTTCTTGGACCCCGGCGGACGGCCGCGCGGTCGGCGGCCGACGCCGTCGTGGTGGGGCCCATCTTCGGCGGGGAATTGGTCTAGTTGTTTCGCGTCCTCCTCGGATTCGTGTCTGTGGAGACTTTGAACGAAGCGTGAAGCCGTGCCTAAATCCAATCCAGCCATAGGCACATCAAAGGAAGAGAGAGATATTCAATTTTTATTCAAAGAAAACGAGAAAATAAATAATGAATATAGTTTTTTTTGGGGGGGCGTTGATATTAATAAATAGTAATACTACAAGCGAGTTCGCTTTTAAAACTGCTTTTGTTTATGGTTATTTTAAGGGAAGTGGTGTGTGTCTGTGTATAAGATATAGGGAAATAAAAAAGATATATGGATGGAAAAGGAAAAAGAGGTAGCCAGAGACGATGAGACAAGGTGGGAGAGGTAGCTTGTGTTGTGAGTAGTTGAATTGATAAAGATGGATTTTTAAGAGATAATACGAAAACAAAGAGGAGCGGCGCGGGGATGGAGTGCAGGGAAAGAAAAGGAAGCAGAAAGAGAGAAGAAGAAGAAGAAGAACCTATGCAAGGTACAGAGAGAGAAAGAGAAGGAGACAAAGACCTAAAACGCAGTCATTTGTTTGGACAACTAAAACTTTAAATAATGGACATAAAATAATAAGAGATTAATTTGCATGCCCTCTTAACCAATTATAGATTATGGTAGGAATAATTTTTTAGTGTAATCTTTTTCTACTATCAAGCTAGCTTACCATATTATAAAAGATTTCATTTTTAAAATACTTATTATAAAGTTTAATATATATATATATATATATATATATATATTGATAATAATTGTGTTTGGATTATATTATAAATTTTTTATGCAAAGACTTTTTCTAAAATAGTATTTGGTTGAGAAAATCAATCTTTAATAGCTTTCTTATTCGAAATGACATGCGGAATAGGAAGAATAGGTTGCAAGTGTTCGTCACTCCAATTCCCGGAGCGTGCGTTCTACGCGATCCTAAGTTCATTATTGGAATTAATGTCATCACATATTACAAATATTCAAATGATAGATTTGAATAGATAGATAGATACCCATTACCCCAAGTATTCAATTCCAAGATTGCTGTGTGGGTTCTCAACGTAAAGTTTTGAGTTTTCTTTCTGCTAAAACAACAAATATTAGTAAAAAAAAAAAAGCAATGATTTATAGTAGTTGTATCCAAGTCATTCTAAATTTTTTTAATATCTTATTTTAATTCTTACTTCATAAATATATATAGAAAATATTAATTTTTATTTTTTATTTTAAGGAATTAAATTATTTACTTTTTACTTAATATTTTTATAAAATATTAAGAAAATTTGTAATATATAACATGACTCCTATTAATAATACTAACTTTGATCATGTTATTTTTTCACATACTAATTAATGAAAAGTGACGTAGATTTGACTTTCGCTACAATGAGAGGTACGTTTAAAATAATAAAATGTGATGTATTATATTAATAAATTTATATTTTAATATGTCATATTATTAATATATCATATTATAATATTATATTAATAATTTAACTTTTATCATATAAAATATACTAATAAAATAAATCAGATAAATAATTAATATATCAACTTTTTTAATGCAGTACAAATTACCATTTTTTCAAAAATCTTAATAAACAATTTTTATACTTTTTATTATATATTAAATAAAATATTATTTTGCTTCACTGGTTAACATTTTTTCAATATTTATATTATTGAATGAATTTCGGTTTTACCTTACTAAATAATCTTATCTTCTTCTTTAATAACAATGTATCCAAGATAAGATTTCTCTTAGTAATAATAAAGAAAACATGACAAAGGAGAATATATAACCTTTTGATAATTATTTCAACATTTTATAAAAGTTAATTAAAAATTCAAATATATATATATTTAAATTTAAAATAAAATAAGTATATAATACTTTGAAAAGTTATAAAAAAAATATTAAAAGGATAGAACTTTACTGCTTGAGAAATGCCACTACTTAAAAATGTCTCAAACCGAGTGTTTCTACCTAAATCAATGTATACTCAACTACCACAACGCCTAGTGGATAAGCCCTGTTAATTCTTTTGTTGAATATTCACTACAGAAAATCCTTTTGGCAAACTCATAAATATATTTGCCCTTTTATTTTCCCATGAGACAAGCTAGTGCATGATTATAATCACAAAACGTCAAACCTTGCAACAATATACGGACGACAGCTAAAAAAAGGTTGCTAATTAGTCAAATAGAGACATATATCATATCACAGAGCGTGCCATAATCTTACTATTCACTTGCAATACAAATAGAATAAACAAACTTATTCATCAGGTAGGCTAGAAAAAATTAAACCCAAACAGGAGAGGAACTAGTCATATCCATTGTCAAAGAATATGCATGACTTATATATCGCTTACTTTTATATATATAAAATTTTATCACAATATTTAAATGTTAATTTTCTAAATAACAAAATTGTGACTACTCGTTATTTTCAATATTCTCACGTTATACAAGTCAAATACATGTGATAACATTTCTGTTTGTATGCACCTCAAACAAACAAAAAACATTTGTTTTACAAAATATACATGTAATTCTATGTATAGTCCCAAAATCTCATCATTTAAAACCACTGTAACTCATATATCAAATTATTTAACTTAGTATATTATATTTAATGTGAAAATAGAACATGTGTTGAAAAAAAAAATTATGATCAACTAATTATATTTCATCTTATAAAATAAAGTAATTGACTTTTACTCTTTATATCATATTGTTATTGAAAGATAATATAAAATTGTTTTATATTATTGGTGTACGAATATTATTAAACTTTTATTTCACACTCCTCGTATTAATATAACCTCGTAAAATAAAAAGTAAAATAGAATAAATATTTATTCATAGAAATAGACGTATTTAATTTGAGAAAATATTTTTTTTTTCGTGTTTTTATTTTAATTATAAAAACATTGCATTGTTTTTTTTCAAACGTTTTTAAAAATAATGAAAATAATAAAAATATTTTTTATTTTCTGTAAAAAAAATAAAAATAGAAAATAATAAATATTGTGATATTTTTATAACGAAAAATGAAAACTAAAACTAAAAATAGCAAATAAATTTTAAACCAAATAATCTCTAAGATTGTAAGTCTACTTAAATGGTAGCAAGTGCTTTTGAAAATAATTTTTTCCTATAATTGAATCCTATTGAGATTAAATCGAATTTATTTTATTTTTTAATTTATTTTTCTTCCTATATCAAATGTAAATTGTTGAGTGTTAAAATTTGGTAAGCAACACAAGACTAAAACTTAAATAAGATAAATTATTTTAAAAATAGTAAACTATTGTCATAGAAAAAAGAAAAATATTAAATGAATAGAATGTGTGGATGGGGTTAGCCGGTCTAACATGGAAGCTTAGACACTTTTGCTTGAATTTGGGGATCTTGTCATTGGGAGGTTGACATTAACCATGGTTTATGTAATTTAAGTTGACCATATTAGATTGAGTTGGGTTTACTTGACGCGCAGGGAGGGAAGTTACTACCTCCACCATAAAATTCTAATTTAATTAATTGTTATTATAATTACAATTATTAATAATTAAAAATAAGAGAGAGAGAGAGAGGGTGGAATCAAGCAAGTGGGAATGCTGTGGTCTTTCCCTCTTCCATCAAGGATGGCCCTCTCAGTCTCACGCCTCCGACCAATTCTCCACCTTTTACCCATGTTATGCCTGTGTTAAGTAATCACAAAATGGGGCTGAATTTCTTTTTAATTAGTAAAAATGGCTTGGATTACATGCTTTAATTATCAATTCACACAATTAACCTGTATAATTTATTTTACGGGTCAGCTTGGATTAATTGTCGGGTTAAGAATGATTTTTGCACTATTAAAAATTTATTTTCATGAGTTTGGTTAAATTTTTTTTGCTACAATTCTTGTATTCTCTGATTCTAATGTATTGATTAGATTTTTTTAAGTTAAATTATTCTGTAGCTCTCTACGGTGTTTTTGAATTTTTAATTACATTTCTAATTAAAAATACTTTTAAAATTTTGTTATAATTTAAAAAATTTGTATACTGAAAACATATCCACGATTCGACACATTAATTGATAATAACATACTGAAAACTCAAACAGGGTAAAGAAAATTATTGCAATAATACTTTATCATTAACAAAGGTTAAACTAATTTATAAATTTTTATAATTTTATCCATATTTTAATTAAATCTTTATAATTAAAAATATAGTTCTTACAATTTAATATTTTTTAATTAAATCTCCACGTACTAGCATCGTTATAATTTATTAATGTATATTTTACTTAATTATATTTTTAATCTTTTACGTATCTTATATAATATTTTTTTATTAAGAATTTATTATATTTTTTATTACATAACATTGAATGAAAATATGATAGTTAATGTAATATTGACATGTAATAATCATTACTAAAAATTTAAAACTTATTATCAAATAATTTTATGACTAATTTTAAAATTAATAATTATTTTATAGCTAATTTCTAGTAAAAATAATTAACTATAAAATTATTATAATATTAATGATAACATGAAATAAGTAGCAAATTAACTAAAAAAATAATCTTAGTTAATTTATAATAAATTTTTAAAATTTAGAATTTTTTTTAATTAATTTGTAGTAATATGAAGTATAAATGAATATAACTTAAATTTAACTAGAAAAAATAGTATTCTAGTTAATTAATAGTTAATTAACTAGAATTTATCTATTAATTTAAATGATAACTAAAATTAATAAAAAATAAAAAAATCTTATAGTGAATTAACGTGAACAAATTGTTTAAGCCATATATCAGGACAGTTATATGGTGTTAAACTTTCAATGATATAAAAAGATAAAAAAAAAAATCAACAAAGTGTTTGTGAGATAATAATACTATAATTGCTAAAATAATGATTTTATTTAATATATAAATAAAAATTATGTTATATATAATTTAAACGAGAGACTTTTATATATATATATATTTGTTTGTTAAATATTAATAATATTAAAATTATACTATTAATATTAAAATTAATAAATACTAATAATATTAAAATATGAAAGATCAAAATTATACATATATTTATTAATATATATGGTAAGTATACAGTGAATAATACATATTTATTAAACTTTATGTTATAAATAAAAATAGATGTTGGTTTTGGTAATAGATACTATACAGTGAGTAATATAAAATAAAAAAAATCAAACTTAAATTTTAAAACAAGATTGTTATATTATTCTGTTGATATGATTAATATTTTAGTTGTGTAATACATATGATAATATCTTGTATATTTATTTTTTATAATAAATAAATAAATAGTTTTAAATATATAAAGTATATTATAATTAAAATTCGTAATAAAAATATGTGTCTCAACATATTAATTATATTTTAAATTGATAATAAATAATTTATATTGTTTTGCAAGATTATTTTTATCTATTGATATATTTTAAAATTTTAAATTTAATTCAAAAATAATTTTAACTATTGATATTTTTATCTATTAATTTTTTTAATTCAAAAATAAAAATGATAAATTGAAAATATAAAAAATTAAAAAATAATTTAAAACAGTTTTGTTGAAGAAAATTTTAAAAATGTGCTCGTTAAAGAATAAAACTTAAAAATACTTTTTAAGATAATTATTATAATTTATATACATAAAAGATAGATATTTTAATTAACAAATATAAAAATAAATAATTGAATTATTTTTATTTAAAGAGATAAGAATTTTTTATCAACGTGAAGCAAAATTGCTTGTAACTTTAATTCAATTTTTTAACATTAATTTAAATAATTAAAAATTAGATTTATTTAATTAATTGTATACCTATATCAAGAAAGTAAATTTAGAAAAATAAAAAGATACAGATATAACACTTCAGTAAAAAACAAATTAAGATCCTAAGTGCAATGTGTTATACATATTCTTGTCTTTGAAAATATATTAAATTTATTTTTATTTAAATTTTATTCATTTTTAAGTTTTTAAGATGTATTAAAATTAGTATGTGTATTGAATAAAATAAATATTTATTTGATATAACTAAAATTTATAGTAAATAAATATTTTTGGATATATAAATTATATTATAATTAAAATTCATAATAAATTGATATTTTTGACATATAAATTATATTTTAAATTTACAACATATAATTTATATTGTAATACAATGTTAATTTAAATTATTGATAATTTAAAAAATTTTAAAATTCAACTTCGAACTAAAAAATATTAAAAATAATAGATTGAAAAAGGTAAAATATTAAAAATAATAGATGGAAAAAGGTAAAATATTAAAAATACTTAAAAACGTTATTGTTGAAAAATATAACTAAACACGCTCTGATTAAAAAATATTATTTTTATATATATATATATATATATATATATATATATATATATATATATATATATATTATAATAGGCTAAAAATATATTGTTTTTTAATTAAATACGCACCATAATTAGTAATAAACCAATAATTTAATTATTAGGATCACTCTAATTATGGCAAGAAATTTGGATAATAGGTAGGGTCTTAGGTTTGAATTTTCTTGTCCTATTATATTTTTTTATTTTATAAAAAATTGATAATCTAATCAAATAAACAACGGCTCAGGACATGAAATATACACCACCAGAAAGAAGAAAAAACAAAAATTTATCTGAGAATCAATTTTCCACCTTTCCCTCTGATTGTTGCCAAAAGATGAATTGATTTCCAGAAAACTGGTGTTTCCATTTCCTGAAACGACAACTTACCAACGAAGAAATTAAGTATCAACCAATCAATCTACATCTATTGGAATTGTTCAAAATGTTCTCGGACATTTTCCCTTTATGTTTTACGTGATTACACTACAAATATGTGAAGGACAAAATTTACCCCTTGTTTGTGAAGATCCTTCTAGAAAATAAATGGTAACTGAAAAGAAATTTTGACTTTTATAAAAGTACAGCTTGCTTACTTTAATGAGTGTAGCACTGAAGATTTGATATAGTATTTAGCTTAATTAAATATAATTTAATATGCTTAAAAGTGATGAAAACCTTTGAAAGGTAGAATCAGTCATACATACAGGGAGTGTTTAAATTTTTTTTAATGTAACTTATTAAAATTTGTAAAAATAACTACTACTACTTATTATTATTATTATTATTATTATTATTATTATTATTATTATTATTATTATTATTATTACTATTATTATTATTATTATTATTATTATTATTATTATTATTATTATTATTATTATTATTATTATTATTATTATTATTATTATTATTATTATTATTATTATTATTATTATTATTTTACTTATTTCAATAAAACCTTGTAAACAAATTTATAATGTATAATAGTACTCTCATATAATAAAAACTTAGTATATTGAAAAATTTTGAGACCATTATAACTTACCATCTATGATTCATTGGATAAATAAATACCAATGAGATAATGATAATAATAAAAGAGAATTAACAAGACAACGAAAATTATGTCAATAATAGATTGAAAGACATCTATAAAAAGAAGAAAAAAAAAGTTAAAAATATATTTTTTAATAGAAACAAAATGTATTAAAATAAATAGAAATTAACTTAAATATTTAAGTGTATTTTATAAATATCTCCTTTCCATTTTTATTATGTAAGAGTAAAGAAATATTTATGAAAAGAAGAAAAGAAACAGAGATATCGAAATCGAGTAAAAAAATACAATCCAAGATAGCAACCAGAAAAGAAACAGAGATATCGAAATCGAGTAAAAAAATACTTGGTAAATATACTCTTCATTAATTAAGTTGGTTGTTAAAAAACAAATGATGTCGTTTAGCGAAGCATGTCCTTATTGCTGTTTCGCTTTCGCATGTGTATATTACATATAGTCGTCACTCGAGGTTATATTTTTTATTTATTTGTTTGTTTTTATCATGATAAGATGTAACTAATAAAATATGGCATATGGGAACATCCGAAAACATGCGTGCATTTGTGCTAGTACTGTTTTTTTGCTAAAAAAAAAATACAAAATTTAATTTGTATTTCAATTAAAAAATAAAAAATACAAGTAATATCAAGTTTACGATTTTAGTTAAAAAAATATACAAGTGATAAACTAAAAAAAATGTGAAAGTTTATTCATTTTGATAATTTAAAAGAAAAAAATATCCCTCCAAAGTAAAATAGTCGAGACAGGGAGAGAGAAATTAAATACTTAAGATAATTTATTCATTAAATTTAAATTTCAAAACAAAGAAGCAATAATATAAGGCGGGGTTCATTGCACTGCATTACATAAGCTGATAAGCATTATAATAAGTTTTGTTGGTGTTGGCTCCTGTCTGTAACTTTTCTATTTGTGTAAAGTATTAATTCACTTCCAGTGTTCACCATTAATTTCAGAATTCTTCTCAGTTTGGTCATGCTGTTGCAAAACAGTGGTAAAAAACTCTTCTTCGAATACAAAAGAAAATTCTCCTTTGAGGTTCTGAACCGAAGCCTCTCCGTCGAAGACGAATCGAATCAAACTGGACGCAATGGCAAGAAGCACAAGGATTGCGATTCCAAGAGAAAAAAGAAGCTTCTTGCTTCCATGCAATTGAAGGAGTTGTTGTGTATAAGGTGTTCAAAGAGAGTGTAGGTTTCGTTAAGCGTCCATGGCATCGAGGGGTTAAATTTTGGGGAACTAAGACAGAGAAACTTGAATTCTTGGAGTTTTAAGGATTTCGCGACCTCGGTGGTGAAACAAGTGGTTTTACAATTTTATCCAATGAATTATAAAATAAGTGATTGTCCTACTTGTAAATTTTAATTGATATGGCATGTTTTAATAGGAGGGACACGGTTAGTGAGACAGTGTTTTATTCTCAATCAAATAAAAATAAAATGGAATAGCAAAACAGCTTATTTGTGAAAGGATTGATATTTAATTAATAATATTTTGTATAATTTAATTTTACATTATTGTCATCATTTGTTTACATAATTAAGTATGGCAGTAAGTTCCAAAACGTATAAAACATCATTTGAATAAAGTCATTCTTTTAGAATGATTCAACCAAAAATTTTGGCTCGATCAATTAATCTTTCTTGTTTACTTATGATTTACTATACCTATCCACCATTAGATTGAAAGAATATGAAAATTAATTAATGTATCTACTATACCTAGCCACCACTCTTTTTTCTTCGTCCAAATAAAAAAATAATAAATTGGAAGAACAAAACTTATATTACTGGTGTAAAATTATATTTTTAATTGAAGAACCACAGCATTTTAAAAAACTATGTCTAAATTTTGTCATTTTCATTTTCTTCTGCTCATTTTTCTGTCAACATCTAAATAAAAGCACCAATGATTGTGTGTTCCAGCAAAAAAAAAAAAAATTTCTTTGCAATTTTTGTGCGGAAACTGTGACACTAATCAGACCCTTGAATACAGGGGGTTAAAATCCTTTAGTAGACGTGTGTTTATTCCTCCACTATAACATATACGAATTTTAACATTATTTATTATAAAAATATAAAAAAATTGTTACTTATTAACTTTATTAACATTTTAATTAATGTTTTATTTAAATTATGTCGTAAAATATTATTCATAATATTTTATATTAAATAAAAATTATTAAAAATATAAAAAATATTAGTAATATTTTAATTAATGTTATATTTGGACTATGTTGTAAACTATTATTAATAATATTTTATATTAAATAAAAATGACTAAAATATATAAAAAATATTACTAAAAAATATTAACAACATTTTTAGAATAAATATAAATATAAATACAATGGTGCTCATGTACAAACACAATATTTTCCTCTCACTACCGGGGCTCATAATTAGTTCGAATGCTACTATCTTTGGTGCCACGTATCATCCAAACTAGGATTCCAATCTATTTTCTTTCTCGCTTAGATTGATGTTACCTGAGTGGAGGCTTTTGCTTACTCGGTTGTTGAGAAAGTGTTTTTCTTTCCTTTTGTAACTTGACATTAACATTTTTTTTTTCAAATTGTTAAATAACATCTTTAGTATATCACCTGTATGTATCTAAAAGTCACTATTTTAGATATTAGAATTTAGAACATCTCTAATCATAATTATGGTAAAATTCTTAATTTATTTTTAATGAGTCCCTAGCTACAATATTTAGACATAAAGAATTTTAACATTTTAACATTTTCTTATATATATGTAATCTTAAAAAAAATGGAACAAGAATTGCTTATATAAACAATGATTTTTATATAAAAATTAATTCTTAAATTTAAAAATCACGTAAGCAACATTATTAGATTAGTTTGAAATCAAATTAGGAGGATCATTAATTAAGGGATTATTCACTCTTGAAAATCATTTTATATCTAAACTAATCAAAGAGCTTATTTAAGGAAACATCAACTTATGAATCGAACCATCAATGATCTGGCCTGAGTTGAGCAAGTAAGGTAGCATGGAAAGGTGAGGGAGACGTGGACTAGTATGTTTTGTTTACATTTTGGTGACTACAATTTTCAAAATTGGTTTTTTAGACACTTTTGAGCGGAAGAGACTTTTCTCCTTCCACCAAACTACCGTTTGCAACATGCATGGGAGATATATATAGTTGTATATATGTTTAATGTATAAATTGGTAGTGGTTGGAATCCCTATGGTGCATGAAGGTGCTTGGTTAATGCAATTAAGGTCGATGTGGTTGGGGTTGTCTGTGAAGATAAAGATACAGATGAATAACGTAGAAAGAGGTGAATTTGAAGAATAGGAAAGAAAAGTTCCCTGAATTTTAGGCTTTCCATATTTTGATGTAGTCACGCTCAATTGTGACCTACCAACGATGACGACAAAAAAGAGGACGAAGAAGAGGATTCGGTCCTCTTAAGGCTCGAATTGAAAGGAAATTAAAAAGAAGAAAATTAAACAACCACCACCACCCTTGACATGATGATTGGACGGCTCTAATCCATCCTCGGAAGGTCCACCACCACCAACTCCAACACCACAAACCCCCTCACTCACCTCTTTCTTTCTACTTTGTCATATCAGCCCCTCTCAAACCTATATGTAGATAAATTTGTTCACTTTAATTACCAACGCCAATATAGATCAGGACACGCCATATTTCCCTCATGATAATGCTGTTTGTACTCTGGAGCTAGCTGCTGTATTAATTCATCATAGTCTCTCCGAATTAACACCATCAACATTGTCAACATATACAAGCTTCAGGATTTTTTCCCCCAATTTCTAATGGCCGTTACAGATTACATTGTTGTATTATTTTAATTAAAATAAAAATTAAAACAATCTGTTATGTATTTGTATTTGCACGTTCTATACTATTTTACGTGCCATTTATTCTACGGGAGCGAGACGAAAGAGAATAGCAAGAAAAAAAAAATAGAAAATTGAGTTTTGAAATAAAGAGAGGGAGATCATAAAAAAAATAGAGTTGAGTTTTGATACCCAAAAATAAAGGAGAGGAGAGTGAAAATAAAAAAAAAATAAAATGAGAGAGTTAGAATTTTGTGCTTAAGGAGTGGAACTAAGGAAACAGTTAAAAAGAAAGGAAGGTTGAAGTTTGGAGACGAGTAAAGTGAAAAAAAAAAAGGGAGAAGGAGAAAGTGATGTTTTTGAGATTGGAGTTGGATTATATTGTAAATGCACCCTGAGCACGCACTGCTTGCTCACAGCTCACTCTTATCTCCCATATTGATCTCCTTATTTTCAATAGCTATCAGGATCTTCAGTCCTCATTTTCGACAGGTGAAGTTGATAACAAAGGAACATTTTTGTGATCATTATTGAAAAAATTCCAAGTAGTAATATTTATTTAAAATGATTCATTATCGTACGTTAGCTTCACTCAAGTGGTAAAAGAAAAAACAAAGTACTGTCACTATATATGATCCTTTCAAATATTTAAAAGTGCTTCAGTAGTTTTATGCTTAGCATGTATGTCTTGTTCGTTATTATACTATTTATTTTCTTTTGATTAATGGAGATTAGTGGTTACAACTCAACATGTACATTGAGTGTCACGGCTATCGTCCTCTTTAATTAACAAGATAAATGATTCATTAAACTAATCTTTTTGGTTTTTTCAAAGCAAATGCGGTCTCTAATGCGTATTCGCACATAAAATTGTCATCTTTTAGAATAATTTAAATTAAACATCGTTATATAATTGCAAATGTTAACATCAGTTTCGTCGTCAGCATTCGGAAGCCAAAGATATAATTAACTCAACCTCAACACATTTAAATCTGAGTGGGGTCTATATGCTTTCGTTCCTTTTTATCATTATTAAAAAAATGACATAAGATAAATGATACTCCAATTCAATCTAAAAAAAACCAATCTTTCAAAACTAGTGTGTAAAATATGGAATGTTATTCACACGCAAAAAAACTTATATATCTAGTATGAAATTTTAAGGGTTAAACATCTACAAGTGTGTTCTAATGATGAGATTTGAAATGTGTTTATGGGTAAATATGTTCTAATAAGGACGTGAATCCAAATATCGTATTCAAGAACTAACGTATTAGTTTTTAAAAATTATTTATATAATTTAAAAAATCAATTTTGGAAAAGATTTGTGCGGTGAAAAGAAAAAATAAGCAAAGTAGAAAATTGATTCAATTTAAAAAAAAATTGTGTAGTGAAAAGAATAAATAAGCAAAGTAGAATTTGTTTCATTTATATTTTTTTCCCCTCTATCTCACGTTACTTATTTTACTTTTTTATCCAACTTTTTTATTCTTCATTGTTATATTACTGATTTTACTTTTTAATTCTATTAGGGGACCTTGATCTAGTATTCCTAATAATCTTTACCTTATGATGATTCTTATCTAATTATTTAAAAACACATACTTCAGCAAACTTTAGGTTCATAGAAGAAGACTATTACTAATTGAATCAATAGTCTAGGAAAATAGTTTGGTAGAACATAAGGATACCAACTAAGATATGATTGCCACTAATTAGTTGATTAAATATGTAAGGTGTGATCAAATTTCTCACAAGAATATTTAAATCAATAAGATAATTTAAGTAATAAAGAAAAGGAAACAAAAAATTGCATTCAAAAGAATAGTTGATGGCATTAACTACTACATAATCCCTAAAAACGATATTGCTACCCACACACATGATAAAAGATAGGTAAACTAAATGAAAAATAAAAATCCGGGATTTTTTATTCTGTAGGTGGACTTATAT
Source organism: Mucuna pruriens (assembly GCA_025330945.1). Taxonomy (NCBI): domain Eukaryota; kingdom Viridiplantae; phylum Streptophyta; class Magnoliopsida; order Fabales; family Fabaceae; genus Mucuna; species Mucuna pruriens. The sequence goes on from JAENHJ010000253.1 coordinate 1,265,688, forward strand.
TGCATTAACGTCAATAAAAAGGTTATGAAATTTTTACCCAAAATTTTCATCAATTAATAGTTTAATAGTAAGTGACATAATAGGCCCAACAACAATTATTAGAATAAACTTTGATATCATTTTAAGTATGGGTGTTTGAGTCTAACTTAACCCTATAAAATCACCTTATAAGATGAGAATATTATCTCTCACTTTTATATTTTATTTATGTTATCTCATTAATCGATGTTGAATCTCTATACATACACCTTTCAAGTTAAAGATTGGACATCTCAAACATAAAATTTATAAACAGAACATTTACGGTTAATCTAATAATGTGGCATAATAATGAGTCGTTCAATACGTCCCTCATATCGAAGAATAGACATATCAAGTATAAAGTTTATAGGATTGAACATTTATAAAATTTATAGGATTGGACATTTATAAGTAGTCTGATAACTATCCCGTAACAATTGACATGATAAGTCCAAAAACAATCATTAATATAAATACATAAAGTGAGTTTACATTTATCTCATGTGCCTAAAAAAAAATACAAATTTAAATGTACATCTTATAAATGCAAAATTCTCTTATTTCACTCAACCACTTAAAGTTCCACCATCTCTCTAATTAAAACTAACATGTTTCATAATGTTGTTAATCTACGCCTTGATTATACAACTTTTGAATAATATTTTGTAATCAATCAACGACTTAACCTGTAATTTTTTTTTATCTGTATCGTAAAATAGAACTTAAATTGTCAGCTTATTACATGACTGGTCCATAAGGTAAACAATTTTATAATTTTTAGCATTTCACCTTAATTAACTACCTTCATATAATAATTATATATTATTATAGAGTTAAGAAAATATTTATCCAAGTATTCAACATATAATTAATCAATATGCTAAATTATATATTCTAAAAGAATTAGTATGCCATATAACTTGAAGGCAATTATAATTCTTTAAGGAAAATTTTCTAAGTGATATACCATGACAATATAAAATAATTCTATAGTATTATTCAATTATAGATAATTGTTTATATAATTTTAAAGATAATTATTATAAAAATAAATAAATTTACTATATACAATAATTTATAATTAAATAATAATATAAAATTATTTTATATTATCTATGAATAATCTATTTTTACAATTTATTGCTTCTTTTTATTATATGTTTTTCCGGTCTTGATCTTAAAAGATTTCTGGGATGATAGAAATGCCATGCCTACCTAGGATATTTTCCTGTTTCGGATCAATCATTAAAAAATGAGCATGTCCTGATCAAATTGCCCGACATAAGTATCCAATGTTGTATTATAATTGAGGAAAAAAAAACAAAAACTTCTGAGCTGACCACTTGGATCTTTCTATGGCAAAAGTAACATATAAAATCCATTTTTCCTTCTGTAATAAAAAGTATTTACCATTATAATCAGTAATTTAGTTCAGCAATTTTTAGTTGCGTGTAGATAAACATTAAAAAAATAATTATTTTTTAAAATTCTTTTTCTCCTTTTAACTTATGCAATAAAACACTAAAATATAATTTTTTGTTTTCTTTTTTAATACTTACTAATTATATTATAAATTTAAAACTTTTAATTAAAAACATTTTTTATTTAAAAAGCACAAATAGATAGGTACTTAATAATTATTCTATTATATAAATTATGCCAAGAATTACTTTATGTTATTACTTGACTAAATTTAGATATATCAATTAATTTTTGAAATTTACAGGTCAAGTATTAAACAATGAAATGGATTTCGCAAAAGGAAAATTATGTGAAAAAAACAATAAACACAATAAACATGACAAAAATTGATGCACTGATGCTTATCATTGTCATTACGTATACATGGTTACAGTGTCTGACAAGCATATTACTTAATTGGTAAAAGCAGTGAGATATTCAAATCTTTTTTATTGTATGGGTTTCCCCTCAATTCCGGAATTATATGTCCTTAATTAATTTGTGCAAGACATCTTTATCACTTTATGTTATAATTAAACCTTCGACCACGAATCTTAAACTGTCGTATTATAAATTTAACCTTTATTTTTAAAAATAAGATAATTTTTATATCTATTTTTTATATAATAACATGTTTTTTTATGAACATATATAAGCGTAAAAAACTAATCTTTGGAGACACCGAGATTTATTTAAGATAATAAGATCTAATAACGTATTTTCTTAATTAGTAATATGTATTTTGTGAGTTTTAATATTAAGTTAAAGCAACATTTTGATTTTTAATTAGTTTTTCAAACAATAAAAAATTAAAATTTTAATTATTTTAATTAATTGTCATTTTTAATCAATATAATGAGACATATAATTTTTATAAAAATAATGTTTTAATTAAATTTATTTATAATTTTTTGATAAAATTTCAATATTTATATTTTTATTTTTATTTATTTTTATTATTAGTAAAAATATTTAAAATTCTAAACTATTTTAATATTTTACACATATCTAAATATATACACTAATTAATATACATAATCAAACAATATCTTAAGTGTATATTTGGTTTAACTTATTTTCTATAACTTAATCATTTGTTTTTACTAACTTTGTGAGAGAATTTTAAAAAATAAGCAATTATTTCTTTTAGAATTTTTTTTTACGAAATATGTACACGCTGAATTGAAAATTTTAAGGTATTAAAAAAATAATACTGACATAAGATCCGGAGCCATAAAAACAAACAAGGTGTTGAATTCCTTAAATATATTAACTATCATATTTGATTATTGACTCTATGTATGAAAAAATAGCTTTATTAAAAACGGTTGCACGCACTTGTTCAATAATCTAAGCATTGATCAAGAGAAACCTTAGTAATAAAATGTTTTGCCAATTTAAGTATATATATAGAGAGAGCAAATCTCATTTTAATAGAACCTTTTTTAGCTGAATCTCCCTGTTCAAACTAATTCCCTTTTCAATTCAAGATTTTAGTCTCTTAGTTGAAGAACACATTTATTTAATTAGGTTAAATTTAATGTCTTGACCGGTTAACATTTTTTTTTAATCACACAACATTGATTATTCATGTGAATCTAAATCAAACAAGCATTAAGGTAGAAAATTTAAAAGATCTATTAATTATTCAATCTTATTACTAAAATATTTGGCAACTAAGATTAAGTCTAGGTTCAACTCTAAGTGTTCAATCAAGGAAAAATATTTACATACAAGAAATCATGTAACCAAGAGAAATAAACTTGAATTAAAATGAAAGTATCAATTCACACAAGAATAAGAATGTAAATCATCATTCCATAACATGAAAGTTCAGTTGCATATAATGTAGAAGAAATGAGAAAAAAAAAAACAAGAGAAAAGTTGAGTTTATTTTCTTAAATATCAAGCTTTTACATAAACACTTGTCTTAGAGAAAAGATCCAGTATAATATTTAAGTAATTTTGATTATTTTATACTAAGTTTTCTAATTGTTATTATGATCATGGATTATTTTATGTGACCAAATATAAGTTATATCTTTAAAAAATTATTCTAGTAATTTGTGTGGTCATACAAAAGATCAAGTATATGTACAAGTTAATTAAAACTAATAAACTATTTCTTTATTAGTTTTTCCTGTGGCCATATGAATGGCTAGAAAAATGCAAATTAGCAATCGAAATTAGATATCAAATTTTTTTGGTTGCTAATAGTAACCGCTTTAGCCATTAATCACTATTTGGTTATTGGATGTGTATGTTGTTGCAATATTTTTTAGTCACTAAATCCGTCAATAGAGCAAAAAAAATAATTAAATAATTTCATGACTAATATGTGATCGAAATCGGTTTGGATTAGCAACCGAAATTATTTAGTCGTTAAATTGAAACAATCTTTAATAAAGAGCGACTGAAGCAGTTTTGTCACTAAAAGATGTCAGTATAATAACGACCAAAACATATTTGTGCTTAGGTGTATGATAGAGACTGAAATTTTATATTGGTAATTACTAATGGTTTTATATAATTGTTCATTGTAGTTATTGAAATATTCTTTTTGGAATTTATTTATATTTTTTATTTATATTATGATTAAACTTTTGAATATTTATAATTATTTTGCATGTTAAAATTATATATTGTCTATTATAAATATGTATTAAAAGAAATTACAAAATTAACGATCAAATTAGCAACAGAATAGTCAATCCCGGAAATTCATTACCACTTTTCAATTGCGATCAAATATATTAGTGATATGTCATTTAAATTTTTAGTTGCAAATCAATGATCAACTATAATTGGATTGCAACTCAGTGATCAACTATAATTGAGTTATAATTCAGTAACCGATCATAATTAGGTTATAACTTAGTGACGGACCATTACTTAGTCACAAAATAACTTAGCAACTAGGATTTTGAGACTACTCACAATTAATTTAAGAATAGGATCTCTCGACAATCAATTTTTGTAGTGATCATTTGAACCCACACAAATATAAGAAATTTAACACAAATTCACACATTAAACAACTAATAACACACCACCTCACCACACAAAAAAATTAGTATAATTTTAAAATGTACTCTTTAGTACAAATGAAGTTACACAAATCACTTTCTAATCCTGAAAAATTATAGAGAAAAATTATGAATGGGTGTTTTTCAAGCAATAATTGTTTTGACTTATTTAGTATCATTCATCTCATTAAAATCTGGTCTTAATCTTGATTTAATACATGCTTTGCAATGTGAAAATTAAAATACGAGGATGGTTTGGTTTTAAAAAATATTTTCTATTTTTATTTTTTATTTAGTTTTTAAGATATAAAAATCATGTTTAGTATAAGTTTCTAATTTTCATTTTCTTAAAATAGTTATAGAAAGGTGATAGAAATTTTTTTATAATCGTTTCTAAAGAGTGATAAAAGATTTTTGGTACCTGTTTTAAAAATTTTTTTTTGTAACAGCTTAATGTCACACTATGTATTCATTGAAAATATGGAAAATATAATTTGGGTACATTTTGAGAAATATTTTCTTTAAGAATATATTTTAAATTAATTAAACGTATTTTTAATCTTATTTTCTATTTTTTTATAAAATAAAAACAAAAAATAATGAAACCACCTAGACAATTATTATGCTGACGGAAAATGTAAGGAAATATAAATTAAAACATCTTTATTCTCTTTTAATAAATATTTATTTCTTTGATAAAAAAAAAACATATTAACTCATTTTTGTCATTTTATTTATTTATTTTTCTTCGTGCGGATTTCCTTTCCTAAAAGTGCTTCTACTACGAACATGGTTGGTTTTCGGAGATAAAAATGGGCATTTTGTTTCCCTGATTAGGGATGGGGAGTCATGTAGATGCATGCAGGCATTGCAGACGCAAGCTCATTATTAGTGGTTAATTTGGTTTAATTGTTCTTTGATATATGTAATCTATATTCTATAGAATTAACTTGCTCAAGAGGGGCTAAATTATCATCAAACTCTGAAGAGATGGCCTTTTGAAAATGTGAAAGAGATTCATAACTTGATAGTTGAAAGGCAAAACAAGATTAATCCCAAAGCGAAAGGGCAATGATGATATCTGCAATACGATTGTGAGGGCATGGAAAACCACCCACTCTTATCCGTACAAATTATTATTAGGATCGATTTAGAAGTGGAATTTTGAGTAATTTACATGAAATCTTTATTAGGATCCAAATAAAGAAATTATTAAATAGTCAAACACAGCCAGTGTAGGCCATCATTCCGAAGAAAAGCTTGCTTCATTGTAACACTGATTAATGGACAACTGTTAACAACATAAAATTAATAATCTAATGTTCCTTGTTCTTTCCAAGAAAGGGGCAACACTTTAAAAAATGGATTTGTCTTAGTACCCCTGTCTGTTACAAGCATAGGTTCCCCGTGGTTTATTAAAAAAATTTTAAGCCCAGTAAAAGAAGTTAAAAGGAAAACCAAGGCTACATTAATAGTGGACCACGTGGTGATAATGACACCACATTGTCGTTTTACTATCATAATTCATATGGGTAACCTGGGTGGTCTTTATCTTCTCAACTTGCCGGTTCTTTACATTGTTTTTCTGCTGGCACATGCGACAATATTTTTATTTTTTATTGGAAATAATCAATTGATTAGGCTCATGAAACAGAAGTCATTATGCAATTTATGAATTACAAATGTTGTTTAATATATGTTTAAACTTCATTTATGATTGAAAAAGTTGATATATATATCATTTATAAGTGAATTGAGGGTATGAAATACAAGGTGAATACTATTGCGTAGACAAGAGATCGTTGTACGAGAAGTGAGGTCCTAACTAAGAGACACAGTAAATGAGATGCAGTGCTTTTGGAGTTTGGAATATAAAATAAATTATACGAGACAGGAACCACTTCCTGGCCTTTACATGCTCTTAGTCCTGGTAATATCAAATTCATGTAGAAAATGCTAATGAATTTACCTTATAGAACCTAGTGTGTCCAGCTAGTACGTGACACAGTACTTGGATCCTTATTACCTCTTTCTACAACTAAATTTGGTCACGAATTGGATTTCTCTAAGAGTCAAACAAAATGCAGAGTCTATTTCATCGCCTTGCTCTTTCTGCTGATGAAATTTTGAAATGTTCATTATTTGGGTGTTGCTACCGTTTCTGTTGGTATTATAGTCCAAGAGTGGTTTTGTCTTGGGTCAAAAATTTACTGGAATAAAGAGGCCCAATGTCTAAAGCCCAAAAGCAAGAAGCAAGCAAGGCAGCGAAAAATCCAAGAACTAAACAATGCTGCAGTACAATTCCTATATTCGATCCACTTGAAAAATGAAAATGGGTCCAAAAGTTACAAGTTACCTCAGTTGGGTTTTGACACTTCTAATCGGTGGCCATTTAACAAATGAACATGGACCTGCTCAAATTACTGCAGCCCATCCAGCTCATACGTTCAGTTCCAATATCACTTTGGACCAATATAGTGTATAAAAGTGAAATTTTCAAGAAAAATAAAAGAGACGGTAATTTTTTATTTTTAATTAAAAATTATATAATTTTGAAAAGAATTAGTCTTCAATTATCCATGGAAGAAAATCTTTGGTAAAAGTTTGAGTCCTAGGATACTATTTAAAATTTTTTTATGAATGAAAGTTTGAGGTAGGTTCTGACACTTACTAGAATCATGACAAACTTTAAAATTCTATGATAAACAGTTATAAATTATCTATCAACAAAATTTTCACAACTTAAACTCACGTTTTTATAAAATATGAATCTAGATCCACTGAATCAATGTTTGTAGATTACATTCAAACCTATTTTCATTGAGAAAAAAGTGATTTTGCATAATTGACGAAAAGTTAGGAATATTAGCCCTAACGTATTGGGCATAGCCTCAGTCAGTAAGAACAACAAAGAGGCTAATGTTTGTAAACTTGAAGAAAACAAAGAGTGGAGGGAGATAAGACAAAAGTACGCCTATTAGAAAAGGTTTTAGACAAACAATTATGGTAATCTATCATACATGACAATACCATTCCTTAAAATAATACTCTCGAATCATGTCGTTCCGAGGATACGTATTAATTTCTTTTTATCTGGCCATTTTTAAAAGATAAATTATTTTTTTCATTTATTTGTCTATTTTGAAATTCAAGGTAATATTATTAATTTTCTTTCCAATTATGTCCTTATTTCCACCTAATTTTTAAATATTTTACACCCTCGTCATAAATGAGAGAAAAATATTAGTAGAGGCCATATTAAGAAGCTAGGTAATTTATTTTAATATAATTCAATATATACTTATACTAAATTGTGTTATCTTCTTAAGTGGACAAATAAAAAATAAAATATTACATGATTGCAATTTAAAAGGAACAGAAATATATAGGAACACAAATAATAGTATGAATTAAGATAAATTGAAAAAAAAAAACCAATTTAAAGATAAAGTCGGATGTTAATTGAATGTTTCGGAACATGAGTTATTTAGTTTCAAAGTATTCTTTACGAAAGATTAGTTAATTAATTTGACAAAGACATATGCAAGATATGTTGCATGCAACTTTCCAAGAATTGTTCCCTTTCTTCTCCTTTTGTCTTCTTTCCGAGCGACCTTTATCATTGTCTTTATTGGATTAGTAATATGATATCACAGACTCATCGAAGTGGAATTTATGACACCAGTCACGAGGAATATACTTTGGAATGATAAGGTTAATAATCCGATAATGACAGTGACATATTTTAACTTAATCAATTTTATTATCAATTCTCCATTCAAACTTCGTTACTCACTAGACTTTGAGACAGTGAAAGAAATTACCTTGGTTTGAAGTTAAATCCGTGCATTATAAAAGTAGTCATGCTTCTTGAATAAGTAGGATATGCAATTAATTATTTATATAATTAATGAACATAACATGTTGAGTACTGCAAGTGAAGTATATAAATTAATTAATTAACTGCAATTAAGAGCTTCCATATATGTCTGGGCATTTGGTGGCATGGACTAGTGGGACGACACAAACAATGATACGAGAACGTAAGGAGGGTTGTTTCTTGGTTTGTTCGTAGGCGAAGAAAGCTATGTATCCCAGGAAATGTTTCTTCATGAACTATCTTTCATTAATTGTCCTTTAAAGTTTTTTTTCTCCTGGGGGGTTGCGTGTTGACAAGGAGAAACCTACAAAAGAAAGCATTATAGAGCTACCTAGTGTTTTTTTGGGATTCAAATCTGCATCTCTTTATTTTTTTTATTCCTCCAACTAAATAATGATAACCAGGCAAAAAAAAAAATTCCTTATCTTCAAAATATTAATATTTTTCTTAATTGGCCTTTTTTTTCTTGTGTTATAAGAAAAGGAACAAGAAAAGAGTCCAGGTGGTTTTTTTATTTTTTATCATTAATTCTCCAATCATAATCGTAATAAGAATATACAATATAAAACATTTTTCATGTTTACTTCCTATAATTAGTATTATTTTAAACTTTTGATTAGTTATGCTTCTAAACGTTGTGTTTACGAAAGAATTACTCTCTAGATCTAGCTTCTTAATGGAATTAAGTATTTTCAAAATGCATTATCATAATAAAACAATTTTTTAAATATTTTTATTTGTCAGTTTTAATTTAAACATATTATTTGTTCACAAATTTAGGCAGATTACACAGGTGAGTAGATTGGGTGGAAAAATGAACTATGAAGATCACGAGTGATGGTAAAGAGACTAGCCTTTGAAATGTTTTTAACATTAGATTTCACAGACTTTAAACACATATATAGTTATACATAGCACCAATTAAGGGATTATGATGGTGAATGATTTGTGTGAGTGGAGGGACCGACTGTGACATTGGAAATGGGAAAAGAGAAGATTGAAAAATGAATTTAGTTGAACAATTTTATGCGGTTTCTTACTTTGTTTCCTTGAAAGGAAAACAGGTAGTCGAGGAATACGGAACCTTGAATTCAGGCAAATACAGAGTGAGATAAGAATACATTACAGGGCGCAATAATATCTAACAAGACAGAAACATCTTCAATTTATTTCGAAAAAAGCTGGTATCTTTGAAGGTTAATTAACGTTTTCATTTGGAAGGTATTCTTGGACCATATCCCTCAAACGTCGACATGGAAAGGAGAGGACTACAACTACATCAGCAAAATCTTATGCATATGTCACAGTTGCGGCATGGCGGAGAAAAAGTTCAATTCGTATCTCTTTTCAATGCAAGGTATATATTTTGTAAGATTTCCATGGAATGTCTTAGGTCGTTGGGATTTGATTATGCTGTGCTATGACGGCAATATGCAATTCTTGCATTTGCAGGCTTTACCTACATGCAACAACCAAAAGAGACTATTTAATCATCTCTATGTACATACAACACGAATGTTTTTTATTTTTTAATATTTTATTTTTTTTAATTTATTATTTTTATCTTTATCTTTATTTTTAAATTAAATTTTAATATTTTTAAAAATAATTTTATACCTGATATAATTTTTTATTATAAATTTAAAACATAATTTATATATTCAAAAATATTTATTTATTATAAATTTAATTATAATATGACTTATATATTAAAAAATACTTATTATTTTAATCATATGAAATAAATATTTATTACATGCATTGCACAAGATAAAATATTAATTATTATTTATTTATTAGTATTTTAACCTGTCGGTTGTAGAAAATAAATATAATAATCTGTTATTAATTTAGTCTATCTGGCTCGTAAGAAATCAAGTAATGTTTAATTCTAACTAGTGGCATTTATTAGAAGTTTTAGATCTAATCAAATTAAGTTCTGGATGTAAATGAAAGCAAAGTTAGCAAGTTTTAGTTATATACTCTTATTGTTATTGTTATTGTAGGCTTTATTTTATAATCCTGTAGCATGTTTGGGATTTTATTGAGAATGCGAGGTAAGATCGATTTACTACATTGTGTTCAATTCTGGTGTGGCTAAGGAAAAAAGCCGTTTGCATCACTTTGATGTTGAAAGACTCACGCATTCTCGCAATGATATTCAGATATTGTTAACATCAATGTAAAGAATGTGACCGATCACGTATCATTTAAAAGCATTTTATAAAAGGATTTTTTTTTTCCGCTATAATATCGTGTGGTTTGATTTACAGTTCAAATTAAATTTTTCAAAAAATAAGTAAGGAAGTAATATTTTTCATTTGTTTGGAATTTTTATATTAAAATATTTATAATTTTAATGCATTATTAAAATAAAATAAATTCTGAATTAATGTGAAATTATATTTACTAATGATAATCCTTTAAAATTGTATTAATCTCGGTATGACAATAAAAAAACACACAAATTGGTTATTGCTATTCTGTTTTCCGTGGCAGTTTTATATACTTGTAATATCCTTTTCAGTTCAGTATTTGAAGGATTTGAATTTCTGACGCCAAGTTATATGTCATAGTTGGCACTTAATTAAGAAATAAGCAGTGGGAGGGAGGAGGATTAAAGATTAAAAACAATTGGAGCACAATATATACTGTCTCAGACATTTCTGCGGCGTAGAAGCCAAAGGAAAGAAATTGTCCACACATAGGAAACGAGGTAAACCAGTTGTGTGAAGTAATAATTAATTAATACGTATAGTAATTAACAAGTCAGTGGTATTTATAATGTGAATCTCACTATGTTCCAACTGCTTTACTTCAAATATGGGTGATACATTCGATTTGATGTTTTAAAGCTTGATTTTGTCTTAATTACCCCATCCTCCCTATTTAACCAATTAAATTTATTTAAATTTTGGTCCAATTTCATCCCCATCCCATATCCTTCCATCTATTATCTTAAATGTCAGTGACAGTACCATGGCTGCAGAGATTGGCCTTGTGTCCATGACCCAGATCCAAAAAATAGCACAACCCCAACACCCCAAAACCCAAGTAACTGAGCCTCAAGCAAACCCTAACCCCTCATCGAGCTGGATGTGGAACCCTAGGGAGCAGCAGCAGCAGCATCAGGAAGATGACGATGACTCGTGGGAGGTGAGAGCCTTTGCCGAAGACACAAGGAACATCATGGGCACCACATGGCCTCCGAGGTCCTACACCTGCAACTTCTGCAGAAGGGAGTTCCGCTCCGCCCAAGCCCTCGGCGGCCACATGAACGTCCACCGCCGTGACCGCGCTCGCCTCCACCAACCTCCTCCTTCAAACCCCGCCTCCTCCTCCTCCTCTTCACCCTTCATCAATATCCCACCTCAAGACCTTGTTGCAAACGCTGGATTGTGCCTCCTCTACCACTTGCCATCAAGCCCTAGTGCACCCTTCCCTGTCCCAACCACTAACGCGCCTTCTCCTTCTCCTTCTCCTTCTCCTTCTCCCTCCACTCTTCTCTCAATCTCCTCCTATCCTCCAAACAACTTTCTGATGCAAACTTCCTTCAATTTCCCCGCTGCACCCGCAACTTCTTTCTGCTGTAACAACGCCACCAAAGTTGAACAACCCGCAACTTCTTCCTCTATTGATAATGGCCACCTCGAAGAGCTTGATCTAGAGCTCCGCCTTGGACACAAGCCCTCATAAAGCTAGCCCCAGAAGCATATATCTATATATAGTGTGAACCGTATATTAATTAGCGTGTGAGAAAAATGAAATGAAAGTCCAACGAGTATTGTTATTATTTGTTCTCTTTTGTAGCGCTGTGGTTTGTGGAAGAGATCGATCGAGAGTGATGTTTTGTGTAGATGTTTGTGATACCATTTGCAGCTTTCGTATAGCTGCTGATAGGCTTCTTTGTTTTGGGTTCGATTTTCTTATTTTTCTTGGTTGATTGATTTTTATCTGTGTGTCTGTTTTGTGACTGAAGGTGCGCATGGAGGAGCAAGCCGGGGGTGGGTGGGGATAGGAAAGAAGGAAAGAGGCACCGCATGTAAATTTTTCAAAAAAAAAAATAAAATTGTAAGTTGGTATTAAATTTTGGAGAAATTGGCAGTAATTGTGGGAGGAGATTAGGGTTTGGAGTAAGACACTGTAAAAGGTTGCAGTGAAGTGTCGTTTTCTATTTTAGAGTTGTCTAAGTACATACATGTCTGTCTGGGCATACATTTCCGTGGGGATTATTTTCTACCCATCACCTAAGTAAACCAAGTAATATATTATCTTCACTGTTCACCCCTTTTTGTGTACACAAAACTGCAAATATGCCATTTTATTTTATTTATTATTTCATTTCGTTTATTATTCATATATTTATTTGCTTCTTCGTGCCTGAGTATATATATATATATATATATATATATATGCTTGCCTTTGACTGTAATGTGTTAAGAGTTATTATTACCAACATGTTTAATTATTTTTATCTTTTTTTTTTATTTTATGACATCATCTACAAATAAACCCAATAAATGAGTCTATGTTAATTATTTTCCTATTATATATAAGAGAACTGTTAATTTTACCTGAGTTTTGAGAAATCATCTTGAAACAAGTTCATTCACACTTTTTTTTTATGTTGTTCGACAATTTAATAATCAAAATTAAGAAAAGTTTGTAAGAATAAATAATCTTTGTACTGTTAATGTAATTTTTAAACTGTGATATAATTACAAATAAATAATCTTTGTACTGTTAATGTAATTTTTAAACTGTGATATAATTACAAAGTAATATATATGATAAATTAATTTATTTTTACAATAATTATATTAAAATTCATGCTCGTTATAATTTCTTATGTATTAACAATACAAAAATATTTGTACTAACAATACATAATTAAACTCAAATCTTAATCTGTTTTAGGTCTTCGTAACTAATCTATTAAATAATTTATTCATCCATTTTATTTAAGATTTAAGATTTTGACGCATGAATTAAGAAATGTATTTAATATTTTTAATTTTATAAAATATTATGTACGTAATTTTTAAATATATCCTCAATCTTTCATATTAATTAAGTTTTCTTCTATTTATATTTGTTTCATTTTCTCACTTTACAGGAAATGATAATGAAAACTATATAATACATCATTAATTTTATTAATTTTATAAAATGACAATCAAAATGCAATATTTTTTCTTCTGAAACGTGAAACAAAATTGGACGAAAAGAGTAACCCGTAGTATGCATTTTGTATGAATAATAATTCTAAATCGTTTTATATTTTCTTCCTACTAATCCTCTCACTCATTGAATGAAGAAAATATGAAAATAACATTATATTTTCTACAATTTTTCTTAATCTTTTATTAAAAAAGTATTAAATAAAAATAAATATACATAATGTGTACAAACTTTTATATAATCAATTAATCACATATTATCATTACTTTAATGAACAAACATCACCGTCATTTATTATTAAATAACGGTATGTATAAAATAACTTTATATATATATATATATATATATATATATATATATATATATATATATATATATATATATATATATATATATATATCCTATTTTGTGTTAAAATAATTATATAAAAATACTATCTTACATGTTAATTTAGCTAGCTTATATATTCTTTTCGGTTTAAAAGATGCATTGATAGTAATTAAGACTCTTTCACTCCAATTCCATTTTACTGTTACATTAAAACTTCATTTATATATAATTACTCGACTATCTCTATCTTAGTTTTTGGCTGCCTTTATTTTTATTTTATTTTATCAACATCTTGAAGTGAAATGACTGTTTTGCATTAGTATGCAGGATTCTACTTCTAATTCACGCAGTCACATAAAATCCATTACCTTTTTATGATTGAATTGTAACAAAAATATTGATATAATATATACCTGCATAAGGTGCTTTCAAATTCACGTCTTTGAGTAATTCACATTGTTATTGTTTAGGAATTGTATTTTTTATACATTATCTCCCACATATCTGATTAGTATAAGAATATGTGCGTGTGTAGTTTTAAGACAATGGAACATGATACAAACAACTTTTATGGTGGTCACCCCGAGAGTGTATCATATAAACGCCAATGTTTAACATATATTTGGATTTTAAAAAACCTTTAGAGCGAATGATCTCTTTCTTTAAAACAAAACAAAAAAAGCCAATTACCATTAAGGAGTTATACTTAATTTAAAAGGATAAAATATCAAATTATTAAAAAATTCAGATTTTTTTAGACAGAGTTATCATTAAAATATCTTGTTATTCTAAATGAAACACCAGTATATATAATATCTACTATTTTTGTTTAATTAAAAAAATTACGTTCCTTTCTCCCATATCCCTTTTATTCTTGTGCTGCATTTTGTCTCGTCATGACTTAAATTCTCTCCTTTCCTTTCCATTTGTTCAACCATAAACAAATTAATTGGAATCGATTATATTTTAATTTGTTGTTTTTCTTAATATTCCTTATTTTTTGTTTTGAAATTTTCTTAAGATTAATTATTTAGCCCAATTTTTAGATTGATCCAAAAAAATAATAATAATAATAATAATAATAATAATAATAATAATAATAATAATAATAATAATAATAATAATAATAATAATAATAATAATAATAATAATAATAATAATAATAATAATAATAATAATAATAATAATAATAATAATAATAATAATAATAATAATAATAATAATAATAATAATAATAATAATAATAATAATAATAATAATAATAATAATAATAATAATAATAATAATAATAATAATAATAATAATAATAATAATAATAATAATAATAATAATAATAATAATAATAATAATAATAATAATAATAATAATAATAATAATAATAATAATAATAATAATAATAATAATAATAATAATAATAATAATAATAATAATAATAATAATAATAATAATAATAATAATAATAATAATAATAATAATAATAATAATAATAATAATAATAATAATAATAATAATAATAATAATAATAATAATAATAATAATAATAATAATAATAATAATAATAATAATAATAATAATAATAATAATAATAATAATAATAATAATAATAATAATAATAATAATAATAATAATAATAATAATAATAATAATAATAATAATAATAATAATAATAATAATAATAATAATAATAATAATAATAATAATAATAATAATAATAATAATAATAATAATAATAATAATAATAATAATAATAATAATAATAATAATAATAATAATAATAATAATAATAATAATAATAATAATAATAATAATAATAATAATAATAATAATAATAATAATAATAATAATAATAATAATAATAATAATAATAATAATAATAATAATAATAATAATAATAATAATAATAATAATAATAATAATAATAATAATAATAATAATAATAATAATAATAATAATAATAATAATAATAATAATAATAATAATAATAATAATAATAATAATAATAATAATAATAATAATAATAATAATAATAATAATAATAATAATAATAATAATAATAATAATAATAATAATAATAATAATAATAATAATAATAATAATAATAATAATAATAATAATAATAATAATAATAATAATAATAATAATAATAATAATAATAATAATAATAATAATAATAATAATAATAATAATAATAATAATAATAATAATAATAATAATAATAATAATAATAATAATAATAATAATAATAATAATAATAATAATAATAATAATAATAATAATAATAATAATAATAATAATAATAATAATAATAATAATAATAATAATAATAATAATAATAATAATAATAATAATAATAATAATAATAATAATAATAATAATAATAATAATAATAATAATAATAATAATAATAATAATAATAATAATAATAATAATAATAATAATAATAATAATAATAATAATAATAATAATAATAATAATAATAATAATAATAATAATAATAATAATAATAATAATAATAATAATAATAATAATAATAATAATAATAATAATAATAATAATAATAATAATAATAATAATAATAATAATAATAATAATAATAATAATAATAATAAGTCCCAAGTTTGTATTAATTAAGTAATAAATTTTACATTTGATATAGGAATATGATATTTATTATGAATGACTGTCACTCATTTTTATTAATCAGTTATAGGCCATGGATGACTTTTTTTTCCATTAGCTATCTCATTGAAAGGGTCAATGATATATATGTTGTTTGTTGTTAGCAGTAATCACCAGTGTCCATACATGAATAGTCATGCAATGACACTTTGCGTTAGAGGTTATCACTTAGCATTAATTTGATAGATAAATTAACACAGGATAAAACTTAAAATATGAATTTTATTTTATATTTAATGTATCTTATAAATAGAGGAATACGATTACAAAAGTTATGTTTTAATACATGAACAAGACAAAGTTTTAAAAGCAATATATAATAATTATATTAAAAGGTTAGGTGGAATTAATTAAACAAAACAGAATAAAATTATATAAGGGGTTTCAATTTCTTCGATCAGTGTACCAAATGTTATCTTATTTAGACACAGTTTTATAAGTATTTTTATGTTATTATTTAATTAAAATTAAGAGTTTTATATTGATAAATAATTTAATTATGAGAAAAAAATGTAAAACACACCTTACAAAAAGAAAAAATAAAATTAAAAATATCTAATTAAAATAATAATAAAAAAAGATATTACACCATATACCATTTTTAATAACATTTTATTATAAAAATGTTATTAATATTCCTATTAATAATATTTTTAATATCCTTAATAATTAAAATATTGTTAATAATATTTTATAATATAAATTAGATCTAATATTTGTTAAAATATTAATAAAATTAATAAATAATATTTTTTATATTTTATAATATTTTTTAAATATTATCAAAATTTATTCGTATAATGAGATTTCTCTTTCTAAATTAGATATTTTAATTTATAGCCACGAAAACAATAAATATTTAGTATTTCTCTACCACTAACTAGCATGTTAAACATTTTTAAGAAAAAAAAACTCATTAATTATTTAATTTAGCAAAACAATTTAATAACTTAAAACAGAAAAGGTATTTATAACTTAAAGATAGTTATATAAATTTTTATTAAAAATATATTTTTAGCCAAATGCTTATGTCTTGAAATATGAAGTCCTATTAAATCAAATAAAACTTTTACAATAATCAATCTAAAAAAATTATTAAAAAAATTCTAAATCAAGTGGAAAATCCATAAGACATACAATTTTAAAATTAAAAAAATCTAATTGTCTCTTACTCTGACTCTCTGTGTATATAAAACAAGAATTTTTAAATTTGCATCGTGGTTGTGCGGCACCTCATTTGGCAATTGGCAAGTCGAAACAATAGTAGCCGATACCAACCACAATAAATATCGTGAGGCACCAAATTTCTCAAACCTTCAAATATATTTTTAGTTCTCAAGTAGGATAAATTTAGTTATAGTACGTATTTTAAAAATAATTTATTACTTTTATTTTGATAAATTTTAAATTTTCTAAAATAATTTTTATTATTGTTGCATATTAATTATATGACATATATCTAATTAAATATATTAAGTTATATGTCAATTTAAAATGATCACTAAGATATCATGTCTAAATATATATATAAAGATTATTTAAAAACAAATAAATTTATAAAGATCAAACTTAATAATTTTAAAAAAATTAAATTAAAGTTTATAAAAGAAATGATAAAAAAAAATAAGTATACAAGAAAACACACACAAAACACATCATAGGAATAAAAAGTGAAATAAATATATAAATATTTAATACAAATTGTAAATAAAATTAAGCATACAAATTTAATCATGTTAAATGATCACGTGATCTGTGTTAGGTAATATGGCTTTTAGTACGGATTATTTGAATGTGATAGAAAGAATGATTCTTTTTAGTAAAGTAAGGGTAAAATATTTATTGATTTTATTGAAGATGTTGTCTGACAATATTTTGTATATATATCTTTTATCTATAATATTAATATTTATTGGAGATTTTGCTTGATCGTCTTTTTATGATTTTTTAAATTATATTGTTTTTATCTACAATACTAGTTTATTTGATTGAGAAGAAATGAAGAAAATAAAAAGAAAAATATAAATATAATTTTTTTATTTAGTTGAAGAAAACTTAAAAAATGAGAGAAAAATTGATTTTTAAAAATAAAAATAAAAATGATTTTATTTTTAGATTAAAATTTAAAATCTTCTTACCCTTATTGCTTTCACCCTTTTAGATCAAACAGAACAAATTTAAAATGAATTATAATAAGTGGACTTCTACTTGAAATTAATATATTTTTAAAGTTACATTATATTTTAATAAAAGAAATAAATTGATTCTTAACTAATAAAATGTTATTTAAAATTTTTTATCTCTAGGTAAGATTACAGAATCCAAAATGATGTTGATCCCAACGGCAAGTTGGAGGCAAAAATTGAAAGAACATATGAACTTAAAAGGTAGGAAAGCTGCAAAAGTAGAAGCTATGTACTCTCTGGCCGACTGTGAAAAAATGAGACAACAGTTGCGTAACTCATTAGTAATTGTAATGTCTAAGTGGCCTCTTTAACTGCAGCTGGAAATGCTCTACTCTGTGGATTTCCACCTATCTCATAGCCTC
Source organism: Mucuna pruriens (assembly GCA_025330945.1). NCBI lineage: Eukaryota > Viridiplantae > Streptophyta > Magnoliopsida > Fabales > Fabaceae > Mucuna > Mucuna pruriens. The sequence continues at coordinate 1,284,814 of JAENHJ010000253.1, forward strand.
TAATTGACCAAGCCGGTTCCTGTCTTTTGTTTTGTTGGACGATTTCTGTTTCGCATTTGTCTAATACTCTCGTGAATACTGGGACTCCCGTGAATTTTGCCTGGATTTTTATGATAATTATTTTTTAAATTATATTAATAATTAGTTGTAATAGAATGCAAGTGTACATTTTTTTTATATTATAATTATTAAACTTATATTTATCAAGCAGTTATAGATTTTGTAAATATTTATAGATATTTATTAAAATATAAAATTTTAAAATTCAAAAAATTCATAAATATTAATTAAAATATGATAATAATTAAATTAAAATTTTACTAATTTTTTATATAACACATAAATACCATAATCTTAAAACATCACAAAAATTAAAATTTTGTTTAAATATTTTGTATAAAACATAACAATTATCATAAAATAATATAAATATTAAGATAAATTTTCAAGCATGAGGTGTTATTCTTCAAAATCTATTAAAAATAATACATTACACTAATTAGTTATAATTATAAAATAAAAAAATTTCAAATTAAAAATATACAATCCAATTAATAAATATGAAATATACATACATATTGTTGGATTAATTTTAGTTATATATGAATATATTAATGTTGGATAAAAAATAAAATTTTAAATAAACAAGTAAGAAATTATGTTTTTTCCTATTTAAGAATTATTTTGTATCAATAATAAATAATAAAGAAAAATAGTCATGAAACCTCAAAAGTACTAATAAGATTCTTTTTCAATATAGATGGAGTATATAGTTAGGGATTTTTCTTTCAAAAGGCAACAAAAGCATAATAAATATGAAAAATTAGTAAAATAAAAAATATAATTTATCTTAGAGCTGGCAAAATAGATCTGTTTGATGGGTTGTCCCGAATAGGCTACTAATTAGACTATATTGGATCTTTAAAAAAGTGACATAAATAAAATCTGTTTGTTTTAGCCTGACCATTTAGTTGAATTGGCCTATTAGGCCAAGGTTAAGCTAACTCATAGATTGTTAAATTGATCTAATAAAAAAAATTAAAATAAAAAATGGTCAGTATACATGAAGCATTCAATAAGCCAATAATTTAATAAAGAGCTTAGTAAGTCCTAAGTAACTTAATAGTACTTGCGGTATGTTGTACAACTGATTGTTGTTCGTGATAACTACTAACTACTCGTTGAATCATAATTATTTGTTGTTCCTCATTTATTTAATACTTAAGGAAAATGTTCTTTAAATAATGAATAATACACGTATAAGTTCACATGAGACTTTTTCCCAAACTCCGTTCATACATGTGCAATTTTAATTTTAACATCAATATTTCTTATCATTTATATTTTAATTTCAATTCATTAACCCTTAATATTTGTATACTAATAGTTTAATATTTGTGTTCTTAAAACATATTATGCATGCATTTTATATAAAAAGAAAAGAGAAAATTATTCAAATAAATTAAAGATTTCAATTTCATTCACATGACTTAATTTTTAAAAGCATATTAATTTTATATTTTATCTTTTGGATCTTTTTTTTTAACTAATCTAGACTAATTTGATTGATGACTCAACATAAAGCTAAATTGAATCTTAAAAATAGTCGTCCAAAAGAAGTAAACGTTAGGTTAAAGTGACTCAATTTTTATGTTTTTGCTTAGAAGCCAGACTAAGGGAGTCTGAACGTCCATTTTGCTAGTTCTAATTTATTTATTAGGTTTTACAATAATAATAATGATTATTATATATATCAATACGGATCAAGTTAGATGTAAATGTCCCTATACCTGTTAAGTTTTGTAGGTAATTAGTTATATTTGACCTCATGCTTATTAATTAGTTATACTTGACCTCAAACCTATTATTGAATGAGTAATTATCCTATTTGTCATTAGTAATTTTATATATATTTATTGTGTCCATTAACATATTATCATCCCTAATTCGTAACACAATTTTTTTAAATATATAAATAAATTATTATTAAAATAAAATTAAAAAATTTAAATATATATAATTAGAAATATTTATATAATTTCACATAGCAGGTAACCTGCCCGACGGATCTGCTATGTTTACAAATAGGTAGAGAAATTTTTTTTTAATTCATTTAACTAACGAAATCTAATCCAATATCGATGTTATGATTTCTTTTCCTCCCAACACAATCACAACATGAGATTCATTGAAAGCAAATTGACAAAAGTTATGATAAAATTATACTTATCTATTTTTTTTTTTTCTTTTCTCACACGTCTATTTTTATTTCTTCTTTTCCTACACCGTCTATTTTTATTCACCTCATTTCACCCAAATATAAGGTCAACAATTTTTATTTTTCAACCTGCAATTTACACCAAAGACTAACCAAATTATGGTGAATTTACTAGAATGCCATATGATACAGTTATTAATATTTAACAGGCATATGTAGCTTTCTTTGACAGTACCTTGATACATAATGTTATTAAAGTTGTAGAACGAAATATGAATTTACTTTTTAATAAATAATATTAATTGTTTCTACTAAGAATTGATTAAATTAATAAAATTTACTTTAAAAATATAATTTTATAATTAATGTTAATTGATCATATTTATAAAAAAAGTAGTATTATAATTTATTAATTAATGTAATTATATATGTTAATTTTATTTATTTATTTATTTAGATCCTCATACATAATATTTTAATTTACTCCTAGTTTTGCGAGGATGAATGATGCGAGGAAATTTATCAAGTATTGGAACATGTCTAATGGGACTGTGCGAGTGAAGAAGGCTTGGGAAAGTGCTGCTACGGCTGGTTTGAGGGCCTAATTGTCATAACGTTGAGAAAATTTATCCTAAAATGTAGTACAATATTTAAACAGTATAAAATGTATAAACTGAGTCCAAGAAAGAAACAATCATTCGATAAGTCTATAAAAAGGGGAGTAGGGTGTGACTATGTTTCTCTGTTAAGCTTCATTTTCATTAAATTGGTGTGTATTTAGTTCCATATTTTGTACCGTGTCATCACTGAGAAATGGAGAATCTAGCGCAGTTGGGCAGCTTGATCAAGTAACACAGAAGGACGCATAAAGAACTTTTAATGATAAAAAAAAAAGAGTGCATAAAATAATCAACAGATTTTTTTTTCTTTTCTGTTGCTCAGTACAATAGAACTGTAGTAGTTGACAAATGGATGACCTTTTTCTTCGATTAAGTAGGCCTGCCCTGCTTGTAAAGATCGACTTTCTTCGACTAAGTAGTCACCATTTCCAAAAATAAAAAGTAGATAAAGCATGTCTCAAAACAAGCTAATAATAGAGTTAAGGATACGACAACTTTAAATGCCTTCTATCTGCCACTAATTTGCTCATACACTCCTGTACTTTGCACTGCTAGTGTGAAGTTTACACAAATTGAATATTTGCATAATAAATTCTGATAGCGTGTTAAAAACAGATTGAGTCTTTTTCCAAGATAAATTACCCAAGTCCTAGACTAATCTTTTGACAATATTCATGTGAGATCTTACAAATATAAAGCTTAATATATGGGACAATATTCTCTCTCTGGGAATGGTACCCACAAACATTTTCCTAGAACAAGCTTAATATATGGGACAATAAATGCGAGTCAGTGGGCTACAACTATACAAGGGACCCGAGGTACATGTGCATGTGTTCTTGCTCGTTATTAAGCAGCAGCATTGGCGTGCAATCTTTGTTGAGAAAGGCTAGAGCAGAAATCGTACATTTATATAGCTTTCCAGTTTTGTTGCATATATTTATTATGTCTTCCTGCATGTGGTCCAAACTCCAACCCAAATATCCTATACCACTTTTATTATACGAGTAATCATATGATCTTTGTTGAGATGATGATGTCGATTTATTACAGTTATAATAACAACACATGGCCCAGTAGGTCATTCCAACTTCAATTCTTCCTCAATCAGCACTAACTCGCTCTCGTAACATCAAATACTGAATGTATATAAGTCGACTTATATGTTTTCATCATAAACTCTGTCCAATATCTTACTTTGCGTGTCATTTTTTTGGACAATATTTGAACAGAGTTCTATAATATCATTGCTTAATTAGTAAGAAGCCTCCATCTTTCAATAAAATTTCAATAAAATTTAAGTACTAATCAGAAGTTGGATATCGAATAGAATAACATTGGGTGAAAGAGATTAAGTTCTTATCTCGAAAATTATTGTAAGACTCTAGTACTCTCAGCTACCTCGTAGATACTTCGTATTTAAAAAATAAAAAATAAAAAATTGTGCATGACAGTTTTGGTTGTTAGATGCGTATATATGATTTTAACCTTGACTGCTGCTACAACATCTACACTAAAAATTACTGTAACCTCATCCTATAATTCTTAACATGCTATGCAGATAGTAACTAACAAGAGTTTCTTTTTTATATTATATGGATGATCCGATCCGTAAGGACCATGATTGAGAATTTTTTGATCGTCTTTTTTCGAGAAAGAACTAAGAAAGAGGTGAAACATAATCAACTTGAATTTGGGACAGCTATTCGAAATCTTAGTGAAAGACTGGATTTATTATCTCATGTTTGCTTTTCGTGAAAAAATACCAATGGAAGTGGAGGATTTCTTCAAACAACAAGGGATTGGGTCAATCAAATGATATTCAGTTCTTTCTAATTAAGAGTTTTTTATCTGGATACTACATCGCTCCACTATAATATATATGATAATTTATCTATTATATTTTATGTTTAAGTATTATTTTAAATAAATTAAATTAAATATCTATAAAATTTTCATTGTTCATAAATATATTTTAAAGTAATAAAATTTAAAAATAAAATAGACTTGTTTATGCTCATAATAATTTATTTCAATTCTTTAATTATTAATTAAATAAATATTATAAATTATTTTAAATGTAGCTACATATTTATAAAATCATTAATTTTTAAATATATCTAACTTTTTATAATATTATAATATTTAATAATATTATTATTATTTTATTTTTAATCTTTATTCTTAATGACTAGTTAAAATTAAATATTATGAACTACTTTAAATTTAACTATATATTTGTAAATTATTATGAATTTTTATTGTTCGTGAAATATATTTTAAAGCAAATAATTTTAAAAATAAATAAATTTGAGCATAAATATTAATATAATATTTAATTTTATTGTTCTAATTTTTTATATTTAACTTTTTCTATCAACTTTTAGGGCATTAACTTATAATTATCAAAATTATATAACATAATTAATGTGAGTAATTTAATTATTTATTATATATAATTAGGTTAGTTAAATTTAGTTAGATTCAATTAACAATTAACGACTATTGTAAAGTTAAGTGTCCATCTCACTTTGCTTAAAGTCTACTTTAAATATATATATATATATATATATATATATATATATATATATATATATAATATGCATTCGGATATTTTATCACTCGCTATCTTGTAAAATACAAATTAATAATACATTTATAATTTCACTTTACAATTATAAAGCATATTATTATGTTAAATTTGAATTTAGTGAAATATTTTATTTATTATATTTTAACATTAAAATATGAAATAATTAACACATACATTTATCTTGAAGTAGCTCTTAATTTTCACTAGTTGAATCTTATAAAAAAATTTATCCAAATAAAGATTAAAATAAGCTCGTCTAAACTCTTCCTATTAGCATTCCTAATGAAAATTATATAATTTCTTTTCGTGAAGTTAACCTTGTATTAATGAAATTAAATAAATAATTACTCTAACACGTGATATTAGTGTCATTGATTAAAAAATGTCGTGAACCGCTAACATGTGTAAGTGGAATTAAAGGTTTCAATTTAAGTATATATATATTGGAGGTATTGTATTTAATCTTGAAATTCACGTGTATTAAACTATACTACTGGAGAAAGATTTTCACTTTATCAAGTGACTATATTCTTAAATATTAATCTCTTACTTATCGAGTGGAAGAATACTTTAGGAGGAAAAACAAAAGGAAAAACATTCCTTTTAGCTGAAGTTTGCACCAATATATGTAAATACAAGCTTTCAAATTTACATGTTAAATATTTTTTTTGTTAGATTAATAAAATAATTTAGTTTATATATACATACACATATATATGATATAAAAAATTAATGCCTCAATTTGATCACGATTTAAAAAAATATAAACAATAGCTTTTTTAAAAATATTTTAAAACTCTTATTCTATAATTATTTTTAACAATTTAATAATTATAACAACTTTCACTTGGTGAATATAATAATATTAATAATTCTTTTTTTTTAACTTGAAAAAATGAAGATTGAGAAAGTTCTTTTTCCTCTACATGGATAGACATATATGAATTTGAAGAAGATGAGTTATAAATAAGCAGAAACAATGTGATTATGAAAATAGAAATAGACCAAGTGGGAATTGTCATATTCTGAATGGGGCAAAAATCTAAAATGTATGTACATACGTCTATTTCTGTGCGGGAAGTGTCACTGTTAAGAACAGTCAATTGTTTAGAAGGAAGGGAAAGGAAAAGAGAGTAAGAGACAGGGTTAGGGTTCCATGCAGATAAGGATAAGAGAAAGACAATGATTACTTATTTGTGAACGACTGGGTATCCGAGCCCACACACTGACCACGACTAAACCTCAATCCCACTTCCCACACGCCTTCGCTTTTAACAACCCATAATCACTACCCACTCTCCCCTGTCCACTCACCCACCATCTAATTACCGTTAACCAACCTTTTATTTCTTTCATCCAATGTTATGGTCCAGAGCAAAAAAAATAACAATAATGTAAATTTTTTTGTTTAGTTGGAAAAAAAAAGAAAAAAAAAGAAAAAGAATAAGAATAATTTTTTATTTTATTTTCAATTCAAGTTTCAATTTTCTTTTTCACGGTGCTAAATAAACTCTTAAGTTACAATATTATATTGTTAGGAAGATATGTTTGAAATTGTTATAATTAAGAGCGTTATTTTTTAATAAAACTTCAAATATATTTGATTATATTTTAATACTTTTAGAAGTATTCCTTAAAAAATCAAATGATTGAAAAAATAAATATTACAATTGAGTTAAAAATTATTTTTTAATAAAAATATAACTTTTTAAATCTCTCGTTGTGGAATAAAAATTAATTAGCATAAGGTAATATTATTTTCCCAAAAATAAATAGTATATTTAAGAATTTCTTCTAAAACCTGTAAAAAATATGAACGTATTACATTTTCACATTCACAATCTCAAAAATGAAATTATAAACCTTAAAAAATAAATACACTCGAGTACTTTAAAAGCATTAGTTAAATAATTAAAAATAAAATTTATTATTGATGTACATCTAACATAATTTTTAATAGAAATTATTTATTTATTATTTAGCTAATAGTTTTATAAGATACTAATTAATAATCTTTTTTTCCCCGGAGCTTTTAACTGTTAGTCATGCTCCATATTTATAATTAAATTATTAGGGTTATTATATTAATTAGAAGAATAAACAATAGTACAGTAAACAACTGATTATATACTATAAATTTGTTGAATTTTATGTCTTCAATTTTAAACTTTTAGTTTCTTTTATTATAAGAGAATGATAGTATTGCAACTTGCAGGAGACTAATCAAATTCATATTATCCGGGCCCTCTCTGATAGTAAATAATTGATTACTAATATTAACATCTGCATGCATGCATACACAGTACATTTTGAGAGTATAGGAATGTAACGTAACCTTCATTGTTTTTTTAGGAGAACCATTTATAGGTTTATAGTAGGTTTATTTTCCTAAAAAGTAACGCGGCTCTGGTAAAATAATCTTTTGATCATATATGGAATGCACACAACACGCACACACGGAGAGGAAAGAAAGTACTGGACACTGAATTCATGGTTGTGAGATAGTATCTGAACATGTATATGAGACAGGGGGAGAGAGAGAGAGCAGTGTTGGATCAGAATGAGAGTAAATAATAAGAGAGAGTAGAAACAGAGGTAATGAAATGGTGTTTGTGGTAATAAAGCTATGGCTGTAGCTAGAAGAGGGGGACCAAGGACAGGACAGGGCACATAGAGGAAGATCATCAGTGTGCTGCCAAATGAAAGTTGAAGTAGTCATGCACACCCCATAAATATATGTGCTCCTCTTAGCTGGCTGTCCTGCGCTCCTATGGTTTTCGCGGGGACCGCGACAGGGTAACGTTAACTAGAGAACGGGTCGTATGTGTCAAATTAATCACATCAAATATCAACCACGTTTGATTCTAGTTACAATGTGGTCGATCTTTGTTTGAGAGATGTATGTATATTTAATATTTTACTGTATTTTACATAAGATAATTTCTCTAAGAGTATACTTGTAAGAAAAACAAATTTAGCTCCTCTAAAATATAAAAAAAAATATTTTAAAGAATAAAATATAATAATTATTAATTAAAAATAACCATTAATATTAAAATAATTTTAGTTTTTTTAGTATATGTATTTACAACTATTCATTTTTTTTAATCAATCGCTTTATTGATGACAGAGGATTCGAATTCAAAAATTACATCATGAAAGTAAACCAAACAACCAATATTTAAGGTTGTGTGAAATACTTTCTTAAATTAAACACATATTTGATTTACAGCTATTTATTAAACCCTGCATGTAAGGATTTAATTACTTTAAGAAAGCATTTTTTTAGTTGTCTTAATTTTATTTTTAAAATTTATTATGATTGATGTGTAATTTCGTTTTTTTTAATGATTTTTAAATTTAGGTTTTATTTATTTATAATTATTATAATTAAAAATCATTAATTTTAATTTCCTCTTTTAAAGGTCTTAAATTTCACTTACTTTTCACAAATTTTATAAATTGAAATAATTAAATTATTTTAATTTCTCTTTATAATTCAACAATAATTATTCGTGGTAGAAATAAACAATGACCTTGTATGAACTTTTCTTACCATCGTGGAAATACCCGTTTAGGACAAAAGAAATCTATTAGATACATTATCATTCAACGGATGTAATATGAATCGGAAGCCCATCTAAGAAAAACTAAAAAACACTAATTAAAATTTTAAAGTACTTTGGGACTTTTATATATATAAATTAAAAATATATTTAAACTTATCCTCGTTTTTACTTTTATTATTATACCATGTTATGAATTATTATCGACACTTGAATATCCAGATTAAGAATTATCATTGAAGAGTGAAGAAAATCCGTTATATTGTTCATAACAAAGATACAGTATCCTCCGCATCTTAAAAAGCACAAACGATAAAAATATTTGCTTACATCCATGATCTGATACTGAAGAGCAGCCTTCCTTTGTAGTACAGAACATTTTTGTTTTATTTGTAAGATCACTGAACTGATTCGTGTGCTTAAAACATTGACCTAACATGAAGCAGTTTATTTGTTTATTATTTTTATAGTCATGGAGTACGAATCAAAAGAGATAAAATTTGTGAAAGGTAGTATTGTGTTCATATTTATATACCTGCATGTTAAAGAAGACCCATTCCCATATTTATGCTCACCTAAATAATAACTTTAGCATCACCTCTTATCTCACTATACTTGTATACATATTAGCATCATCTCCTATCTCATTATACTTATGATTAATTAACACTACAATAATTTTAAATTTTAATAAAATTAATCTAAAAGAGGATATCTTTAACATCATATGGTGTATTAATATTCAAAATTTTAACTTAAAAAAAATCAATTTTACATTAAAAATAGATTTTAGTAATTAAGTATTTAAAACGAGTACAAAATTATAAATTAAAAATAAAATCATATATTCAATACAGGTGGAATTCACACGACTTGATAAACAAAGAAAATAACTCTTAAAATACTTAAATTTAAAAGTGAAGACTTAAATTTATGATATAAAAATAAATAATTTTAAAATTTATTTTATTTTAAAAAGATATCTTTAATCTGATATAATGTATTAATTTTCAAATTTAAATCAATTTTAAGTTAAAATTAGATTTAAGTAATACTGTTTAAATTTAGAAAATTACAAATAAAACATAAAATTAAATATTCAAGGTAGGAGAAATCGCATGACTTAATAAAAAATAAAATAAAAAATGACTTTTAAAAGTACACTTATTTAAAAAAATCTTAAATTTATAATATAAAAATAGATTAATTATAAAAAAATATTAATTAAAATTGAGGCATATACATGAACCCAATTTAATTAAGTTTTGATAATACATGAGATGATCTTAAAGTTAGGGTTTGTTTTATAATATATATTTTGAAATAAATAATATTAATGTAAATATAATTGTATTATATAAAATGTTATCATTAAGTTGAGAGATTTTAGTATTAATGCATTATTATTGAAAAAAGGATAAATTTTAAAAAAATATAAGACACCAAATAAGGGTGAACAACTCAAAATATAATATACAAAATTTCAAAATATATTTGGTTTAATTTCTAAATCCAAACCCTTTAATTGTGTGTTTAGAAGCATTAATAACTCAGGTTTTAGGTAAAAAATTCACTTTATCAAATTGACAAAATAATGCACGAGCTAGTATTATATACTTATGTATTGGTGCGAGTCTTTTGCTTCCAAATAAGCTACCAAACATGCATTACGTGTTTGAATTCACTTTTGATCATTTAAAATTATGTTGAAAAAACAAAAAAATATAATTTTAGATAAACTTTTTACATGTTTGGTCTTAGTGTCTTCTATTAATGAATTAATTTCAAGTCTAAAAACAACTTTAAATAATTTTTATGTTAAGATCAAATTAAGTTTTACTATTAACTTATTTTAAAATAAAAATATATAAATATAAATTACTTTATATCCCAATAAAATTCAACCAAAATCAATTTCATAAAATTAATTTATTCAAAATTAAATTTACAAACTCAACACAATCTAAACTAGCTGATGGGTTAGAGAAATCAAACATATCATGAATACTCTAATTTTCCCGAATACCAGAGATGACAAAAATATAATGACCATATATTATCGTAGAATTCAATATTTATATTAAATTAAATAAAATCTACAAGGCTGATAAGTATCTAAATATCAAATCAAGTTTGAAACTTAAAATCATGTTAATTTGACTGGTGGTTTTTACTTCTATCCGACTAGAGAAGGGTTTTATTTGTAGTTTATATAAAAAAAAAAAAAACAAATTTGACCAGAAACAAAAAATAATTCTTATGATTCAGCATAAAATCAAACATCAACTAAATAGGTCAGATCTATTTTTTATTTTATATTTTATCTACCAAATTTGGAAAGGCAAATAACTAGAGTACTAGACCATTTTGCGGAATTTTTTAGTTGGAAAATCCATATGGGCTGGAATAGATATTAATTTTTCCGGCCCAATGTAAAGTGAGCCGGTCGGCCTGAACGAAGGTGGGCTACCCAGAGAGCCAAGAGAGAAAGTGTGAAGAGAAAGTGAAGCGATGACAGTAAAAGGCAGCGGAAGAGCATAAGGAAAATCGAAAGAGGAAGAGGAAGGGTTTGGAATTTCCATGGCTGCGACGACGAGCTTGTTAGCAACATTAGGGGATCTGGAGAGGGATTCGTTCGTGTCCCTTCTCTCGAAGCTGATTGGGGAATCGAAACACGTGCAGAACAACCCGCCGGAGCTGATTCCCGAAGAGGACAGAGTGGTGAAGCATGTCTTGGACGTCCTCTTGCCCTTCAGCACCACCACCGGCGGTGGCCCCTTGCTCCTCAACCACGTCACCTACGTCCCCGGCAGAGGCAACCTCATCGTCGAGTATCCCGGCACCGTCCCCGGCAAAATCCTCTCCTTCGTAGGCTGCCACATGGACGTTGTCACCGCCAATCCCAACGATTGGGTACCTATCTATTCATTTTTTGGCGCCTTTTTCAATTTCACATTATTACCACAACTATTTCGACGTTGATGCAGGATTTTGATCCGTTTACGCTGAGCATCGATGGGGATAAGCTTCGGGGTCGTGGAACTACTGATTGTTTGGGACACGTGGCACTTGTCACGCAACTCATGAAGAGGCTCGGGGAAACCAAGCCTAATTTGAAATCAACTGTTGTTGCTGTTTTTATAGCCAATGAAGAGAATTCTGCAATAACTGGAGTTGGTGTGGATGCACTTGTCAAAGATGACCTCCTCAGTAAGCTAAAGGACGGCCCTCTGTAAGTCTTTGTTTTCTCCTTAATGCATCTCTTCTATTTGTAAATTATGTTAAAAAAAATATGTAAATAACCATGAATTTGTCTCTTTCATTCATTTCTTTAGCAATTTTAGTTCTAATTGTAATATTTCTGCAAGTTTTAATTTGTGCAGTTTCTGCTCAGGTTTTGGATTGACACGGCGGATAAACAACCATGCGTAGGGACTGGTGGTATGATACCTTGGAAAATACACGTAACTGGGAAACTCTTTCACAGTGGATTAGCTCATAAAGTATGTTCTTATGTTATTGTCTACAATCATATTCTTATTTTTTGAGCAATGAAGTTTTCTCTCTGATAAAGACTTAACAGTTAACATAATATTGACAAAGTTCTCGGTGCTGATTCTCCACGAGGCTATACCAACATAATTGCTTCTCACGGACTCTGCATTTGTTTATGATTGTGTCGTGCAAGTTTTTGGGAATGGATGAATGATGTTGTTCTGAACTTCTTGCCCTGAAAACTGTTATCTGTAAACATTTGAAATAAAGAGAAGAATGCCATGTGGATGTGGCCATTTAAAGGAAGCTGCATTGCTATATGCAACCTACTATAACATTGGAACCTATGAAAAGAATGCAGTGCTTTACTTCCTAAGCAAGCAAATATCAAATATAATAAGTATTTTGCCCTTTGTCGAGGCAAGAAAAATGTTGACCAATCATAGCGAACTTGAAGCGGGTAAAAATGTAAAATAATATGGGAATGGTTTGAATACTTAAGTAATGATTCGGTTATGCAAATGTTACAACTCAAATTAATTTCAGCTTCACATTTATGCTTACTGATAATTTTCACTTGATTAACCTGAAGGATCCATGACCTGTCCCTTGGAAGATGGTCACATTTATATGGCTATTCTAATTATTTTGCTGTACTCCAATTTAAACCCTGATTATACACCTTCTCTACCAACCATATCCTTGACAAAATTAAGGAGAAAAAAATATCTTTGGCTGCATCCTGTGCTTGCTTGATTATGTGTATATCAAAGATTATAATTGCTGGGTATTCTTTCAGATATAAAAAAAATGCCACTTCTCTACTTGCATTTTTTCTTGGGCCTTATCCCTACTGCTTGAGAACTGGACCAAGTATCAAAATAGATATTATATTTATGTGTCACATCCAAATTTGTGACAAGGCGCAAAATGGTTCAAGGTGGGTCGAAATGGTCTCAGCCATGAGATGGCTGAAACCAACTCGGCCGCTGGGAGTAGCCATTGGTGTTTTTCTAAGGAACACCAGGAAACCTAGGAAAAGGGCTGGTCTGGAATCCGAGTTGCGGGCTCGGGAGTTGGTTACACACTGGGAACACAGGGTGCCCCAACATGTCTATCACTTGATAGTTACCCTAGGCTGGCTGCAAGGCAGGGGGGAGGACGCTTAGGCTTGGATCCTGTAAAGATTATGGAGAGTCAGGGGTGGGAACAAGTATTTTTGATTTTTTTTTTTTTGACTTAGGACTTGATAGGAGTGTGCCTCCTGTGCTTACGTACCTCAAAGTCCATGTAGTTTTGGCTATGCTGCCGGTTAGGGAGGGGAGAAGCTAGTTGGCTTCGATTGGATGGTATTAAGGCTGATTCGGATTCGACCCCCAAATGGCAAGGAATGCCCAGAGGAGTGATTGGCTGACATGGGCCGAGATGAACCCGGCCCTTACAGGGAGTAATATAAGGTTTATTTCGTCTCGGCTTCTCCGACCGAGGTGAACTCGACGGGTGGGAGGCCCTAGGGAATTGAGGGCTTGGATAGAGAGGAGTGATACCCAAAACAGAAAAAGTGTTACCTATTGCTTACTTACCTGTTATCCGGGGGAGTCCAATCCTTTTTCTGTGGCCTTCCGCTCCTCCTCCTAGTGGGCTTACCAGTTTTGGATGACCTGCTTGGACCTCTACGGGCAACAGCCAGTTTTTTTTTTGGATGTTTCTTACTAGAGGACTCCCTCTCTCCTCACTTTTTTTTTCCGACCTTATTCTCTTCGTCTCGAGGCCTTATATAGGCCTCACGACTAGCCTAAGGCTGTTCTGCCCGACCCCACGATCATGGCCATGGAGGTTACCAACTGGTGGGGCCAACTTCCTAGCCCATGATCTCCTCTCCGTGGGTTATGATGACTCGGCCTCTGATGTCTTACGGGGATACTTGGTTTCAACCCGTCACAGTGACCGAAATGGACTCGGTCCCGGCCCAATTCAGAATCACAGGTTTTCGGTCCAGTTTTGAGTTACTAGGCCGGGATGAGCGGAATTATTGGGCCGAGATGGGGTTTTACAGGGCTGAGATAGAGACTCGGCCCCGGACAGTTTTAGGGTGCTACATTATGGTGTCAGCTGAAAAATGTATCGTTATGTTTATAGAGACAAGGAATAGTAATGTGAGGCATAAGTTGCAATCGAGGGATATTTGTTATTTTGTTTTAAGTATCATAGTTGTAAACTTATCTTCCATTTGGTTACTTTGTAGGCTATAAATGCACTGGAGTTAGCCATGGATGCGCTGAAGGAAATACAGTTGCGGTTTTACAGAGATTTCCCACCTCATCCTCAGGAACAAGTTTATGGGTTTGCGACCCCTTCAACTATGAAACCAACCCAATGGAGTTGTAGGTTATGGACCCCAAGTGTAACTGTTTTCATACTTATTTTTTTATGAAGAACACAACCTACAAATTTTGTAATTATTATATCTTTACTGCAGATCCAGGAGGTGGAATCAACCAAATTCCAGGGGAATGTACTATTTCAGGAGATGTCAGGTTTATTCTACTACTTAAAATTACTCAAGGCATTTGTTGGAAATAACGTGGCATTACAGATATCCTTTCTCTTGTTTGTTTGTTGCAGGTTAACTCCATTCTACAAGTAAGCTACATCTTACAGTACGGTCAAATTTTTAGTTGTTTGGAAGTTATGAGTTCAATTTTTGTGCTTTAGTTTAGTAGCTTATTGTAATTGTGAATTAGTTATTTATAGAATGAGGGTTTTCAGTTATTTTATGAATATTCATATCCAGTGCCCTAATACTTTGATCAGTGTAAAGGATGTAATGAAGAAGCTCAAAGAATACGTGGACGATCTTAATGAGAATATACAAAAGCTAGAAAGTAGGGGTCCAGTTTCAAAATATGTCCTGCCTGATGAAAACATAAGAGGAAGGTTAGGCTTGTCTATCCTCCCTGCATTAGCAACCTTTGATTTACAGTTCAACTCCAAATTGTCGGCCTTTTTACTTTAGATTTTAATCTCTTGATATTTTGTTTCTATCTCTTGATTGGATCATTTTCTTTAACTATAGATTATCTGTAACTAATTAATGGCTCTTGTTTACAGCCTTACTTTAACTTTTGACGAGGCGCTGTCTGGAGTTGCTTGTGATCTTAATTCTAGAGGTTTTCATGTTTTATGCAAAGCAACTGAAGAAGTAGTTGGGTATGTAAAGCCGTACTCAATTACTGGGAGTTTGCCTCTCATTCGGGAACTACAGGTGAAAATATGTTCTCATTGTTTCAGGAAAAGCGTTTGTATTACTCACATTCCTTACTTAAGCCCCCTCTTTCTGTCACAGGATGAAGGTTTTGATGTTCAAACTTCTGGCTATGGTATGACCTGTCTAAGAACAAATTTATGCATATTTAGGTTATGTTTGGATAAACTTTTTTTTATAAAGACATGTAGAAAAAGAAAATAAGAAGGAAAAATGAATTGAACTTTTCTCATAAGCTAAAATCAACTTATACACTTAGTTTTTATAGAAGTTTTTTCATTTTAACTCCTCTAAAAGTTAAGGTTCATAAGTTAATTTTAGTCTAAGAGAGAAATTGATTTATTTTGTGTTATTTTTCCCCCTATAAATGGTTGTAGAGAAGTTGATTAAAACAGATTTGCAAATAATTTAAATACCTTCCTTTCACGTTATGTTCAGGCCTAATGGCTACTTACCATGCCGAGAATGAGTACTGCCTTTTTACGGATATGTCCCAAGGATATCAGGTCTTCGCGAGGATCATCTCTCAATTGGAAGATTGAGAATAGCAGAGGAACTAATAATACTGGTGTCTCGTGGGCTATGAAGATGTACTTGTTGAGATATCAACCTAATTTTACTGCTAAATAGTATAAAAGATTAGGTCATGTTTGGTGAGTTTTAAATAACCACTTATTTAAACTTCTTTTATGTCATAAGGGTTTGGTAGGATGTTTTAACAATATGTCTTATGACTACTTATGTGATAAGATGTTTTCGGCTGATCTTTGTAAGTTCATAAAAGCCTGATTGGAGGGGAGAAGGGAGGAAAGAGAAGAAATTTTTGTAAACTTTTTTTTTTTGTTCATTCAAATTTTTAAAAGTGGAATAGAGGGAGCAAAATCGGAGGGATATGGAGGGAAAAGAAGATTTAAAATATTTTATGGGTAATGACAAAAATATTTTTATTTATATTTTAAATTTTAAATTTTAAAATTATAAAAATATATAAGTAAATTAATTTTTAAAATTCTTCATTTTTGTGTGAATCAAACAAGAAAAATGACTATCTCTCCACATCTATTAAAATTTATGTTCTCTTTTTTAAATTGAACATAATATTTAATTAAAATCTCTTCTTTCTCTTTCTTTTAACTTAATAGATCCTAAAATAACTTATGCTGAATTTATGAAAATATTGTTTCTTTAAAATTGTTGACTCATACAAATACAACGATTAATAAAATGACGAGTGGAATATTTTTAATACATATATGTTTTATTTGTTGCTAGTAAGTTTATTTTAATTTTTTATGTTTCCTTCTTTTTATTAAAAATATAAATAAACAAAATAAACTTATATTTTTATATTGCTAATAATTTTTATTTTTTTACAACGGTTTGTAGTGATTAAATTTTTATATTATTTTAATATTTTATGTACATTTATTTATTTATATATATAAATAACAAATTTTTAAAATTTATATCACGACTTCATGAGATTTTTGTTTTTAATTTTTTTAATTTAATGTCTTAACTTATCATTTAATCAGGTTTTAATTATTGAATATTTAAAATTTTAAAAGTATTAATAAATGTTGGTGAAATTTTTTATGAAACTGATTTTAAACTTTTTATACTTATTATTACAGTTTTATAATGTACGGTGAATGCGTCACATAATCTTTTAAAATTTATAGTACTTAATTTAAAAAATCTAAAAAAATATACAAATGGTGAGTAATAATTTTTATTTTTAATATTTTGTTATATATATAATGTTAGTATATTAATTATTTAGTTATTTTAAAATTTTTACGAGTAAATTGTGTTTTTTTATAATAGACGGGAATATTATATTATTTTTTTATATTAAAATATATGATTTAATTTAATTTATTTAATTTAATATCGTTAGATCAAATTATATTTTCCTCTCTTAAAGACGTTGATATTACATTTTTCTTTCATAAGAGATATAAATATTATAATTTTTTATTTTATGTAAAAATTAAAACAAATAATATTTTTTTCTTAAAAAATATGAATATTATATTATATTTTTCTTTTATATTAAAATATATAATTTAATTTAATATTATTAAAAAATATTTATTACAAAATTTTAAAATATATTAAATTATTTTTAATTTAAAAGTTATTGTTCACTCGATATTTTTTATAAAATACATAATTAAATTTTAATTAATTAATTTTTATTAAATAATTATAAAAAATTATGAGATAAATTATATATATATATATATATATATATATATATATATATATATATATATATATATATATATTATATTTTTTTTTGAGTTAAAATGTTGAACTATTATTATATGAGAAGTATTATGACGTGTGAGCCAACACAGGATTGTAAAGAAGACAACCTTGAACCGGACCAAACTACAGAAGTACATGTAATGGATAAGCGTTTGAGCCACGATCGTAAACTCATGTCAATCTACGAGTTAAAATTCGAGTTTGGCAACCTTGGTTTAGTCCGGTAGTGAAAAGAACGTTAAATTTTCATGGGATAAATGGAGAAATTTATGGGGAGTATTTATAGATTTTTTAATATTATTTTATATTAAATAAATTCTTACGAGTTTACGGTTAAGTTTGCGAAGACTCCACAACCCAAATATTTAAGCACAACTTTAGTCCGGTTAAATATTTAACAATTGGGCCTAAAACGTAGATGGAACAGCAGATAATCAACCTCACATTATTGTCCAAAAAACCCCACTTTTGTATTATCCCAATTTATTAGGGAAAAGAAACAGTTACAACTCTTATTTCGAAATTTGTGTAATCGAAACCTGCATATTCTGTATGTACGAGACCAAAACTAACATAAGTATACATATATTCTCTTTATACAACAATAATATACAATTTTTTTAACCAAAAGAGAATATTTCAAAATCTAGTTGGAGGTTTTTCTTCAAACTTTAGCTGTTGGATTCGTTGACGTAGTCTACGCCGGTGGTCATGTATCTTCCAAAGGCCATGTCCCAATATGACAGTGGAGTATATGCCGTGTGTGATAATGGGAGCAAGAATATTATCAGTCTGTCATGTAGGCATTCCAAACAAAAACACAAATTAATTGTTGCCTTTGAAATCTTAGACAAAAAAGACCAAATAATTCTTAAAGTGAAGTTAAGGATTACTTGGATCCACTCGAAGCCTAGGTAGAGTGCTAGCAGCCCTTCCAGAAGCGGGGAATAGATTTTTTTCATTTGCCGTTTCTCATACCAGGCTGCAAACCAAATCTTGTGCTTAGAGAAAGATGAAAATTATGTTCATGAAGACAAGAATAAACACCACAAATGTAAGCACTTGCAACTTTATTGTAAGAATAATATAAATCTATAGACGAAGAATTATATCTCGTCTAGAATGTTTACAATTAAGAATGTGAATTGATTATAATATCCAGCTATAGGAGGAGAAAAGAATTGAACCTTCAAATAGCTTCTTCAAATCTTGACGACCAGAGCGTGATTGTATAACAGGTGCAACAACATAAGTAGGATCTGAAAGAGAGAGAAAAAAAAGAAAAGTGAGAACCATTAAGAGAGGCCATCATTAATCAGGCTGAGAACAAAGTAGGGAAATGTAAAAAAGGGCAGTAAAAAAAAGCAACCTTTAGGAGAGGCAGCCATGTAATAGAGAGAGCCGGTAAGGACAGCTGTAAGTACCGCCGCAAATGCTTGAGCAAATGGAACAAATGGAGGCAGTACCCCGGTCTAAAGTTTACCATAAAAATCATAAGTTAGTCACTAGAATGAAACTTTTAGCTTTGAATACGTGTATCACCCTTATAACATAAGGAAGGACAACTTAAAAAATGGTATACATACTAATGATGCCATTCCTTGAGCATCTGTTATAAGATTACTGCCTCGTAAAAATATATCAGCCAATGCCCCCTGTAGAATTGCAACAATAAATTATTACGCTCAGATATAGTGCTCCATGCAGAAAACAAGATTATGAAGCCTAAAATTTTTCTATTCTTTTATTTTCACAACTAAGATGTCTTCATCATAAAAGTCTAGCTATTCATCCACTGAACATGTTTGAACCAAATACAGCGCAAGTGGTGGTGATTCTTTCATCAATCTCAAGATACAGATAACGGGAAGGGGAAAAGAAAAGGGAAAAGCAAGGTTTTTCTCCCTTTCAAATAATCATTAAGAAGAATATCAAAGCAATACAGCAAAGAATTCCAATATTAGATACTTCAAAGAGTTAGGTGGATCATATGGTGTGAAATTTGATCAGCCAAAATAGCTCATTTTTCAAATCAATATTTCTGAAAACCCAGTGAACTATAGAATGAATTTAGTGATGGAAGATTTTATAGAACTCAACTATTTACGGGGTATTATACTACAGTGTTCAAATATATAATCCACCAACACTTGGCGAACCGTGCAGCAAATTTTTAACAGCTATCGCCTGAGTCATTCATGTTAGACAGTACAACATCTAATTAATCTGAAATGAACCAACATTTATTCATAACTATTCATTATAGATGGCTCAAACTCAAAAAACACATTTCACTATTTCCAATTTGAAGCTTATCCAAAAAGTTATTTTTCAGACATGTCATGACATATAAGAATGAAAACCAGAGACAGAAGCTCCTAAACAAACCTGAACAGCAGCCCTGTAGAAGAGTTCCTCTCCAACTGAACTAGCAGCAACCATCAGTATAAACTGTAAAGTAAAATAAGTTAGATCCTTCTTCATCATTGCACTAGATTGCAAACAATTAAGTATGTAAAAGCAAGCAAGTTTTATCAAATTACCTGCCAAGGGGACATCCCATAGAAAAAGCTCCACAGTTCTTCATCCTCCACATCTCTGATGGCACGGGCATGGGGTGATAGCTTCACAACTTCATCCTATTAAATAACCAGGTCATCCCATTAAATTGAAGCTTTATAAAAGAGGAAACTTTATTTTGACCAAGGCTCAATTCAAGTGAACAAAATAAACTTACAAGTAGTATAAATGAATGAACGAACTTAACTTACATCGAGTATAAACAAAAGGGCCATAATTGGAGGAGCTGCATATCCAAGCCCTTCCAAAATGGCATCTAACGAAAGATGGAAACCCCCCAGAGAGTCAATTCCCGTAATCGAACATATAAAACTCCCCGCAACAGCCATGGCACCATATATCCCTGAAACAAGGAATTCATCACAACACAACCCATGCTAGAAAGGGCAAAGTTCAACCTACAATAAATAATAAAGTCTAAATTTCCCAAAGTGTAAAATTCATTGATTTGATTTAAAAGAGTATTTTCGATCTTTTGGAGCTGCAGAGCCTAGAGCAGACACTTTCACTGTTTTAGTATTTTACTTTACAACAAAAGACAATTCTCCATTTCAGTTTCAAAGAAAGAAAAAGGGAACAGAAAAGTTTGACAGTTTAGATTTGAAAAGATATTTTGTTGGTTTGAATCAAGAATAAGAATATCTAGGGAAATATAGTGAGAAACTAATTAATTTTGAGACAAAAATGGAACTCAAACAACATGTTTAAGAAATAGAGTTATTGAGTGACTTTGAGTAGATTTGAAAAGATTGTGTGATGTCATAACTCATAAAGACATAAACTCACCGATGCCATAGCTGAGTCTGACGACAGCACCAATCTTTTCCCAAACGGGAAAGTCAGCGTCGTTGAAGGTGCTACGATTGAATGTGGTGACCTCCATGGCAGGCGTGGTGAACCCGGTGCGACTCTCCCCGTCATCGATCGTGTCGCCCGTTCGCTCCGCCGAAGCCTTGACGCAACGCACCGAGAGCCTAGGCGCGTCGAAGCAAGATGCGTTCTTCTTCTTCTTCCTTGGCTGAAATTCACACAGCTTGGAGCAGTGAGCAAGTGCCGCTGGCAGCGACGAAGTCGAAGGCGAAGGGGTGAGTCTCAGAGACAACTCCATTAATGGCTCGTTCAGAAGAAGTGAAGAGAAACAGTTTCAGATTTGGCGTCCTTCATTAATTGCCACCGAGGTTGGAACGTATAACATCTCTTATTATATCTCTGTCGCGGTGTGTGTGTGTGTGGTGTGGTGTGTAATGTGTGAACCGTGAAGAAGAGAGAGGTTGAGGTTGCATTCCAAGGTAGAGTGGTCAACCGGGACAGGATTGATCAGAATATCCCAACTACCATTCACCGTCTGCCACGTGGAGATAACGTTGGCAACTATCCAGTTACGTGAAATTCCATGATGTTTTTTGTCTTCGATTTATAGTAAAGCCCGGGATTAATTTTTCATTTGCGTGGGGGGTAAGATAAAACCTGCTTTTAAGTTAATACAATTTACCTATCTTACAATCTATATTCTTACGTGAAGCTTTCTCCCAACTGATAAAATTTACCTAATTTCACACTTCACCTAATCGATCGGGATAAGATATTCTATGATTTGCTCTCGTAATAAGAACTTTTTTTTTTTTTTTACTGAAATAGTAGCATTTCACTTGTATTAAAAAAATATAATTTACAAGAGAAAGTTGAATCTCAAAACATAAGGAATTAAAATTAAAAATTTTATTAAAATATATTAATATTTAGTTTTATATTATGTCTTGAACGTTATTGTCTCTTAAAGATGATAATGTGACGAAAAAAGAAAAATATAATTAAAATGAGACATACTAATAATTTACGTAGCCAAGAAGTTTACATTTAATGGGGAAAAATCTAGAAGAGTAAATAAATCTTTAAAAGCAAAGCAAAATAAATTCCTAATTATGTACCATTATTGGGTGTGTGTTACTTCGAGTCTTCAATTGTTTTTGTAATCGGCGTCTCTCACATTTGGTTACGTTTTTAACAGCAAGGACGATGAGGTAATTCATATTTAATTAGTTGAAAATATCTCCACAAAAAATAAAAAAACAGGTTCATAATATTAATAGATAGATGTAATTCCGTGGTCAGCTAATAATTTTTCTATAAATATATTCATCAATAAATCCATCTTGTCTTTTTCTTATTTGGGCTAACGCTTACTTGCCACGAATCATTGAAGTTGGAACATGGAATTGAACTTCAACGTGGCAAGTTGTTTTGATCAATTATTAAACAGGGTACGAAGTTAGCGGCGACCCAGCCAGTTGAAAGTATCTTCGTGTGCACGTTTGCAAATGATCAATCTCACCAAAGCCTGTTAAAATTGACAAATGCCCAATTTTGACCATTTGTGAAATCTTCGAACTCGGTGTTCACAGGATGAACAGGTAAAGATGAACTTCCCCCCCCAAAATATCTTAAAAGTAACTTAAAAAATTATATTGATTCGAGTTAAAATTATTAGAAAACTTAAGTATTTATTTTTTAATATTATTTTGTCTTAATTTTTTAAAACTAAAATAATGACATTTAAGATCATTCTTAACCTATATTAGATTATAAATTTGTATTCTTCATTTACTATCATCATGGATGAAGAAAAACAAAATTTACTTTATCTTTTATATAACCTTCAATCTTCATAGTATATTCTAGTATACACTATACGCTAGTTAGTAGTTATTTTCATCCTATCAAAATTCCCACTTTAGCCGTTGCTATTCAAAATTAATCTCTCTCGTCTAGTATTCTAAAAGATGATGATTCAAATTTACGATATAAGGCCAAAATTTCGTAATTGTTTACTCCTTTCGATCTACATTATTTTATTTTTATCTCTAAATTAACTTTCAATAAAAAAGAATTCAATAGTTAAAAATAAAAATAATCTTATATTATAATTTAAATTATTCTAAATCCAAAATAAACATATTTATTTATTATAAATTTTAATTATAATATAATTTTTATGTTATAAATATTTCTTTTTGTAACTATTTTTTCAATTTTTAGTATATAATTCTTTTCTTTATTTCTTAGAACATAGAAGGGCATTTTTCTTTCCTTATATATTAGGCATCTCACATGACAACTTATAGGAAATAAAGAGTCAATGCCAAAGTGTGTTCCTCACTTGTTCTTTACTATTATATCATGTTCTTGACATGTTAAATAGTGACAAATCTATTAATCTTGTTTGTATCAGTTGTTATTTGAGTTTTGTCTTTTAGTGATAAATGAAGTCGATCACTTTTGTAGTCGACTCATGGCCTTGAGAGAAGAAGGGGTAGTATCTTGTTAGTCGGTCATGCAAATGGGATGAGAGACCTTGATTTCTAATACTGTACTCATCCCACCTATTTTATAGGTCGATTTACTTACAATTTCCTATCAAGGCCAACTAAGGAGTTGATTGGTTATCAAACGATTCACAATCCCTCAATAGTCAAGGCGAGAGTGTAGGCGCTTGCAAAGTCAACTAGTTCATAATCCAAGTAAAAAGTTGAATACACATGTGCTTGAAAAGTTGGTCGATCACCAAATAGTCGAGTACGTATTTTTAATTTGATTCCTATACATGTAACGTATTTTTAATTTAATGATTATGACAGAAACTGTATAGATAATATTTATACATATAAAAATTAATTAAATAAATTTTTAAATTAAGAAAAAAATCAAATTATACGTAAGAAATAAATTATATATCATGTCTTTAATTTTTTCTTCGGGAATCAAAGTTTGGTTGAATGATATTTTGTTACATGCAGAGTTCACTAATAAAAAACAAGAAATTGCCATGTGGGAGAAAAAAAGCATGTCCAGGGGCTTAAAAGGAAATTAAATTGGGCATTAGTGCCTAGTGATGTAAATAATGGACGGAATAGGCAAAAACAAAGCTGAGACATAGATTTTGCGCTCACGCTCATCCATTATGGCAATGCTGCATGATTGTGTCTCTCGCACTGCAACATGAGGTCTCATTCCTTCATGACGTGCTTAGATTTCACATCTTTTAAGCATTTCAGGAGAGTGTATGAGAAACCTCTCCTATATAGGTGACCACCCTCCATCACATACTTAGCGGCCTCTTTCTTTGTGATCTTCCGAGAGGCTTTCCCTTAGCAAATAAGCAATCAATGGATCCATCCATGAACATCCCCTTCGATGGCCACCTGCATGTAGTTAATGCTAGGATGGCTTATTGTCTCCTAAGTGACCGAGCGGTTGTTCCCGGGTCGCTTAGTGCTAGCCAACTTGGATAGTAACTTAGGTAGACTGTTCTGCTCCCTAGGAACGTGTATTAGGTTGAACTCCGCAAATGCACCAGCTATCTCTTTAACCTTTTTCCAGTGTTTGGCTAATTGTGGATCTTTGACCTAGAACTCCCCTTTGATTTTGTGGATCACTCTTGGCAATAATTAAGTTCCTTACCTCATTTTTCTTGCTAACACCATGCCTTCTCTTGTTGTTCGATTGGTGCTATCTGCAAAGTCAATCAACACTTAAGCTTTTATTAGCCCCTTGGCTTCATAAGATATGTCGAATTTTCATAGCTCGACCAACTAGGCCACCATCTTCCTTGCTAGATTGGGCTTTTCGAGAATCTTCTTTATTGGCACTTATGATTTCGTGATCACACCGTGACTTTAGAAATATGGTCGTAACTTCCTAGTAGTGGCAACTAAGGTGAGAGCTTCCTTCTCAATCTTTTGATAGCGAAGCTTGGCCCTGCATGATTTTGCTTACAAAGTATATCGGTCGCAATCCGTATTGTCCTCCTGTACTAAGACCGAGCTAATGATGTTGTTAGATATAGACAAATAAACTAAGATCACGATATTCGGGTTTAGCCGACTTAATATAAGTTGTATGGCCAACAATTCTTTTAGTTGTTGCAAAACTTCTTCATACTTTATTGTCCATGAAAATCTTTCATTCTTCTTCAAGCATTAGAACAACGACTAGGCTTTTTTTATCGACTTTGACAAAAATCTCGCTAGGGATGTTATCTTTCTGGCGAGTCTTTGTACCTTCTAGAAATTGGTTAGACTTCTCATTTCCACAATGGCTCAACATTTATCTGGATTAGACTCAACCCCCTTCTTTGTTAGCATAAAACCCAAGAATTTGCCCACCTAAATCCCAAATGAACATTTCTTAGGGTTTAACTCCAACTTATGCTTCTAAAAGTGTTGAAAAATATCCTTAAGTGCCTCACGATAGGTTTCCTCCTTTTCTAACTTCACCACCATGTCATCAATATATACTTCGATATTCTTCCCCACCTTTTCACTGAAAACTCGGTCCATCAGCCTTTGATATATGGCTCCTACATTCTTTAGATTGAAAGGCAAAAGTTGTTGTTTTTCGTGATGAATATTGTCTTTTCTTCATCTAGAGGGTGTATCTTCATATGATTATACCCCTGAATAAGCTCCACGAAACTAAGCAAGACATAGCTAAATGCTCCATCAACTAGTTGGTCAATACTCAAGAGGGGGTAGGAATCCTTGGGACATGCCTTGTTAAGATCCATGTAGTCAATGCACATTCTTCATTTGCTTGTGTTCTTCTTCACCATCACTACATTGGTCACCCATGTTTGATAGGTTACTTCCCTGATAAAGTCGATGGTCAATAATTTTCCCGTATTCTCCACCATGTCTTTGTGCTTCTCTTCCCCAAACTTCCTTTTCTTCTAGGCAATTGACTTTATTTTTAGGTCTATTGTCAACTTATGACATAGAAAGTTTGGGTCAATGTCTGACATGTCCTCAGCTATCTATGCGAACACATCACTGTTGTCTTTAAGGAATTGCACCAATCTCTTTTCTACTCCTTCGTTCATTGCTGCTTCAATCTTCATTTTGCCTATTGGTCGAAAACCAAGAAACAAAATGCATCGCCAGTTCTGAGAAGGTGACAATGGAATGAGATAGAAGGTTGGAGAACCAGTCCCCTTTAATGTACTTGGGAATAACTTACAACTAATTGCATAATTTCCCCCGCTTATGTACACTTGTGTGCAAAAAGCTTGGATGTGGACATGAGGGTCTTGGGTTCCATCAAAGACATTGATGGTAAGTTCTCAAAAGTTTTAGGGGGTGACCATTCAATTGTTCTCCTCTAAGAAAGGTCGCTTTGTCAACACCAAAGAAGGGACTTCCTTGCCGGAACTCGTATTCCTTCTTAATCTGTCTATCTATTGTCGTTAGGCTTCTTCCTTTTCCTTTGTAGCTTTCATAGCCTCTTGGTGTTATTCCTTAGTCTTCCCCAACCTTCCTCCTTTGTTGATCTGCCTCCTCGTTTAGATGTTGTTCTTCATTCCTCCGTTACAGTTGATCCACTGCCTACATCAGTTGCCACAAAAGCGCACCATCCTCCACAACCTCTCCAATCTCCAATCCAACACCTTACCTTGTGAGTTCCATTTCCATCGTACTGCCTTTCGTGGATGAGTTCGCTAGTTAGTTGGTGGTCGTCGAAAATATTTTTTTTGAAGACCCTATGATAGGCATCAATGTTCTCACCTGAGACCTTTTTCTGATTTGGGAAAAGACTTCCACCTTCCAAGTCTATTGTCTCCAGTTGTTTGTTTTGAACCTAAACCTTGTTGATGCATTGGTTTCATTGAGAATGAGGAAGATAAAAAAGTTTAGAAATTTCAAAGATCTTTATGACACTACACAATAATTGCAGCCATTCCAGGTATGTACTTCTATTTTTGTTCTCTTTTCATTTTCATTGTAGTGCCTTTGGCTTATCCATCTCTTAATTTTTTTATTTTATTTTTATTATGTTACTTAATCATTGCTCCGCGTTTCACTATTTGTTCTTTTCCTTCAAATGGATGGTTTTGTGGTATTGAAGCTTTTCGACCTTTTTATTTTCCTTTCTTGTATTAAATTCATGTTTTTATTTTATTTGCTCATCTATATCAAATAGGAGAACTTCCATTCCTTTTTCTTTCTGGTGTTCCTAATTAACCATTTAATTTAATTAAATTACCCTCAATTACTTACATTTTGACCCAAAAATGTTCACTCGTTTATTTGTAATTCAAGTTGAAATTTGAAATCAAATTATATATTTGGTGCTATATATGTGTTCTACATCAATGTACTTGCATAAGTTACTAGCACCTGTTTGATACTTGTTGCCAAATGTTTATTTATTATTTGTTTGGTTTTAATGGAAATATAAAAGATTTTTCAAACACATTACTGAAAATCAAAGAGATAGATCTTCTTCCTTAAGTATGGCAACCAGAAACTGTGGTCAGTTTGAATATGAAAAATCCAAGGTAGCTTGTTTGTTCTAGCAAATAATGCATGTACTGGTTTAATAATTTCAAACTCGTCAAACCAACTATTTTGTTTTATTATTTAAAAATGCAATTTGGTGGTAGAAAGAATAAGAACTTTTCTGCCCCTTTAAGTTAGAAATAGCTAATTATTATTGGAGTTATTTTTTTTTGCTAAATTACTCTCTAAACTATTTGGTTATTTTCAAATAAGTCCTTAAACTAAAAATATTTTTAATTAGCTCTAAACTAAAAAAGTAGGAAATTGGGATTATTTTATGGTGGTTTGAAACCATCTGAAAATGATAATTTGTGGTTGTTTCAGAAACCCTAAGTCTTAATTATAAAAAGATAAAACTTATGTGCCAATACCACAAATACGCGTTTACATTTAATAAAATCTTTTATTATACAAATTACCAAAGTGAAACTACAATTTTAATTGGAGAAGAACAACAACACCCTTGATTCTGTGTTTAAGTTTTATCCTTAAAAAAATTGACATGACCAAGGACTCAATTAAAAAAAAAGGTATGGGGATATACTTGAAAATTCACACTTAGTTTAGGGACCACCTATTGAAAACACATTCTCTAATTGATTAGACCCCACCTCCCTTGTGTCATTAATATTTTTCAAGCTTTGTGGTAATCTTGGTTTAAGATAAATTTTATGGATTATACGACACTATCGAATTTGATTAAAACTAAATTTTTAGAAATATTATTCACGCTGAGATCTTTCTTAACAATTTCTTTCAATGTACTTTTTTTTTTGGCTAAAAACTAACAACTCCCATATGTTGGTTTCCAAGAAAATATTTTTAATTTTTTTATTTATACAAATTTGGAATACTTAACGGGATGTGTCCAATTCCCTTCCCTTATAATATAACTGCTTTTCCGTCTAACTGAGATTTTGGCCTTGGTACAGAAGGATGAAGTATACATTATCCTCTTCTCAACCATTGGGTTTCAGCAATTTATGCATTTTCAATTATGTTATGCATACCAACTTTGAAATAAATAATTGGATGGTAGAGTTTTTTTTATATAACATCGTTAATCACGTTGCATTGTTGCAGTTAATATGATCTTGAACCTGCATTGATTTTTGTATTAATGATATACACAAAAGAATTTATTTTAGATTCTAGTCCATATTTTACTCTTGAAGTTCTCAATTGTTTTATTTATTTATATTACAAATGCTTATGATGGATCATGAGGTATAATTTTTTCTTTTTCAATACATCTTGAGTTATGTGGTAGTAATTGTCAATTTTGTAGATTAGGCTTTTCAATGTCGTCAACTTACTCAAACTAAAAGTATTTTCCAAATTAAAATCACATAGAGGTTTTAGGAACCACAAATTATAGCAACAATTTTGCTTGAAACATAAAATTTAGCTTTCATTGTCCTAGATTGTTGCAAATTTGCATACACTCAATGCCTATTGTTGCAAATTTGCATACACTCAATCACCCTAATCTGCCTGCAATTTCTCCCTGTTGATTGATGTCCTCCGATGATTTCCTAAAAGTGTTACACATTAACATGAAGATTCTTCGTAGCCCAATCTAGTCTAAGTCATTGTAAAATTCAATTAAAAACAAGGATGACTCAGTTTGAGACTTTGATCACCGAAACCCAACAAATCTATGTTCACCAAAAATATAAGAAGCATGAAATGATATTATCCACCAAGTTGTCTTTGCGAAAAGAGTTAGCCAGGCCCTCAAGTAATCAAGTTAGTTTCATATAACTAGTTAAAACCTACACTAATATTTGGGTCCCATATTGTGATTCATTTTCAGATTCAGGATAGATCTAAATTTTATTTTGCATGTGTAGAAAAAACATGCAGAAACTCCAATAAAGAGTATAAATCAGATGAAGGGTAGCCCAATCGCTAGAGTTAGAGGGTGACGAAGAAAAACTATAGATGAAGCAATTACGAAGGTCAATACTTAGTTTATAAACATGATTTATGACAGAACATTATGGCGTCGTTTGATCTATGCAATCCACCCACCTAGTGGGTAAAGGCTTGATTATTGCTGTTGTTTGCTATTTTTAATAACCAGACTTAGTTGTTCTGTTGCAATTTTTCTTTCAGACACCCCTCCACACACACAAAAAAACCAGCAATGCAAGCCTGCTTTGCTATTTTTTGTGTTTTAAATGCTTCTATAGGGCATTTTTTGGATATTTAATTTTCCACTGATCTCTCTCCCTCTCTATCTGTAGAATTCAGGACTCAGATTACATGTTTCCATACAGTTCACTTTAATATTATCAATGGTTCTTTATTTTTGTTGTGCATCTTTCTACTTTTATTCCCCCTTCCAGAAAAAGAAAAAATAGGTTCTGTCTAACATCTTGTTTCTGGATATTTTATTTCTGTCTTGGCTTCTACATTGTAACACATTAGAGTTTGTGATACCTGTGGGAGTGTAGGGTTGGAATCCGACCTCATTGTCTGTGACAAGTGCCATGATGGCGCAGAGCACATGTAAATGTTTAAATATCTTGCATATTCTTATCATTTTTTTAATGATCTGCATGTCTATATAATCCTTTTTTTCATGCTTTCTGAGGAAGTAAAATTGCTGTGCTTTGTTTCTCATTCATCAAGCAATTATTGTATGCGTGTTGATGAGATGTCAGAACTAACAGAAAAACTAGAAGTTTGTAAAGATTGGGCATGTCAAGAGTGCATGGCGAGGGAAGGTACTAACAAAATTGAAAGACATCAAGTCCCTTTAGCACATTCTGTCAACGAAATTGTTTATTCCATTCCCGAAAAATCTAGTGGTGAAACTTCATTTTCTGGACCCAGTTTTTGTAATATTGATGCTGTTGAAAGTTCTGGACAATTGGATCATAATGACCCAAACTATCCAAATGAAAAGAAAAATGAGAGCCAGAAAGGTGAACAGCCCAAAAAAGCTGCTACAGCCATGATCATACATAAATTATGCACCGATCCTGCTTCTGATGAAAGGAGCCACTTGAGAGACTTGGTCCAGGCTGAGCCAGCATTTCTTTCACAGGGTGTTGTCATCCCAGAGGCCGATTGCACATGGCTGTATGACCCATTTTCTTTCTCTTCAGTTTGTTTTGCTTTATGGGTGTACAAATTTGAAATTTCTTTATTTGTGATTACTCATGCAGAGGCAAGTTTCGGATACACGGCAGTGAAGTAATTGCAAGGACTTGGGATGGGATTCAAGCTCACTTATCAAATTGTGCATCATCTAAAGTTCATGAAGTGGTGGATAGGCTTCTTGAGATTATTATACTGGAGGAACTACCTCGCTTGAGGATTTCGCCATCTCAATTTAAGGGCAGTCAAGTCACTGAAGAAAATATTGCTCTCTACTTTTTCGCATAGAATTCTGATAGGTTTGTTAGACATTTTTTTTGTAACTAACAAGCTTGGTTTTATACTGTCTACTCGTATGTATGTCTTTTCACAGCAGCTATACATGTTATGAATAATTGATATATTACATGATCAAGAATGATTTTGCTTTGAAAGGAAATTTGGATGGGGTTGAGCTTTTAATTTTTCCATCTAACATTCTGCCCGAGAAATCCCAGTGTAAGAAAGTTTTTTACTCACTCGTATATATTTTGGTTTTAACTACATGAACATTTTACATTTATGATTATCTCTCTGTTACTATTACTATTACTATTCCCTGCTACTTCTTTAGATTTTAACTATATTAGCAGTTACTTTTATATTCATTTTTTTATTTGTTTTTTCCTTGCTACTTGTTCGTGCTTGGCAGGTTGGAATAACGTGTTCCTCTTATGGGGTGTATTTAGAGGACGAAAGGTGAATAACTCAGCAAGCACACCAGTGTCGAATTCTCTTAAGGTATTGACATGCATGGAATTTCTTTACTTGCTGTCCTTGACCAACAAAGATATCTCTTTTCCATCACTTCAAATATTGATTGACTTGGGATAATACTTGAAAATACTAGAGGATTATAGTTTATTATTATTTTGTTTATATTATATTGATATGTTGATTGTTTATGGCACTTGTCTCTTATAACCTCTGCACCGAGTATACTCCTTGTCTATATTTCTTTGTGAAACACAATTGATACTGTTGCATCATAAAATTGCATACTCAGTCACTTATCATAGTCAAGTGAAAAAAAAAATGTCCTACTTTAAGAGTGACATAATAAACTATATAATAATTTGTATATACATATACATGTGTGGGTGCACTAAGGATAACGGATAACCTATGCAGATGTAAGCAGAGCTGATGCATACTTACTGTCTTGTAGCTTGAAAATGGAGATGCTGTGAAAAGTTTGCCATTTAATCTCAATGCTTATCCTGAAGATGGAGATAACATGGCAATTATTGGTGAAATTCCTGATTTTGACGGCACAGGTGGTCTGGGATGTTCGGGAGACAGAGTTTTGCTGGTTGGAGAGAATTCCAATAGTAAAGGAGGAGGGGCAAATGCAGAGCCTGTGGTTATAGATGTTAATATTTCACTGTGGCCAGAAAGTGAAACACCAGAAAATGGTTCTGTTGGGATTGAGGACAATAATGTTAAGGTTCCTTCGACATCACTCTCTCTTGCACCACCTTCAACAATTATAGATCCAATCGATTGGAAAGTTGCGATTGATTTGATTATTTTTTCTCTAAGTCTTAAGTGCGGCATTTGAAGAACACCTCTTATTTGCAGTTACCCTTTTCTGTCGTGTGCCACTGAATCTCTGTGATATTCATTATTCATTTGTGGTGATAATCTGGATGCCGATTGGCAACTTGCGGATACTTTGATTCTTCTCTAGGTTAAGTCTTGAATGCCGCCATGTGTAGAACGCCTTTTATTTATCGTTACCCTTTTGTGCTGTGTCATTGGATTACACTGAGTTTAATCATCCATTCATAAACATTAGAACCTCGAATGGAACATGGAACATCACTAGTTTTCGTTTTCCGTATTTGTGTTAGTGTCAAATGTATGGCACTTGATTTACTTTGCAAGTTATTTTTCTTTCTATTTTTTGGCCCATAGCTTTTAGTACATATGGAGTGACCTATGAAATCTTATGATCTGGGCCCACAAAGAACTTTAGTTTGGGTTATTTTTTCTTTTTAAAGTGTGAGCCTGACCCAATTTGATCTGGTCAACCACCATTCCACTAAAAAAGGGCCTGGTTAAGCTTATTTATTTTTTATTTCATAGGTATCGAATAGACTTGGATTGCCATCAATTGTCTGGATAACTGATGTGGGGTTATTCTCACATAATCTTACTACTTTTGAAAATGCATTTGTGTTTTTTTTTTTTTTTTTACTTTTTTCAACAACATTTAAAAAATTACTTTTGTGATTCATCTCTTTATTTTTTTTCTTTTGCCCATTTTGAGGATAGTAGCAACATAAGGCTAATGTGACAGTTACTTTAGGTCTCAAATTATTTAATACTTAAAAATGATATTTTAAAATTTATTTATTAATAATTTGAATTGTTTTTTTACTGTAATATATTATTGACTCTTTTCATTAGTAAGATTATGTAATTTAATATATGTGTATATAGGTGTTGACGTGTTGTCAATTTTAAGTGTAATTTTGTTTTTTTTTTAAGTTAAGAAAATAATATTATTTTTATTTTAAACTCTATCACCTCCTTTCATTTTTTTATTGAAATTAATATAAAATTTAAATTTTATGAATAAAAGTATGATCTATAAAAGGATATTTTGATTAAAAAAAATGTTACTGATAAGATCATGTATTTAACTAAAGATTATTTTTGTATTTATTATTATATATATTAGATTAATTTATTTTTACTATAAATGTATTTAATTTTAAAATATAAATGACATTTATTTTTTTTAATCTTGAAAATAAAAAAATTTGGATGAAGATAAATTGAAAAAAAAAATATTTGGTTAATCTTGAAAATATTTTTAAGTTCTAGTGTGTGTTATAATACTTGATATCTTGATTTAGTTTTTAAAAATATAGAAATTGTAAGAATTACAAACATATAAAATTCATATTTTGTTAAAAGTATTAAATTATAACAAAGGTATTTTATAATATTTATTTTTCAATAATAATTAAAATTATAAATTACAGAATAAATAATTATGTGTACGTATTTTTTTATTTTTATTTATTATAATAATACATATTTGATGTTTCTATTTTAAAATAATAAGCTTTTTAGAACATATTTTTATATAAAATATGTAATAATCAATTTTCATAATAATAAATATTTAAATATATTTCTTTACATGAAAATTTGTTCATTTATTAAAAAATATTGTAATTAAAAAGTGTAATATTTATTTATAGTTACACCCCTTATATGCTGTGTCACTGGACCACTGATTTTATTAATCCATTCATAAACATTGGAACCTAGAATGGAACATGGAACATTTCCGGTATGTGTTGGTGCCAGTGTATGGCATTTGATTTATTTTGCAAGTTATTGTCCTTTTCTTGTTTCTTATTGATTTCTGGCCCATAACTGCTAATACATGTAGAGTGGCCTGTGAATCAGGTGTTTGTGTATGTAAGGTATGAATCAAATCTGGTCAACATAATTCCACCAGAAAAAGGTCTGCTCAAGCTTAGACGAAAAGCTTATTTGATTTTAAAGGTGTCCATTAGACTAGGGAGTTAATTATAGTTATGGTGGAAGTGAAATTTTTTTACTTATGAAAATATTGCTTTGGAAAGTGTTTTTATGTTGGGTTAATAAAATAGAGCTCAAGTCTTCATGTTTAACTAGGGATTCCAATCACTTGGCAGTTTAAAAAGAATAATTGGGTTGTACAGAAACATCATGAACCATCCAAAAAATTAAGACTCGGAAATTTTCATATTTATTTGAAGTGTAAAAGTTTGTTTTAAACGGTAAAGGTTTGTGCGGTTAACTAACCAGACGGGTACGGATTCGACTCACCCTGACTCATATTTTTTTGTTTAATAATATTATTAACTGATAATTAGAAATTAATTTATTTTTAAACATAAAGATAGTAAATAAAAATAAAATTTTACTTTTCTTAACAAAATCTTATCTTTTATATAAAAAAAAAAATTCCGAAAAGTTTTCGACGCTTTTAGATGTCCGAATGAAGTCCCTTGTCGTGTGTTTCGACGCTTTAGCCGTTCGTATTTATATTGTAAATTAGATGAGACAAAAATATTTGTCCATAACTTACTTAGTATACTTTGTCACGTTGCATTTTTGGGCACAAGTAAA
Source organism: Mucuna pruriens (assembly GCA_025330945.1). NCBI lineage: Eukaryota > Viridiplantae > Streptophyta > Magnoliopsida > Fabales > Fabaceae > Mucuna > Mucuna pruriens. The sequence goes on from JAENHJ010000253.1 coordinate 1,320,037, forward strand.
GACATATTTTACTTTTGGTTGTGTGTGTTTTGTTAATATATTTTATAACATAAAAAATATTAAAGATTAAAATAATTTTTCTCTTATTCATATCATTATTTTTTGGTTAAGTTAATTTTTTATTATTCAGAAAATATTTTATATAATTTATTTATTTATATTTTTGTTTCATTCATTTAATTAAGTAGAGATTCTTTTCACTTCTCACTCTTATTTCTATCCATCTAAAAGATAAAGAAGTGTGAAAATGAGTAAAAAAAATAAAGATAAAAGAATAAATAATAAATGTGGTAAAAATAATTTAATTTTAATACGCCGTAAGTATAAAAAAATTTATATTATTAAATAGTTAAAATGATTTTAAATATAATTTTTAATTATATGATAGCTTTTTATTGAATGACGATATAATTTTTATATTATTAATATATTTTAATTAAACTTAAAATAAAAAGGGATAAAATTAAATATAAAAGAAATTATTAAAAATTATATTTATTGGTGAATTTTTTACTGTTAAATCAATTATATATTAATGTTTGTGTTCTTCTTTCTTAGCATTTGTATTTGAAAATTTACTTGTTTTTATTACACAAATAGTGCTTAGTTGCAGAAAGAAGGTTGGTTGGGTGAGTTTTTATTGGGCGAGAACGAGTACCTTTTTCATTAGGTGAAAGTTTCAAAACACATGAACATAATGAAGACTAGTTAGATGAGTCAATGTCTGATTGGGAAGATGTAGTGTTTGGTTAGTCCAATATTTGGTTGGGCAAATCTAATATCTGGCTAGGCAATTTTTGAATTTAGGCTTAGAGAATTAGACGTAGTTAAAAGTGTGAAGCCACTATGACATCATTCGTTGAACAACACCTCTCACGTGTTAAGCAAATAAGAGGTGAGAGTTTAGGGTTTTTTTGTGAATCCTTTGGTTGAGCAAAGATTTAGCCTCGCTAAGTGAGACGTAAGAGGTGTGTGGAGAATAAGCTCCTTTGACTTCTTCTCTTGGGCAAGACGTTCACTTGTTGAGCGATTAAACATAATTTGAATTCTCTATTCTATTCATTGAGCGGGGCTAAGCTCTCACTGAACGAATACGCGTATAGTTGAGTTGTACCTTTCTGGAAGGTAAGGATCCGTTAGGTGAATAATCTCTCTCATTGAATGAATTCATTAGCAGTGAGAAAACAACCTAAATTGTGAAACTAAATGGATTAATAATTTATATAGTGAATACTTTATACTTCTATTAAAAAAGATTGATGATGGATAGGACGAGCGTAAAAGAATAAAATGAAATAATAATTAAGCTGAAATTTATAAAATGTAGAATGTTGTTATCTTTGAGAGATAAAATACTTGTTGATGAGTTAAAGTAATAACTTTTCTCTAGGGGATGGTTGATGATCCATTCTTATTATTGTGATTCCACTTTGTCTTAGGGAATCATATGAAGATGGTGGGTGTGTGTTGCTAATACTTGAACGCCTAAGAAAATTGGGAGTGATTAGAGAATTGTTGTTGTGGTTGTTATTGAATCTCGAGTGGACGCTATTATCGAGTAAGCATGTAAGACAATAACCACCATGAGTTGGAGGGTTCACAACTAGTGCTGGATTTGGAGAGGCGGGGTTGTGTAGCCTTGCGAATAAGTAGAGAGGCATCCTCACAAATGGGTGTAGTTTTTACAAGAACTACTAACATTGGAAAGTCATTATCCACGTACAATTTATCTCGATTCGAACACTTCTCAATCCACAAAATCACATTTTTTTCCCCAATATTAGAAATGAAGGTATGTTAAGAAAGAGATATGAGTGGTCACTCAACCTACAAATCTCCATGGAGTAATAGTTGTTGTATATATTATGTGTATGATTATTGAATATAGATTGTTAGTGATGGTTGTGAGTTGGAGTTCTTTGTTAATCTATGAAATTTTTAATTGTTGTGATCATACATGTTGTACTTGTTTTCTTTTTAGTCTTAAGGTCTTTTCTACCATAGCTTACCATTATATTTATATGTTCTATGTGTGTGCAACTGTGATGACCACAACATTTTGTTGATCAGGATCCACTTGGGACTTTTGCATTCGATTCTGGGACAACATAGTGGGTCCCCAAGGAGTATGGAGGATCAACCATGACCTTTAGCGGATTTTGTATCGAGGAGGGGTGAGCATGGAGCACGTAAGAGCAAGAGTCTAAGTGTTCTCCACCAACTTCTACACCAATGTTAACATATAGATGTTTCTATTGCTCCCTACTATGAGCGCACAACCTATGGGGATGACGAGATCGGAGTTGGCTAAGAATTGACGCCAAAATTGTGATGCTTTGAGCCCGTGCCCACGTCGCTTCTGGAGGAACAAAGGAGATGTTGATGCTTCTACATATGCTCCATCACTACCTTAGTGATGTGTTTATTGTCTTTCTTTTGTAGAAGTCAGCTTGGGTTGCATATGATGTTTTGTGTATCCCTTTTGATTGTTGTGTAGTACTCAGGTTGTTGTTTTTTGTATAGTGCACCTTTCGGAAAAAAAAGTTAACCACTTTTTTCAAAACTAAATTAATTAAAGATCTTATTAAAATTAACTTTTTTGGCGCAGTCATTTAGTTGTGTTTACCTCGGGGTCATTATATTAAGATGTAGTTTTTTATGTTTAAATATGTTGCTTTTCATAATTTTTTACTAAAATATATATTATTATGTTAATTTTAATTTGTTTATCTAATTATTTTTTTTTGTCATAAAACAAATCATTACATTACCACTTGATTTGTCAATTAAATTGTTGTAGGAAAATATTCATAAAGGAATTCACTATCTCATCAAGTGGGCGAGTTTTAATTTTCCTGCAAAGATAGAATGCCAAAACATAATTGAGTTTCTTTATTAATTTATTTATTATATACAGAATATGGTAAAGATATTTTTTTCTATTTTCAAACTATGATGAACAAATCTTTTATGTAACGAAGATTCAGTGTCAGATTGTGTTGTTCACTCGTCACTTTAATATGTAGTGCGGTAAAGTTAGATAGAAGTAGTTGACTATTTACAAATACAAAAATTTTATGTCAACCCTGCATTTGCGTATTGGCATTCACATATTCATAGTTGCTAAAAATTCTCATATACAACTTCTTAAAAAATTGAATTTATAACTCTAACAAACTCATATAGTTGACATAGCTTTGCATGCCATTGGAATTTGAGAAAATGAGTTTGAGGCTATAATTAGTCTGTCGCTTGACATAGTATTGACACTTGAAATGTGAAATGTGAAATTTGTTTTTCAATTTTTACTAATAAGTTCAATTATTGCAATGAATAAATCTCACTTGAAGAATAAAGTCACATCATTGCATGAAGTCTCATAAATATTGTTGGAGTGTAGTTGGTTGTGTAAAGTTCTGTCATTTGAATAACTGAGTGAGAAAAATATGATAGAAAAACCATTTTTGTAAATTGCTCACTACATATTAATTAAAATCAATACAATACTTTCTTAAGCTTTGTTAAATGTTTAGTTACTATCTCTATTCATGCATGATGATAATCTTGACCAATTTAAGAAAATGCAGTACTTAGTCATTCATATAATATGTATGATTACATCAATTAATTTTTTACATCATGCGCATTGCACCTGTACTAAAGCTAGTTACCTACATCCATCTTCTGACTAAGAATTCATCAGTAATGGACTGCTCACATTTTTTCTATATTTGTCCATTTACTTTATTAACAATTTAGTCATCAAAGATCTCAATTTGTCAACTTTACCAACAATAAAACAATAAAACTATGAGTAATACTTTATTGATGGAAATAAATTGGAGTTTTATCTAATTATCTCGATCACTTCATTTACATTTTAGAAACAACATATAAAATAAGACAGGGCATATTAGCGTCGCTGTTCAACACCTATAACTATTGAGATCTTCTACCTACCTTCACAATATAAAGATTGTGTAAGGGTGTGTCTTCCACTGGCCATATTTGAAACTCTTATTTTCAAGTTTACAATATCTTTTTTGAAACACTATTACAAGTCTAGCATTAAGATACATGCACATTCTCTTTATTTATCAATAACCCTACAAAATAGACATGAATCGAAGGAGAACATAACTTAACTCCTACAAACCTCTACTTAATCAGAAGTTTCCAAAAGAATGAAATCAACATAAACTCATTAATAAAGCTAGTAAAATGGACTACTTGTCCGGTTTGATTGGGTAAAAAAATAATAGTTAACCTAACCTACTTTTTTCATAGGTTACATTTTTATTGACCCAATTTCATAGAGTAAATTGATTCATTTTTTACAAGTATTTTATAAAATAAATAAAAAAATAAAATACCAAACTAAAATAGACTTAGTAGCTTTTAGGTTTATTTTTTAATAACCTAGTCTAGCTAATCAAACCTATTAGATTAGATTAAATTAGTCAAATTCTTTTTTAGAGCATGTATTTAAGAGTTTAGATTGTTCTAACCTTTCAAATCAAGTCTATTTTTACTAGTTTTACTAAGTAGTTGTTGAATGAGAAAAGAGAAAATAGAAGTGAATATCATTTAATTATTTTAATCATTTTAAGAAGTTTTTGTACCGGTAAAATTATATCTTTATTGGAATGAAATTTCATCATAAGATTGAAAAGTTATGTTCTAAGATTAAATACTTGATCATTTTAGTCACTTACTAGAATAATTAAAATAACTAATTATAAAGTATTAAAAAGAATGAAAATCAAATAACCCCGGCGTAGGACATTACTTGAGACACGAAAAGCAATAAATGTGAGTTAACATGATCAATTAATAAAAATGATATGATGACAATATTAATTAACACAAAAAAATTACTAGTAGAAATATGTTATTTACTTGCAAATTTTCTTATGAAACATAATTTGTAGGAATTTTGGTGAATTTTGCTGTGAAATATAATTTGTAAGAAATTCTTATGAATTTTGTTACTAAAATATATCCGTAGAAATTTTTTGCAAATTTTGCTACCATCTCAACAATCATAGGAATTTTTTTTTTGCGGATAAAAATGGTAAAAAATTTTGTAGATTTTTTTTTGTTTCCTCCGAATTTATTTGAAAATAAATAATTATAAAAAATATTTCATACAAATTTAAAATCCGCAAAAAATAATATCTGGGATTTTTTTTTTCTCATGAAAATTCATAGGAAAGGAGGTTGTAGTAGGAAAATTGATTTGTAGTGGGGGTTTATTTGTGGCGGTTATTATAAACCGCCACAAAATGATATGGTCTCCGATAAATTTTTTAACTGCCACAAAATATTTCGAACAATCTATATTTTATGCTATTAATTTTCTTATTTATTAGATAATTTTTTATATTTTTTTAATATTATTTTTTTCATTTAATAATTTTATAAAATTAATTATAGATTTTTAAAGAAAATATAATATTGTTTATATTATAATGTTTATTTATATTATAATATTAAGAAAAATGTTTATATTTTTTATTTAATAATAATTTTTTATTAAAAGTACCTATGTGACCAAATATCAATTTTCAAATTCTTTTTCTGATTTCTTACGCAATTAATAAAATGACGGCATGTTGTGTCGATTCCCATTCTCTCGGTGCATATGCGATTTTGCATTTTCTGTCATGCGTTATCACCTCACCTTATACAGTGTTCATGGCAAAAGGAAGAAGGAAGTTTCTGAAATTCAACAGTTTTCCATATGAAACCCTAACGAAGATTTTTCACATCCCGCGAGCGACATGGCAGAGGAGATATACGGCGGAATGTTGGAGTTCACCGAATCACGGTGGGTAATCAAAGGTGAGGAGGAGGAGGCGTCGAATATAGAGAACTTCGACGCCGATTTGAGATTGGGATCCGAGGATGACGAGGATAACGCGAAGCAGAGACTCATTTGCACTGGTCCTCGCATCGATTCCTTCGACGTCAAGGCTCTTGAAGTTCTCGGTACTCATAGAAGTGACTTTTTCCTTTCTCTATTCTCTATATTCCTATTTGGCCATCTCAAGTATTTCTCTGCAAATGCCTGTTTGTTTATAGGGAAAAGTTGTGCGAGAAAATTAGTTTTATTTACTATATATAGTGGACTCTCTGGTTAGGGTTCAATAGTTGTTGAAATGTGGCATTTCAGAAAATTAGGAAGTTGTAGGAACACTTGAAGGCTGATTGTTGATCCATGAGTACTCTCCTCCACTCATGTTCTTCATGTTCTTTGAATTATCTTATGTTGCCATTGGTGAATTTCTTTGAAATGAAGGATCCAGGTTGAGGCTATGCCTTCCAGAGTTAACATTTTTAAGTTGTGTTCTTTAAAAACAATGCAGCAATATTAGCATGATGTTTAATGTATTTTGCCATACTTTGTTAATAAGAGTGTGTTTGGTAAATGGGTTAGAATGGGACACAATAGGACATTGGGGTTCTGATCTATGAATAAAAATGTGTTTGGTGAACATGCAAGAATGAGACACTAGGAGTCTAGGACAGAATAGAACATGTTAAAAAAGTAGTACATCTTGGTTCCACTAAACCTTATAGTGGAACCAATGAGAATAGAACAGAACTTTTTTGTTCCATTATGTTTTGGTTGCTTACAATATTCCTACCTAAATAATGTTTAGCAATTTTCATTTCTTAGACGTGGGCTTAGTGCTGAAGTGGTGCATCAACTGAGTGCTTACATACTTCCATGTTTTGGCCAAAGTTTTACAATTGTGTACAATATAGGATGCAGCTAATTGTGCTGCACAATTCAGACTTAGTTTTGAGTTGTTTTAACTGCCTGTTTTAAAATATTACTTCATTCAGAAGTTGTGACCCCCTTGACCTCGAAATTGTCATGTTATAATAGGAAATTATTGGAAATGTGGAAAGATTGAGATCTTCCTAATGGTAGGGCCCATATATGTAACCTACCTGGGAAGTTAAAGAGGCATGTAGGTATTAGAAATGCATAAATTTAGATATCCTAATTATTTAATTTCATGGGTGCAGTAATAAAATTGAGGTTGTCTACCAGAAAGCTGTTGCTCTAGATATAAATAACAGAAACTAGAAAAAAACTGCTGATGGGCTTATTTTGTCCACTTGAGCTGAAAGCCTTGTACGTGTGTTACTTATCAACTTATTGATAATTATAATTTTGAAATTTCTGACAAAACATTCTAGTTTATGAACAACTAACAAACTTACTGGTTGATTTAGTCAGTCTCTGGCCAATCCATTAAGTTCCCTTTGAATATTGTTAATCAATAAGCATCCTTTGAGCCAAATTTTCCTAAATTGGTTGGATGTAATTTTGCCAGCAATTTGTAACCTGTATTTTTGGGATTAAATGATGTGTGCATGGGGTAAGGAGTGTTGTTGGTTGATTTTCTTTATAATTGTTGACAGATGTTCCTTTCTTTTTCACTACAGGCCAAACAAAAACGTAACAACCGGAAAGGAAAGGATAAAGGGAAGGAGGAGAGGACTACTATGTCTGTATCTGACGAGAACCAAGACAATGTATGGGAAAAATGGTTCTAACATGGAGGAAGCTCAAACTCTGTCTGAAAAGGCTGATGCCATGGAAGATGTTTCTGATGTGTCTGACTCTGTGGATGGAGTTGCTGAAATGCTTCAGCCTGATTCAGAAGACAGAGATGCTAGTCCTGTTAATTGGGATACTGATGCATCAGAAGTTCATCCTCCAACTAAGGCTAGAAACAATGGCATAGGTGGTGTTTCAGCCATACAAAATGGAATGTCTGAAAAAAGGAGCAGTTCAGTGATAGATGATAGTTCTTCTACATGTTCTACTGATTCTTTGCCGTCAGTAGTCATGAATGACCCCCACAAGGGAAACTGCTTTCCAAATTATTAAGTCCAAAAGTCGCCTAGCAGGTGAGTATTCTTTTATTTTTTTGTGTGTGGATGGATATCAATGGTGGCTCATGTGTTAATGTGATATGATGCTTTTTATCTGTAGAGGTAAGAACTAAGGCAAAACATCATCTGATGTGGGTAGTTGGACGAATGAACGAGATAGTCAGCAATCTGGTTCTGCAGTAGATGCTGGGGATATTAATTATGAGTCTGGAAGTGGTAAGATCGTCGAGTCTGTGTTTGAGATTGTTGTCCTCTCCTTGCAGGACTGGTTTAAGTGGTCTGAGCAGCATCTTGTCAGAAAGGTTATCTCATTTCCATTGTCATTGGAAATACTTATCAAATTATCATAATTTCTTCTCTAAAGATTATCTATTAATGGCTTTCTATGATTATGAAATGTCTTGCCTTTTAGTCTATTTTATTCCTCCTTAGTTTTTTGACTGTTGCCTTATCATCTAAGATTCTTGAATAATTTTTACCTTTTTTTTTTTCACCATTGAAGAGGAGCAAGAATAGTTTGCTCATTAAGAATAGTTTGAACAGATATATAAAATAAGAGTCTTAAAATGGAGAGATGATTGAACACCTTGCTTTCCCTTATTTATTTCCATATGCAAATAGATGAAAATAATTTGAATTCACAACTCTTAGAACAAATTGGTGATGTTTCTATATACCTATCTTGTTTACAGATTAATCATGGGAAAAAAGATGTGTATCCATTTCATCTTGTTTCCATCACCTGGTATGGAAGGATGATTTCATTTTAAATTCTTCCAGTCTTCTGTCCTTTCATGTAGCTACATAGATGTGAAAATTAAAATGATTTCACTTGTAATGTTCTTTCTCTTTTTATTGTTCAGATATGTTATGGAGCATGACCAAAAGAAAGTTGTTGACCTGAGACAGGTCATTTTTCTTGTATTCATTTTATTTCTCCCAAATATGCCTATCATCCAACTGCTTCATTTCCTTGCATGTACTGAATTTGGTTCGGGTGCTTCATTTCTTGTTGGTCTAATTTTGTCTCATCACTTTTGGTAAATGTAGGGACGGACTAAAAATGTATTCAATTTTTATAGGGACCATTACCAAATTTGTAGATATTTTGAGGAACCAAAAACCGAAAATTTCTTCTGATAATCATATACAGATGTGATGTCTGACATTCTAGCTTAGTTGAATTACTTTGGCTTGCCTATCACTTTTCTTGTTCAATTTGAATAGTTTCTGAAACCAAAAACAAAAAAGTCAATACAGATGTTCTGTATTTGTTGTTTGTGGGACGAGTGTTCCTTGCAGACATAATTTATTAAAACTCGGCAAAAAAGAGCTTTTGGAAAATTGACAGTTGGCTTTCCAATTATTAAAATGGTTGCAACAAATACAAAGGATGAGTGAAATTCTTAGAGATGAAGCTTTACTCTAAATCAATGGCATTTAGTTAGATTTTATCTGCATAATACATGGACAATTTTTCAGATGCAGCTATGAATAATAAATGCACATTGAGCATTTCTATTTTACAAAGTTTTGACTTTGAAATATTATATAAGGCTTAGCATACATAGTTTTCACTGGCTCTTGTTTTCAATTCCTGCGTAGGATTTAAGTAACTTCTCTGGTAGATCTCCATATTTTGTCATCAATTCATCATATGTCCCGATATTATGGTCCATCAAGTCCCATGCCGTGCCACTCAATGCTTTCCATGAGATTACTTGCTACTAAAAGCTTGTCACTGCAAAATATTTCTATTTTCAGATATGAAATTACATACTCTATCGTTTAAGAATTTCCAGTGAAGTGGAACTTTTATACCCTTGTATTGCCTAATATCTTTGCACTTTGAGTATGTTATTGACAATATTTCTTACATATTTTGACTTAGTATTTTTGTGCTATTTGACATGCTAAAGGTTATAGCTGCAACGGTAGCAAGTGATCCAGAGAAATATAGTGAACATTTCTTGGGAAGCCAAATGCAGAGTATTGTAACTGGATTCTTGACTCGGAGAAGTGGGGAGGTTAGTAGGTCTATGTCTTCCTAATCAAGGCTGTTTTAAATTAAAAAAAAAAAACAACTAAGGGAAATATTAGCCAATTTTCACTCTGCAAGTTGTAACTGCTACTTTTGGTGTTATATTGTGGTCAATGTATGAATGTATAACCTCAAGTGTGGAGAATTCATTTTTATTTGGATTTGGAAGGTGATGAAAGTTGCTCAAAGTGAGGTTGATTTAGCATCTATAATTTTAACTTCTTTGGCTTTTAATAAACTTTGCTAATATAAATATTTTACAAAGTATATATAAGTAAATAGATTATTTTCCCTGAAACGTTAAGAGGCATAAAGATTTAATTAAAGGGTGCGGATTTTGTAGTTGATGAGTTTAACATGGGTTTCAAAGGGTATTTTAAACTCTCCTAGTAGCAAATTTAACAATAAAGCACTGTTAATTTTTTTGTTTGTTTGTTGTGCTAATTAAGTTCTATATTCCTTTGTGAAGGTGCAATTGAACTTTCAATATTAGCAGATTATTATGGACGTGAAATTGCAGCATATGATATCCAGACAACCCGATTTGATTTGTATGGTCAGGTTAGACACTTTTATGCATTCTGTATGGCAAAGGTTCTCAAGTTTTGCAACCTCTTTTTCTATTCTCATTTTTGGTGAATACTTCTGACAGGAAAGTAACTATTCTGAAAGAGTGATGCTGATTTATGATGGTCTCCACTATGATGCATTAGTGGTGTGTAATTTCATATAACAAATTATTAATTGTCCATTCCTTCTCTTTCATGCATTTTTTTGTGGATTCGGAGGTGAATTGCAAGTATATGGTATTTATATTTATCTACTACACATGAAACAATAAAAAAAATACAAAATTAAGGTTGATATGTATTTTTCATTTTCATGTTGCCTGATATTCATCATGCCTTGTATGGGTCAGATGTCTCCCTCCGAGGGAGCTCCTGAGGAGTTCGATCAGACCATATTTGCTGTAAAGCAAAACCGAAGCATTGGACCTGTCGAGGGGCTTGCTCTAAATTTTGTGAAGGACCAGCAGAGGTGGTTTGCAATTCTTGTTGAACCTTCTTAAAAGAGATAAAGATTAGCATATTTAGATGATTGAATTGCATAAAACTTCATATTTGGATTCTTTATATATATATATATATCAGATTTTTTTGTGATTATCCATCAAGTTTTTGTGATTATCTCATGGAAAGCATTGAGTGGCACGACATGGGACTTGATGGACCATAATATCGGGACATATGATGAATTAATGACAAAATATGGAGATCTACCAGAGAAGTTACTTAAATCCCACGCAGGAATTGAAAACAAGAGTCAGTGAAAACTTTGTATGCTAAGCCTTATATAATATTTCAAAGTCAAAACTTTGTAAAATAGAAATGCTCAATGTGCATTTATTATTCATAGCTGCATCTGAAAAATTGTCCATGTATTATGCAGATAAAATCTAACTAAATGCCATTGATTTAGAGTAAGGCTTCATATCTAAGAATTTCACTCATCCTTTGCATTTGTTGCAACCATTTTAATAATTGGAAAGCCAACTGTCAGTTTTCCAAAAGCTCTTTTTTGCTGAATTTTAATAAATTATGTCTGCAAGGAACACTCGTCCCACAAACAACAAATACAGAACATCTGTATTGACTTTTTTGTTTTTGGTTTCAGAAACTATTCAAATTGAACAAGAGAAGTGATAGGCAAGCCAAAGTAATTCAATTAAGCTGAATGTCGGACATCACATCTTATCAGAAGAAATTTTCGGTTTTTGGTTCCTCAAAATATCTACAAATTTGGTAATGGTCCCTATAAAAATTGAATACATTCTTAGTCCGTCCCTACATTTACCAAAAGTGATGAGACAAAATTAGACCAACAAGAAATGAAGCACCCGAACCAAATTCAGTACATGCAAGGAAATGAAGCAGTTGGATGATAGGCATATTTGGGAGAAATAAAATGAATACAAGAAAAATGACCTGTCTCAGCTCGGCAGCTTTGTTTTGGTCATGCTCCATAACATATCTGAACAATAAAAAAAGAGAAAGAACATGACAAGTGAAATCATTTGAACAAGAAGCACCAACACCAAAAAAGAGGGATGGGATTTATTCCTCTTGGAGTGGCAATGGGATTTATTTTTGATTTGATGTATGCTTTTACAGTTTTCCTTTAGTCTATTTTTTTCTTTTAATTTTGTCTTCATGCAATATTTTTTTTACATCCCAATAAATTATTTTTATACTCAGTTTCACATTTAAGTCCCTATCTTTGCTTCAATTAGAGCTTGATGTCAACCATTTGCTTTTCTAATTGATAGGTAGAGGAGGTTCTTTCACTTAAGAAACCGAGCATCAAAGACCTAGTTGAGACGGAGAGACCTGTTGACAACGATAACCTACAGAGAGAGAAGATATTAGGTGTGCCATCTTCGCCTATTAGTCCTCCCAGAAACTTATCTTCCTCTGCTCAAATTATGTTAGAACATAACACTAATGCTACTGTAGATCCTGTTCATGTCACAAAAACATCTTCAAGTGGTTCCCAACATACTGATAAAGATCCATCTTCACCTTTTACTTCTGCATCACCAGTTCCAACTGTGTCCAAAATTGAGATCCAAAAGTCTTTGTATGGGAATGAAATTGTTATAACAGACTTAAGAAGTCTTTGTATAATATTGTATCTGGTTACTTTTATGCTTTTGAAATTTGATGGTAATATTGGTGCTGATGCTGTTCATCTTCTTGCAATAAAAGAGGTTCTAACTTCTCACTACTACTTAGTTATTCATTTTCTGCTTGCTATTATAGTTATATATGACAGTGAATTAAATGTTTTCTACAGGAGAACAATGGCTTGGATAATGGTTCAGTTGTGTATGGATTTGCTTTTGTTGATTGTGCTCGACTTAGAGTTTGAGTTGGCTCTATAGAAGATGATGCATCTTGTTCTGCTTTGGGGGCTTTATTAATGCAAGTATGTTTTTGTACCATAAATAACTTGTAAAGAATATTATATAATTTGTGTCATCTTAGAAGAAAAAGGAAAATTTTAATTTATTGTCCTATAATTACTTTTATATATATATATATATAATAATAATAAAAAAAAATTCCAAAAAAAAATTAATTAAGAGGAAGCAAGTTATTTCAAAAATAACTTTAAAATAGTTAATTTTTTTATTTTCTTTAATAAATATTTTAGAGCAAAAGAGAAATAATATAAAAAAAACTAGAAGTTAGCATTTTAAAAAACATTACAATTTTTTAAAAAAATTATTTACTAAAATAGGTCTAACAAAATTTTTAGTTAATAAAAAAATTAAAAACTAGTTGAAATAAGACATGAAATATAATTAATTAATATTTAATACAATGTTTAAAGAAATTATTATCAAAATAAAAAAATAATTAACATAAATTTATGATATGGGTGGATGTATATTTATTAATACTAGGATTTCAATTGCAACTTAACATCAACAATTGTCTTTAATATTCTATAAATTTGATAAAATTTTTAAATACTAAAAACACATAAAATTTAATTTATATGGATAATGATTAAATTAAAAAATTGTTATATTTTTAATTAAAAAATATATAAAAATCCATGCATAATCACAATGTGCAAGAAAATTATTTAGGAATAACAAAATTTCCAATAAATATATCCGTAGATTTTCATACAAAAATTTTCATAAGAAATGCTCATGATAAAAATATACCTGCCAATTTTCCTATAGACATATTCGTAGGAAATGTTCCTTTCCTACGAATTTTTCTATGAAAATTTTCGCAGAAAATGCTCCTGCTTGATTTTTTTACGAATTTTTTTATGAATTTTCCTACAAATTTTGTTGCAAATTTTCTGCATATTTTCATGTAATTTTTTTTACAGATTTTCCTGCGAATTTTCTTGCAAAATAAATCCGCATATAAATTTCTTGTTGATTTATAATTTGCAAGAAAGTTATCCACCAACGATTTTCTTGAAAATTTAATACCGTAGGAAATTTCTCAAAAAACATGTTTCCTGCAAAATTTTGAATAAAATCCATAAAATACTTTACAAGAAAATAACACATTTCTAATAGTTATTAAAATTCAAAATACTTGTCACAAGTCCAAATTCCAAAAATCACGAGGATGTATGACTTGACATGTTCTGCCAATAAACACGCCAAGCTAGGGAATGACGGTTAGATGAGTCTAGGGAAATATAGTTTCCCTAAAAGAAAGTATATTCATAAAAAAGATGTAATAAAAAATGAGAATTGCTATAAATACATCCTCCCGTACCAACAAAATTGACCCTGTTAATAGATAATTGAGTCACTTAAAGCTTTTTTGAGTAGGATTTATGTATAGAAAAAGTTATTCCCATTTCAATTATTTTTTTTTAAAAAAAAATTAAATTTTTACTAGTAATTAGGAGATATCTTTGATGAAATTTAAAAAAAAAAATCCACACGGTCCATCATATTTCATATGCATCTTCCACGTCTTTAGAAAATTAAAAATAACTTTAACATTCAAAAACTTATATAAGAGAGAAAAATATAAAAATGATAAGTAATAGGAAAAAAAAATTAATTAAGTATTTTAAAATACAGAGAGCAAAAAAATTACTGCACATAGAAAATCATATACTAGCTTTTATATCATACATCCCGAAACACATTTGAAGTGTCGGACATTCAAAACTGATCCTCTCATCTTTGTTCTCAATTTTCAATATAATGACCAGGAAAGAAAAAATGACACATACTAAATGGGTCCGTCGACAACAAATTGACTCAACTTACGACATACTCAGAGGAATATATACATCGCGCATTTAAATACCCAGGTTGGTTGGAGTAAGTGAAAACTTACGACAAATATATTAGTGTTAAATATATAAAATTATATGTTGCAGAAAGAATGAAAGTATAACACAAAATATTTATATACAAATAAATACTTCAACTTACTCATATATAATATATTATAATACATAATTGAAAAGTGATATTTTCAAGAAAGACATGAAAAGTATGAAAAACAACAACAAACTTATGAAGACTCAAAGAAAATAGTAGTTGTAGAAGCTCTATATATTAATTTGAATGAGTAGGTTATAACTATATATTTATTATATTTTATGAATTTTTTATACATATTTAGATAAATATTGTATCAAATCCTATATACAATATTAAGAATAATCAAATTTATTGCATGTATTATATGGATACACTTAACATATGTGTGGATCATAACTTACATCTCATTTTTTCTCTCTCTACCTATATCTTCTTTCTCTATCCAACATCATTTTTCTACTATTAGTTGTTTTATTTATTTATTTTATTTTATTTGATCTCTATTATTAAAATTTTTAATTTCAATTTAATTTTTATTTTTTTAAAATATTATAATGTTATGCTTTCTTTCCAAATTTGTTTAATGTAATTAACAAGTTTTCTATATTGATGATGTGACAAATTAAATTTACTATTATTCAAAATTTATTTAATAAAAATTATAACTTAACACCATAGGTTCTATAGATCCAAATTCATAGGTTCTATCAGATCCAAATTCATCGGATTTGTACTTAATATCATTCGGGTTGACAGGCAGAGATTCGTATAAATCTACCAAATCCAAATATATATAGATCAAAGAAACGTTTACGGCTACCCTACCCCTACGCCAAAAGGAAATTGGATAGGGGCCCTCATTTTGAAAAATAAGTGCATGAAATGAAGTTTCATCTCTCACTATATATTATTTTCTAAATGTTAAATAAAAGGAATCTTGTAATTTACTCCATGTACACATCCTTATTTTCGGACGTGGATTACCTGCAGCGGGAGAGAAAGAAAGTTTAATCTATGCCTTTAATTTTCTTTTTCAAATCTAAGGTAAGTGTTATCAAGTGTCCTTAAAAAATACTGGTTAAAGAATAATAAATTATTATGAGTTGAATTTATTTTACTTTGAAATAAGTAATAATTAATTATTATAATTAAAATATAATTAATGTATGTTATATTTTTAAAGATTAATTTATCTTTAGTCAATAATACTTATTAAATTTTGTCTTTTTGTTCTTCCAAAAATTAAAATAAGCTCAAAACACTAATTTTAAATATCTATAACTGATAATTTGTTAAAAAATATTTATTATTTTGAAAATATAAAATTATAATAATTTTTAAAAAATATATGTTTAAAATTAATTTATATTTTCTTTTTTCTCATGAATTTTTTGCTAATTTATTAAAACTTTAGAACACCACACACATAATGTAAGGAACTAATTATTTCTCTTGTATTTTATTTTTTTAATAAATAAATGAGTGGTTGATCTCTTGATTAAAACAGCCCGGTCCCACACAAAGGAGTTATCTCAACCATTGCTGGGGGCGCGCGGGCACGTCCTCTAAGACCAAACCAGCCAAGAAACAAAGTCCAGACCGTGTTAATAGGAGCAAATGTCACCCCGTTGGGAAAACGGACACCGAGGCCGGTCATTACTTTTACAAATGAAGATTGCAGAAGGGAGGAGATGGGATGCGACGAACCTATGGTCATATCAGTCGTGGCGAGACAATACAAAATTGAAAGAGTATTGATAAACCAGGGGAGCTCGGCCAACATCCTTTACTGGACGACAACCCAGAAACTAGGAGTAAGAGACTTAACCAAGTGTGAAGGGGTCCTCTATGGGTTCGTTGGAGAACGCGTCCCCATAAAGGGGACGGTCGAAATAGAAATGACATTTGGAGACAGGAATGGGGCAAGGACGATCCTCGTAACATATACAATAGTGGACAGTGAAGCCTTTTACAACATCATAATGGGACGGCCGGCCTTAAACAGGCTGGAAGCCGTTGTCTCCACTCATCATCTGTGCATGAAATTCCCAGTCGGTCGAACTATAGCTACAATTTGGGCCGACATAACAACGGCTAGAAAATGTTACGAGGATAGCCTGAAAATATAACTGGTGGCCAAAGAAGCAGAAGTAAATGTCTTGGATATAGACCTCGACCCGCGATACTTTTCTCAGAAAAGAGGCCTCACCTAGTGGGAGACCTCAAAGAAGTGCAGATCGGGTTCTCGACCAGCCAAAAAACTAGCATTGGTACGACACTGGATTAAAAGGAAGAAGGAAAACTCATCTCAACGCTACGAAGAAATGCTAATGTCTTCGCATGGACAACAAAAGATATGCCAGGAATCGATCCCCGGTTTATGTGCCACCACTTGTCGGTCAACCCAGGGTCAAAACCGGTGGCACAAAAGAAGAGAAAACAAGGAGAAGAAAAAAGAAAAGCCATCAAGGAGGAAGTTGGAAAACTGCTAGCAGCCGGTTTCGTGAGAGAAGTCCAGTACCCCACTTGGTTGGCTAATATAGTCATGGTGAAAAAGGCGAACGGTAGGTGGAGAATGTGTAGAGACTATACTGACCTCAATAAAGCCTGTCCAAAAGACCCGTACCCCCTGCCGAGTATCGACTGTTTGGTGGATGGGGTATCCGGACATGCCCTCTTGAGCTTTATGGATGCCTATTCAGGGTACAATCAAATCCGGATGCACCTGGCCGACGAAGAAAAAACCGCTTTCATAACGGAGGCAGGGGCTTTCTGTTACAAGGTCATGCCCTTCGGATTAAAAAACACCGGGGCTACCTACCAACGTTTGATGGATAAGGTTTTCAAAGAAATAATAGGGAAAGATATGGAGGTGTATGTAGATGACATGGTGGTAAAGTTGTCCAAAGCAGAAACACATTACCACACGCTCGAACGAGTATTCACTATATTAAGGAAGAATCAGCTAAGACTAAACCCCGAAAAATGTTCCTTTGGAGTAAGGGCAGGCAAATTCTTGGGATTCATGTTAACCGAAAGAGGGATTGAAGCCAACCCTGACAAATGCCAGGCCATAATCGACATGAGAAGCCCCCAGAACGTCAAAGAGGTCCAGCAGCTTATGGGAAAAGTGACCGCCTTATCCCGTTTCATCCCTCGGTCGGCCGAAACAACCCTACCAATCTTTGGAGCTCTAAAAAAGGGAAGATTTACATGGACAAATGAATGCGAGGAAGCCTTCAAGCATTTGAAAATGACACTCTCAGCGCCCCCCATTCTGACACGGCCAACCCCAGGTACCCCTCTCCACCTTTACCTTTTCGCCTCCGAGAAGGCTATTAGTTCTGTTTTGATACAGAAACGGGATGAGGAACAATGAGCGGTGTATTTCGTAAGTAAAGTGTTACAAGAGCTAGAGACTCGATACCCGAAGATAGATAAGGTAGCTCTGGCCCTCGTAACAACTTCCCGAAGGTTAAGACCTTACTTTCAGAACTTCGGGATAGTCGTGCGAACAGATTTGCCAATCCAGCAAGTTCTGGGAAAACCTGACTTGGCCGGACGGATGGTGGCTTGGAGTATATAGTTATCAGAGTTCGACATCACTTTTGAAAGCAGGGGCCATGTTAAAGCACAAGCCATGGAAGACTTCCTCGTCGAAATGACACCAGCGGCGGAGGAAGACAAAGAGGGAGAATGGTTCCTTTTAGTAGACGGTTCATCTAATCACACTAGGAGTGGCGCCGGAGTCATCTTGGAAGGACCGGCCGGAGTATTCATCGAATAGTCTCTACACTTTGAATTTAAAGCTAGCAACAATCAAGCGGAGTACGAAACGCTGTTGGTAGGAATGAAGCTGGCTCAGGAAGTTGGGGTGAGAAAACTCACAGTCAAAAGCGATTCCAAGCTCGTCACAAGACAAGTCAATGACTCTCAGTTTGCGAAATATCGTGATCGAGCGGCCTCTACAGCCTCCTCATTTGACAGATTCACCCTCTTGCACGTCCCCAGTGAGCAGAAAAAAAGGGCCGACCTATTGGCCAAGTTGGCCAGAGCACTCAAAGAAGGGGCAACAAAAATAGTAATACACGAAAAGTTGAACACACCCGCCATAGAGCGGTCGGAGATTCTGAACATAGGAGATAAAAAGGCCACATGGATGACACCAATCCTTGATTACCTCCAGAAGGGAGCCACCCCAGAAGATCTAGAAAAGGTGCTAAAAACAACAAAAGAGGCAACCAAATACACCATTCTGGGCCAACAACTATACAGAAGGGGTTTTTCTTTCCCCCTCCTCAGATGCTTAGAAGAAGAAGAATCGTCCTACGTCTTAAAAGAAGTACACGAAGGAGCCTATGGTACTCATATTGGAGGAAGGGCACTGGCAAGTAAGATAGCCAGGGCAGGGTATTATTGGCCGACAATGAAGAAGGATTGTATGGACTACGTGAAGAAATGTGACAAGTGCCAAAGATTTGCTGAAGGACATAAAGCGCCCCCAGAAAACCTACACCATGTTACGTCACCTTGGCCTTTCTTCAAATGGGGGTAGATATCTTGGGGCCTTTCCCTCCTGCCCCGGGGCAAGTAAGATTCCTAATCGTGGCAGTAGATTACTTTACGAAATGGGTGGAAGCAGAGCCGGTCGCAACAATCACGGCTGAAAAAGTCAAAAAGTTCTATTGGAAAAAGATAATATGCAGGTTCGGTATACCCGCCGAGATCGTCTTCGACAATGGTACGCAATTTGCTTCAAAGGGAACGGCGGACTTCTGCAAGGGGCTGAAAATAAAGCAAGTCTTCACCTCGGTCGAACATCCCCAGTCCAACGGACAAGCAGAAGCAGCCAACAAAGTCATCCTAAGGGGACTGCGAAAAAGGCTAGAAGAGGGGAAGGGAAGATGGGCGGAAGAACTACCTCAGGTTTTATGGTCCTATCATACTACCTCGCATTCCACAACAAACGAAACTCCTTTCCGCCTTACATTCGGAACATAATCCATGATTCCAGTCGAAATAGGGGAACCTTCCCCTAGAACGGCCTTGTTCGAACCCAACAGAAACAAGGAAGAGCTAAGAGCCAACTTAGACCTAGTCCAAGAAGCTAGAGAGATAGCCCACGTCAAAGAATATGCCATAAAAGCAAGAGCAGCAAGAAAATACAATCAGAAGGTGATCCCAAGGAGGTTCAAAACAAGGGACCTGGTCTTAAAGAAGATCACCATGACGGCCAACAAAAATAAACTGACGCCATTTTGGGAGGGACCTTTCAGAGTAATTGACGAAATAGGACAGGGGGCTTACAAATTAGAAAGCTTTGAAAAGAAAGCACTACCACGAACATGGAACGCCGCTTCTCTACGCATGTATTACAGTTAGAATGAAAGATTTCCTGTTAAAATCATCCACTTGATTGTTTTTAAAGCCCGATAACGGTCGGTCGTAAAAGACTAGTCCAGGGGCGCGACTCGGAATTTAAAGCCCGATAACGGTCGGTCGTAAAAGACTAGTCCGGGGGCGCGACTCGGAACTTAAAGCCCGATAACGGTCGGTCGTAAAAAGACTAGTCCGGGGCGCGACTCGGAACCTAAAACACTAACAACGGTCGGTCGGAAACCAGTCCAAAGGTACGAACAAGACGCTATAACAAAAATTTGATAAAGAAAACGACTTAAATCTACTTAACAACTTAGGCAGATTCTTATTAAAACCATGATTTAACTCCTAGTTGTTGTGAAAATACGTGACCCATGCGTTAGCTAAGTAATCTTAGAAGTACGGTCAAATTAATCCGCTTAATGACAGGTAAATTCTTATTCGATTCAAAAACGGCCGAGCAAAATACTACGATAACGGTTCAGAGTGAAAATCGTCCAAATAAAGGTAAGAGTTTCATTGAAAATGCAGAAAAAGTGTTACATAGAAAGAAAACAAGAATTAAGGTACATCAACAATTTGGCCGTCAACAATTTCCTTATAAGGGTCGGTTTCCGAAAGATCCAAACCCGGGTGAAGAATCTTAGCTTGAGCAAGAGCATGGTTGAAACCATACTCGTACTATTTCACCATAACTGCACCCAGCTGAGAAATAGTTGCATCCTTAACCTTCATTTCATCCTCTTGAGAAGCAACTTTGGATTGAAGAACGACCATGTCAGATTCTAAAGAGGATATCTTCGCTTTAGCACACTCCGCCTCAGCAGTAAGAACGTCCTGCCTCGAAGCCCACTCATCCCGAGCACGAGCATGTTGATAAGCAGAATGTTGTAACTCCTCTTAAAGGGCAGCCACGGACTTCTTCGGTGAATCAAGTTGGCCATCATACTCAGTGCGAGTTTGATCCCAAACTTGTCTCTCTTCATCCACTTGAGCTAGCTGGTCAGCCATCAGACCAAATTCAACTTCGGCTGCCCGAGCGAGAATAGCTGAACAACCAGCAAAGCGTTGGATAGCATCTAAAGTCCCCGAAACTCCTAGCCGCTTGACTAGAGAACCCTCAGAAGGAGTTAACACATTCTGGGTCCACGGCCTCGAAATAAACTTTGATCTAGCCCACACAGAGTGAGACGGCCGACCTAATTCGTCTTGGGGCTCAACTTCTTAAAGACGAGGGCTCTTAGAAGGCCTTCTAATGATATCCTCTTCGGCCTCTGGACCTTCCACCGACCAATCTGCCACCGCCTCAGAACCCGCCGAAAGAGGAGAAGGATCAGCAGGAATCTCTTGAAGAGGCACGACAGCCTGAGGAACTTCAGCAATAGCACTCGTCCTTTCCTCAGCGGCCGGAGACATATTCTTCTTCAAGTCCTTCAAAAGTTTTATTGAAAAACCTACAAGGAATGAAATCAACCGTTAGAAAAAGAAAGGACGTCCTAAAACTAAGGAAAGAAGGAGGCCGACCTGATCCTCTGATAAGCTCGGAGCAAAATAGGCATGGAAGAGTTTCAAGTTCATATATGAACTCGTCCTCCCACTTTTCCAAGTCCTTCCGGACTATAGTGATGGACACGGCCGGTTGGGGAGTTCAATAGAAAGGGAAAAAGGGCGTCCCCGACGGGTCGACCATGAGACTCGGACCAGATTTTCCCGGGCAAACCTTGAAAAACTTATCTTTAAAAATTTTGAAGCTCTCCAGAAAGGGCTTCAGGAGTTTTCGGTTGGGACGACTGCTCAGGGACATCCATCCTACCTTAGGCGTTTTCTTAACTTGGAAAAACCAGAAGAAGACCCCCAAGGAAGGTGCCTGCCCCAAATCCTCGCACAAAAGTTCGAAGGCCCTAACAAAGGCCCAACTGTTGGGATGAAGTTGGGTAGGAGCTACGTTAAGGGCTATGAGGATTGCCTGTTCAAAAGATGTGAACGGGAGTTTTAAGCCCAACTTGGAAAAAACTGGTTCGTACACATAAAAGAATGGAGTCTCCTCGGAGGACGTGCGATTGTTCACAGACTCGTCCGGCTGACAATGGCGAAGCCGCACCCTCCAAGGACCAGGCCGAAGGAATTTCTTCATCATACCGAGGAGGAGGCTACCTTGGGTATACTGAGAAAAAACCCTCTTTACTTCTTTATCAACCCACGAGAAAGGGTCTTCAGAAACGTCATCCTCAGAGTTATCCCTATACCATATTTCGAATGGAAAGACCTCCCCAGAGCTCGATGAACTCTAAAGACCATCCGAAGACGAAGAGTCAGCCCCCGAAGTGACTCTGGAGGGGGACCGGTTTTCCTGAGAAAAACCAGCAACACCTAGGGAAGGGCCCCTTGCGACAAAGGGAAGGTGGGGTCAGTTTCAGACCCAACCAAAAAGGGAAAGGGGAAAAGAAGAAAGAAAAGGAAAAACCCTCGACAAAAATAGAGAAAAAGACAAAATAAAAGGGAAAACAAACAAATAAGAGGGAGAAGGAGAAAGAAATAGTACTTATATCTACGTTCATGGCACCAGGTGAAGAATGTCAAGAAGAATGGTGAGTCAGGCGAGGGAGATAAGAAAAACCCTGAAGTTGGAGAGCGAAGAGAAGAAGAAGAAGATGAGGAGAATGACGCAAAAATGAGGAAATAAGGGTAAAGTGGGAGGAAACGGTTGAGAGCTCATTAATGATAAAACAATCATTGTGCCTGCCTTGGGAAAGAAAAATAACGCGTAATTAATGACCCATCATTCCAGAGCGCGAAAAAACGTAATTTAAAAATGTTTCGAATAAGCTACTTGAGGAAGTCAAAACGATTCATTTCTAGCGGTCAAAAACGAAGGAACATGACCACGACCGAGGTAGTTAAGTTTGGTATAAGACCAAACTTAAGGGGCTGTGTATCGTTCGGCCATGATCGACCAACCAGGAACAATTGCCTGACGGCCGATGACCGATGGTAGAAAGACCGACCGTGCTGTAAAGAAGAGTGTCAAGGAAGCTATATGTCGATGACAGGATGCCAGTGGTCAGAAGTCAAGATAAGAAGGAGGCGCCGTCGTATGTCAAAAAAGGTGACCTATCAGGAAGATCTCTTTTCTGACGAAGAGTTTGTGGGAATACGAGCCATGCAAGTTGGGCTCGTAGCCTATAAATAGAAGGATCAGGGAAATCAAGGGTAGATCAGCTGGAGAGGAGAACAAGAGGGAAGTAAGAGAGAGTGTGCCCAATAAGTAAAAGTGAGGGAGAGTTCTCAAGACAGAACAATTTAGCATTTATATTATACCTTATTTTATTTGATTTCAGCTGTTGGAGGAAATTGAGGATTGCAACTTGTTCCAACAATGCCACCTGAACTTGCTTGGCATTGACGATGATGAGGAATTACTTGTTAGAAATAATAATTAGAAAATAAATGGTGGTAAAAAGAGTAATTATGAATAATTACTCTTTTTATAGAGTTATTTTGGGTTAGGATGCATTATTATTTTTTTATGGTTATTTAGTACGTTAATGTTATAAGTTACTCTATTTATACTCTATTATAAATAGGGTATCAACCTATGTAATAGATACACACAGAAATAAAGTATTTTTCTCCTCTAGTTTTCCAACAAAGTGGTATCAGTTTGAGTTGAGAAATGGCGAGTGATAACTTGAGCTTGTTTCAATTCCCTCGTCTCACCAATGGGAATTATAATAATTGGTGTCGTCGCATGAAAGCATTGCTAGGCTCCCAAGATGCTTGGGAGGTTGTGGAGAAAGGTTATACTCTCCCTAAAGATGAGACTATTTTGTCACAACATGAGAAGGAGATTTTAGTAAAGACGAAAAAGAAGGATCAACAAGCACTTACCTTTATCTATCAAAGTTTAGATGAAGCTATGTTTGAGATGGTGTCGAATGCCTCCACCTCTAAAGAAGCTTGGGGGATTTTGAAAACTTCTTTTGAAGGTGTTGATAAGGTGAAGAAGGTGCGCCTACAAACTCTACGAGGAGAGTTTGAATTCTTGCGTATGAAGGAGTCTGAATCAATTTCAGATTTTGGCAATAGGGTGATGACAGTAGTGAACAAAATGAAGCAGTATGGAGAGAAGATGGAAAATATTCGTATGGTAGAAAAAATTCTTCGTTCTTTAATCATAAAATTTGATTTTGTGGTTTGTGCAATTGAAGAGTCAAAGGATTTAGAATCGATGACAGTGGACCAATTGATGGGTTCACTTCAAGCATATGAAGAAAGGTTCAAGAGAAGACACGAGGAGCCTTTGGAGCAAGTTCTAAATGCCAAAGCTTCTCTGAAAGAAAATAGAGGAGAAAAATATCAAAGAGGTCGTGGAAGAGAAAGAGGTAGATGTAATTTTGGTAGAACGAATGAAAGGAGGTATGATAAATCTAATGTTGAATGTTATAATTGCCATAAATATGGTCATTTTTCTTGGGAGTGTAGAACCAATGTTGAAGAAAAGGCAAATCTTGTTGGTGACAAAGAAGAAGATGAAGAGCCAACACTATTGCTAGCACTTAATGAAGATAGTGATGATAAGAGCCTATGGTATCTTGACAATGGAGCAAGTAATCACATGTGTGGTTACAAGGAGAAATTTGTGGAGCTTGAAGAGAAAGTAAGGGGAAATGTTTCCTTTGATGATTCTTCCAAGGTGGTAATGGAAGTGTTTTCAACTGAAAATGAAACAACTGTAGAAGAAAAAGAAAGGGACCACTTTGCCCATGATGTTGAAACTGACATGAAAGAGCATCATTTTAGTTCTTCTAAAAGAACTATGTCTGACTCAGGTTCTATGCTTGAACTAGAGAGGGTGAAAAGAGAGATGAAAATGATGGAAGTTGCACTACAAGGTGCTGCAAGACAAACTCAGGCTAAAGCTGATGATATTGCAAAATTGATGAATGAAAATGAACAATTAAAAGTTGTGATTGAGGATTTCAAGAGAAAATCCAATGAGGCAGAAGTTGAGTCTTTGCGAGATCAAAGAGTTGCAACTCTTGAGAGAAAGGTTTATGCTCTCACTAAGGAAATGGATACACTTCGCCGAGAGCAGGGTAAAAAGGGTGATGTAGTTGCTGTTTTGAAAGAAAAAGATGTAATAATTACTCAAGTTATGACAGAAGGTGAAGAGCTTTCCAAAAAGCAAGCTTCTCTAGAATCCACAATGAGGAAACAAATGGCTCAGATTAGAGATCTTGAGGAGGATAAAGAGAAAGGAGCGCATGCATTTTGGCTTACTGCAATGAAAAGTAATGAAGTGTTAGCTGAGGAGATTTCAGAACGTGATGAAGGTGCTCTCAAGTTTCTCAAAGACATCAAGTGGAGCAGGATAGAAAATCCTAAGGGATTCAAGCTTGATTTTTTCTTTGATTACAATCCTTATTTTATCAATACTGTCTTGACAAAAACATATCATATGATTGATGAGGATGAGCCAATATTAGAGAAAGCAATTGGGACTGAAATTCAATGGCACATAGGAAAATGCTTGACACAGAAGATTCTTCAGAAAAAGCCGAAGAAGGGTTCAAAGAATGATAAACCAATTACCAAAACTGAAAATTGTGAAAGTTTCTTCAATTTCTTCAATCCACCACAAGGTCCAGAAGATGATGAAGACATTGATGAAGATGCGGCTCAGGAACTTCAGAATCAGATGGAACAAGACTATGACATTGGGTCAACAATAAGAGACAAGATTATTCCCCATGCTGTGTCATGGTTTACCAGGGAGGCAATTCAGGTGGATGAATTTGGAGAATTAGAGGATGATGATGATGAAGAGGAGGATAATATTGAAGATTTTAGAAGATTGAGAGAAAGACTTGGTGGACAGAATTTTCTAATTACAAAGGGATGTTAGAAATAATAATTAGAAAATAAATGGTGGTAAAAAGAGTAATTATGAACAATTACTCTTTTTATAGAGTTATTTTTTTTGGGTTAGGATGCATTATTATTTTTTTATGGTTATTTAGTACGTTAATGTTATAAATTATTCTATTTATACTCTATTATAAATAGGGTATCAACCTATGTAATAGATACACACAGAAATAAAGTATTTTTCTCCTCTAGTTTTCCAACATTACTTTCGATTGACATAGTAGCGAGTGCCCCGCAGGGGACAACTTGCAGCCACCTTTGTCTTATTCCCAAACCCTCACCCTTGCTAACCACTTTTCACATCTTCCTCCCCTTCTTCTCCAACCTCCCAGATTCTGTCCTTTGATAACTCTAACTCGTCCCCTCCCAACAACAACCACTTTTATGGCCTTGTTTCTACCTCAAGCCCTAAACAGAACAAGCCTCTTCGTGCTTCACTTTCACCCCCACAATCACGGAAAAGATCATCAGACAACCTTAACTCTGAAACTGAAAACGCCAAAGCCCAAGGAAGCGACAAGTCTCCCCCTCACGCTCGGGATCACATATTGACTGAGAGAAAACGAAGAGAGAAGCTCAGCCAGAGCTCTTATTCCCGGCTTAAAGAAGGTTATATAATATTTCTCTCTCTTGTCTTTCTTTTTCACTTTCTCTTCATTTTTTTTTATAAAAATTAGTTTAGAATGTTTCATGCTATAATTATTTATTTATATTTTTTAATTAAAGTTAATAAATAGCAAAGAAAATATATTAATGTTTATGTTTTTTTAGAGTTTAATTTTATTTATAAGAAGAATATTTTAAGAATCATTTAATTGTTCACATGAATAGTTTATAAAAATTAAAATAATAAATATTAATACTAAGAAAGAATAAAAAATATTTATAAAATAAATAAATTTATGATTCATACAATAAATATTTTAATGATATCTTTATACATTCACTTATTTTATAAAAAAATGTTATTTATATAATAAATTATAAAAAAAAGAAAAATGTAAAGTATAGAGAGATAAAAAAAAAGATGTTAGGAATTTTTGTATAAATTATTATACATATTACATGTCTCTTTTATAAATAAATAAAAATAGTTAAAAGAAAGAATTGTTAAAGTTAATCAGTCAAATTCCAATGTATATTAGTTATGGACAAATTTGGTTATATATGTAAAAAAAAAATCAACATTTATAAAATAAAAAAAAAATTAATGTGATTTTGTAACATGAAATCAAATAAGTAATTCGTTTGACAAATTAATCATCGTGAATTGGTAAAAAAAAAAGCTAGTTAATTAGGTATGGTGAATGAACAGATGGACAAGGCTTCAGTGCTAGGAGACGCTATCAAGTACGTGAAAGAGCTCCAAGAGCGTTTGAGATTGCTTGAAGAACAGAACAATAATAGAGATGTGGAGTCTGTGGTGATGATCAACAAACCACAGACACCACATTATGATAATGGCTTTTACGATGGCAGTGGTACGGAAAGGCTACCCCGCGTGGAAGCAAGAGTATCAGAGAAGGATGTGCTCCTTCGAATCCACTGCCAAAAGAAAAAGGGACTTTTGCTTAAAATACTTGTGGAGATCCAAAACCTTCATCTCTTTGTGATAGTAGTGTCCTACCTTTGGGGATTCGATCTATACTTGACATAACAATCGTTGCTCAGGTAAAGAAAAAATAAAAAATATACCCATTTATTTTCAGATATTGTTGTAAAAATTGTCCTTGAATTAGAATCTTACAACATAAGTTGTCACATTTTGCGGATGGAAACGGACTACAACTTGATCCTAAATGAGCTTGTAAAAACCGTACGCGTGGCCACATTGAAATCCATGTCTTAACACGAACATGGTCCCTGCTAGGTGATAATATTAATTATGATATTAGTGAGTGTGATATTCTGCATCGTTGGACTTACGGGTACACAGACATGATTGAAACTAAGATTCTAATTCAAATGCTCCACGTAAATATAGTAGCTTTGCTATATATTAAGTGGTTGATATCTCCAGGCCCCACACATTTGACTTCAGAGGAATAGATTATTGAGCATCATGTCCATCGCATACGGATTCTCTCACGTTTGTCTCCTTGCCTTGTTTTTGGATTAATGTAGTTGTGCTTCTGCATGTCCTCTGTTGTCTCATGTTAGTCTCCTTGGCTAGTGGATTAATAAGGCTATATAACAATTATTTATATTTGGTTTTTCAAAGGTTTAAATTATTTTTTTATTTATAAGCATTCTTTGAACTTAGAGATTTGACTTTAATTATTTATTGTAACCAACTCACAAAATTTTGTCAATAAAAAACAAACAAAAAAACAAGATTTTCATTCAAATATTTAAATAAAATAAAAATAAAATGTAATGAATATTTATATTTTATTTATAAATAAATACAAATCAACAATATATCACATTTTGGTTATATTTATGTTTTAATTATTAAACGAAATTTAATGTGAGAAATTTAATTTAAACAATTAAATAACTGTAAAGATTAAATGGGAGTCACTAAAATTAAGAGAATCAAGATTGCAAATAAGAATAAGAATTAAAAATGTCATTACGTGTTTATATAATTTGCTTTGCGGATGAAGAAAAACATTAGAATAAGAATTTTTTCCGCTGACTTAAGAGGAAGTTTCATAGGATGTGAATTTAAATTGTTTCAAAGGCAAAACAAAAATGTTGTATGCATGTTTTCTCTGCATGCTGCACATATTTTTTTGTTTATTTCAGTATTCACAAGAAATTATATATGGCACGTTAAAAGAAACATTGCAGTTATTTAAAAATTAAAATATCCTCGAACATCCCCACAAATTTTCAATTGAACCATTAGTTTATAATTTTGCTTGCAGTTAGATGTTATTCCATCAAGGACTTAGTACAATAGGTTATGTTTATATTGATGGAATAAGATGAGATAGAATAAAATGGATAAAAATAAAATCGAGTATAATAGAATATAATTAAATTAGCATTTTAGTCCATGTAATATAATAAAAAATATTTATATTATATAATTATAATTTATAATAAATAAATTCATAAAAAATAAATATTTTTAAACATATACATTTATTTATTATAAATTATTTATATTGTGACGTAAAGTTATTTTTAATTATTAGTAATTTTTAAAACAAATATTGACATTTTTATTTAATCGAATATGCAAAAACAAAAGTTGACGTTTTTTCTTTAAATTTAAACTACTTAAAATTTACTTATTTTTATTTTCTATTCTGTCGTTTTTTTCCTTCTTTGTTGCTTCTTTTCAGCGAAGCATTAATCATTTTGATAATGCCTGCAAGCCTGACAGATCCGACGGGAAATGGCAGGATACATATATCTACGCTGTTGAAATTCCAGTTTTAAAAATGTGCCAAGACAAGTCACATTGCATTGATTAAGTACGCCACAAATGGTTGGAAAAACGACACCTTCATTTATGATGCCATAAATATTATTGTTTTTAACCCTAGGATCACTCCAAAACTGAGTAATATATGTAAGATTTTAAGTTTTAATTTTGTTAATTGTTATCATATTTTTTATTTTATTAAAAAAATACCATCATTAAAATTTACTATTTATTTCTTAATTACTGTATATTGCAATTTAAATTATAAATTAAAGTGAAAGAATAACTTTTATCGTATGAAAAATAAAAAATCTACTGTAAATACTTTACATTAAAATTGAAAGATCACATCACAATAAAAACTATTTGATTAATAAATGACGAAAACTTAATATCTCAAAAGTGTTCTATTTTCACTTTACTTTCTTTTTAGCAACTCAAATTTTTGTTCAAATTCTCAAACTTTTACTCCAATTCATATTTCACAGACATAATTTAAGATTGAATTTATTATTATAATTGAAAGTCAATTCCTCGTCTCAACAACCATTTTCTCCAACTGAAGACATTATTTCCTTAGAATTTTTCAATGAATGTAAGTATTATGTTTAAGAATTTTTAAAATCTTATAATTGTTGAAACTTATTTTAGAGTATTTTAGTTAGGGACAACAGGAGAGGAGTTAAAACAAATTTTTCTTTATATTTGTCTGACTCAAATTTTGACAATATTATTTATTAAAATTTGAATTTGATCCGATCAAAATATAAAATATATAGAAAAAAGATTAGGTAAATTTTATTTTTTTAATATTATATCAATTTTAACATAGTATATAATTAAATTAAA
The DNA here is from genome assembly GCA_025330945.1 of Mucuna pruriens. NCBI lineage: Eukaryota > Viridiplantae > Streptophyta > Magnoliopsida > Fabales > Fabaceae > Mucuna > Mucuna pruriens. The sequence continues at coordinate 1,350,403 of JAENHJ010000253.1, forward strand.
AAATTAAAAAATTATACAACTTAAATTATATGTATTTTATAATATATAATTTAAAATAAATAATATGATTATAAATATAATATCATATTATAAAAAATAATATTTATTAAATTAAAAAATTATTATTAACACAAATTACTAAATTTTTTTTTTGAGAGAATAGAAAACGTAACCCAAATTTATTCTTAAAATACATTGGATGATTTTAAATTCAAATTCATTTAAATCAATTTTAAGTTGGATCATATTAGTGAAACAAACGAAATAATTTACTCCCGTGATTCTAGTCAAAGTTAATTCATCCAAATCCAATCCCCATTCCAATTTTCCAATTATCAATCAGAATCTAATATGAATCATAAGTGAACAATTAATTTATAGCTGCATCAAATATAGGACAAGCAATCAATTTAAAAAAAATTGTTAAAAACATAAATTTTAACACATTTCTTCTAATATATACTATTTAATTTTAGTTAAAATTTATTGAAAATTTTAAAATTACAAGAAAAATTCAGTTTGTTTAATTAAGATGAAATAATAAAGAGAGAAATAAAAAATTAGTATGTCCTACATTAAAAAAAGTTTTGTGCTAAAGTGATGAAAAATGACGTAATTATTCTCTTATTGTTAATAATTGATTATTTATGCATTACAGTCGATTGTTAAAATATGATAATCAATTATCATATTGAAATATTTAACTTTATAATATGATAATCTATTATCATATTTTGATAATCGTCGATTAAAGTAGTATTTTAAAAATTGTTTTTCATGTTTTTCATTTTTTATTTCTCTTAAACTAAACAATCTTATTTTTTTTATATATTTTTATTACTTCTTTTCTCTATTTCTATCCACCTTATTTTTTTATTTTTTATTAAATACACCTTAAATAAGATATAAATCTTATAAAATTTTATAATTTATAATAAATTTCAATTAATAATAAATGTCATGTAGAAGAGAATATTATTATTCTCAAAAAGAAATGTTGAATTAAAGACAAGAATTCATATTACATTAAGATTAAAATCCGTATTATTTTTTTCGAAAGAAATGAAGTTGAATTAAAGACAAGAATTAATATTATATTAAGGTTAAAATTCATATTATTTTTCTCGACAGAAATGAACTTGAATTAAAAGACAATAATTCATGTTACATTAAGGTTAAAATGCGTCGTCTCTTAGCTAAAAAAATTAAGTTAAGCATAATAAAAAAGGAAAGAGAAAGAGGGTCGCAAATCCATGTATCCACGAGGAGGGTCGTAGGAAAGAAAACCTACAGAATTTTATTTTTGTTTAACTATCAAAAGTTGTCTCATACGGGTTTTTTCATAATGTGTAGGTATTAATAACATTGAAATGAGCATTATTGTTACAATCACAAGGATAGTATAATTAAACGACTAAAATTATGTGAAGCGAAAAAGTTAATTTTAATAAGATTTTTATTTTATTTAATTTTTAAAATATTAAATAATTTTTTTTCTTTCTCATTGTACATGTTAACAATGAACATCAAACATATATACTGCATAAATGCATTATGAAATAAAACGAAAGAGAAACATGTACAAATTATTACAACTAGAAACTATGCCTTAAGACACTTACAACAACTGAATATAAATATAAAGTTGATGGCTAAAGACTTGCCCAAAATGAAAAGATACAATCAATGAAAGGGATAAATAAACACCATATCAAACAAGCTGGTCTTTATAGAAAAAAAAAATATCATTACTGGGGCAATGGTGGCAGTGGTGCAGATGTAGAGACTCTAGCATCTCCCTTGGTCCTGTTGAAATGATGCAAGTGAGGGCTTGGAGCATCACAATTTCGACGCAAATTTTTGTCTAGTTTTGATCTCGTCATCCCTATGGGTTAGGCCCAGTAGGAATAGACAAAAACATCTTCAGGTCAATGCAAAACATGACAAAGAACACCTACATTTTTGCTATCACATGCTCTACACCCATCTCTCCTTTATACGAGACCCGATGAAGGTCATGGTTGATCCTCCACGCTTCTCTCGAATCTACTGAAGTGTCTTCGAAGCGGATGCAAAAAGGCCCTAGATGGACCATGATCAATGGGATACCGAGAAACGTTGGTCCTCTCTAATGTCTTGACATTTGTTCCCACAAACACATCAATTGTGGTCATCGTAGTCGCATATAACATACAAACATAAGAGTAAGCTACTGGAGAAAGAACTTACGTCTAAAAAGATAAACAAAGTAACAAGTATACCACATGATTAAAAGGTTCATAGATTATAAGGAGCCTCAACTCATAACAACACAATCATCATCAAGAATTTATATTCATCAATCATATACCTTCAATCTTGGTATTGGGGAAAAAGGATATGATCATGTAGACTGAGAAGCATTCAGATCAAGATAGGTTGTACATGGGTAGCAACTTTTCACGAACAATAGTTTTTACAAAGACTACACTCACTAGTGCAGAATTACCTGTCCACCTATCCCTAAGGCTATGCTGCCCCGCCTCTCTCAATCCAGCACTGGTTATGAACTGTGCAACTCATGGCGACTTGACTTATGTGCCTACTCATTAGTAGTATCCATCAAGGACTCAATAACAACAAATGTGATCATCTGACCACTCTTAGTCTCCTTGGACATATGGATACTAGCAACATGTACCCCCCATTTTCATATGGGTACCTCTAAGGCAAATTAGAATCACAACAAGGTATGGTTCATCAACCATCCTCTAAGAGCAAAGTCATTACCTTAGTTATCAACTAATGTTCTATATTTGAAAGATAGCAACTTTTCACATTTATGAATTTCAATTTAATTCTTCCATTTCATTCTATTACATTCATCCTACCCATAATTAGTGTTTTACAACATTATTATAAGGTTTTATCACATAAATTATCCACCAATAAAATTTCGCAACTTAAGTTATTTTCTTACTACGAGTAGATTTTTCCCAATGAAAGGGTCGACTCACCTAGTGAATTCCTCTAATAAGGATACATCTCAGACATATTCATTCAGCAAGAACCTACTCTCGCCCAACAAATGGAGTCACATAGAGCTTATACTAAGTTTCGTCGCACTACGAGTGCATCACTCACCCAACATGAGTTAGTTTCTAAATACCTCACACCCTCACTCAACGAAAACATGTCATCACTTAGCTAGAAGGGCCACATAGAGCATCCACTAAATATCCTCACTTATTCGCTCAACAAAAAGGTTTGTTCATTCAACGAATGACCTCACAGAGACTTCACACTAACCACTACACCTATCTCACTTCACAAATGTATTCCTTTACTTAGCGAGGGAAGCCACACAAAGCCCCTTTCACTCTCGCTCAGCCAATGCTAGACTCACTCAACGAATCCATATGTTTTCTAGATTCTCAAGATCCGTGCTCAACATACATTTAATAAACTCATATTTTCTTACTAAGTTCATGACCTTACCTAGCAAGAAGGTACTCGTTCAACGGGTCTTCATCATATTCTTGGGTATTTGCCTAACGAGAAAGGCTATCACTCAACGAAAACTCATATTTCTAGAAAACCTACCTAGAATGCAAGGTCACTTAGTGAGAGTCTCTCCTAGCTTAGCGAGCCTTCAACTAGAACTCAGAAAAGAAGGTCTGCACAACAAAACTGTAAAACAACAATCATGCAAAAACATTCAAATCACAAATTCTTCAAACATAACAACATGAAATTAATCTAGTAGCTCTAAAACATCAAATGAACAATATTTTAACGTCAAAATAGAAACAAAAATAGCTTGCAACCATGGATTCATCATTAATTCAACATTTTCATAAAAACTCAAAAACAACTAAAATGACTAACAATCCTAAAACATATTCTACACATACATTTTTAAACATGTTATCTACTTAAGAACAACATGGTAACAACATGGTAACAACATGGTAACAACATGCAAACAACGAAAATCATCTCAGGAAGAGCTCCCTTTACTTTGTTGAACACAAAGGGTTGAAATCTTTAAGGAAAGAGCTCATAGCTTGATCAACAATGGCAACTCTTCAAAGCTGGGAAGGAGGGTGACGAATTTCAACTATTGGTTTGGTGTTTTTGCCTCTGAAAACTAAACCTAATTTCAGCCATTGGTGGCCTTTTTATAAGGTTAGGGAGATAGGTCATTAACTATTGGTTAATAGGGATTTGTGGAACATTTGGACAAAAGCAATTTTGGTATCCTTTGGATAATATGGCTTTTGGGGGTTTCTTTGTCCTCTAAAAGGGTTGCAATCATGCAACAGATATGGGGTTTCAAGTTTTCTCTAAAAATTTGGTCGTCTAGTGTTTTATTTAAAAAAATGTGTGTAGGACCCTTGTTTTGTCCAGGAAATAAAAGAGGAGTCCTGGCCAGGAGGTGGGACCCACGATTGACTTGAGAATAAAAGAGAATCCAGCTGGCTAGGAGAAAGGTCAAAGGCTACCACCATGGCAGTGAAAGCTAGAAATGGGAGGACAAAATAGAGTAAAGGATGTGTAGATTGATTGTTCTCGAAGAAGGAAAAAGACAAAGGGGAAATCAAGAGGGAAATCGGAAAAGTGCAGGAGTCCTCATTCCTCGAGTAGACCTTTATGAGGCAAATGGTGAAAGTATTGGAATAGCACCCATGAAAGGCCCTCTGCTTCACCACCAGAAGGGTGACAGGACATAGAAGTCGTCTCCGGATGACTGTATCAGAGGCCAAGCATTGACCCATGGCCACCGCATTAAATGAAAAGGACGGTAGAAGAGCCCGAGGAGGCGTCGCGGCATTTAATGGGCATAGGGAAGAAGCCACCGCATTAATGATAAGAGATTGCTGAAGATATCCATGATGGCGACCTCAAAGGGGGGAAGGAGCCTATAAAAGGCCCAAGGTAGAAGAGAAAGGGGGAACCTAGAGGAGAAAAAAAGAGGAGAGTAAAGGAAAAGGAAAGGGAAAATCTTTCATTTAGAAGTATGGAGCTAGTCTTTGGCGCCGGGTCCGTTCATTTGATATAACAACATCCCCCCTGGATACCAGGTAATATTCTATCAAGTCCTCATAGTCTCATCCATGAATGACCTCTTCAAACGCTAAACAAAAGAAACTGCGACTTGATAGTCGAATCTAAGGGGATCCTTGACGGAGATCTGGATTCGAATAGGTTTGCCTAAATCCAGCTTCAAAAAGCTTGCCGAATCCATCTCGACCTTCCAATCCCGCCGTCATGTAGTTAGCCTAGATTGAGATTCGAATAGGTTTCAACTCGTTTCCTAATTCCATCCTTTTAAAACTCTTTAGACCCCAATGAAAAGTCCACTTTCATTCAACCCATGGACGCCTAACGGACAATCCATTCCTTTCATACCAACCGGCCAACCCCGTCTCAACCCCATTCCACTCCAACCGGCCGACTCCATATCGGTCCTATTCCACTCCAACTGGACAACTCTGCCTCACCCCCATTCCATCACCTAGGTCGAATTGGTCTCGACCCCTTCCCTTTTTATCCCACTTAAGTCGAGTCGGTCTCGAATCCCCTCCATCAAGCCACTCATGCTTCAGAATTACGTAAATTTTGACTTCTCCGCGCAGTAGGAGATACGTAGGATCAGGGGATTCCCCTTTTCAAGTTTATTCCAATCCATCCACTTTCCGATCATTTCGTATCAAACATCATCCCACAATACCTTTTGATAGGCAGTTTTTTTAGTAGTTTTACACGCCTTAAATAATTACTAAAACTAACTATAGTATAGTTAACCTAGGTCGATTCTCTCAAGGGCACAGTATGCTCAAATTGTGCTAAGTGTGAAAATCAGAGTTAATGCAGAAAAACATTTAGTGCAGAATGCCGACTCGGTCTTGGATAGACGCGACGGAGTTGGACTGACTTGGTTTCAAACTCTAGAAAAGTAGTAAATAAGGGGGGTTTGAGTTTAAGTGCAGAAAATAAACTAAGTGTAGAAAAGTAAATTATACAAATCTATACTAACTTATTGTACTAATTCAAGAATCAACACATAACAATTTGTCTTTCTTACTTAGGATTATACTCTGAATCAACCTTAGATTCTTACGACAATCGCCGAACGTTTGTCCATTGCCATACTGAAGATTTACACAATCGCTACCCCATTAGTTGGCAGGGAGTATGTACTTGGTTGATTTTAGGTTCTCTACCTAATCAGATTATTAAACTAGTTCCAATCGACCCTAGTCTAACGTAATCTACTCGTAACAATGTGCAATCGCGACAAAGTCAAAAGCATATTAAAGCGCAAGAATTATAATCGAGAGATAGAATTACAAACCAGTTATAATATTGAAATTAGAATTGAGTACAAAGGTGAGAAATTCAGCGTTCTCGAGAGAGTCCGCCTTCCACGACGATCGCCTTGGAAGGACTGTAGTGGTGCACCAGTGATGGCCAGACGTTGAGGTTTCCGTCCACCGGAGTACGTCGGTTATACCGAACGATCACCTTCGACAGCTTCCAGCTTCCCAAATCCCGATCATGTACCTCCTCGATCAAGAGAGACACCTTACTAAAGCATTGTGTACCACCGTGCTAGCTTGGAATGTCTTGCAGTTGCTGACGGTGCTAGGTCTAAAATTCCACTGTTTTTCCCCACTTGAAGACGTAGCCTGGTGTGCTTATTTATACACAAGCTGGATAAATCTAAATCTAATCATAATAACAGAAATTCAAATCCTAAAGATTCCAATTCGAATTACAGATTACAATCTCCTCAATCTTAGGAGTTTCCCAGTTTCCTAATTTCTAGCAGAATCATATCTGCATTCCTAGTTACCCGAATTATAGATTCCTTGATCTTAGCAAATCATATCTGCATTACAGATTCCTTAATCTTAGCAAATCATATCTGCATTATAGATTCCTTAATCTTAGCAAATCATATCTGAATTCTTGCTGGAGTGATTTTAGCCACTGAAGTCGGCTTTGACCGAGATAGCTAGTCCAGTCGGGTGCTTCCGTCTTGGGTTGAGATGTTCCCATTGGTCGAGGTACTCCCGGAATTCAGGCCTGCAAAACAAGTCTTAACCTTTTTGAGTTAAAAACCTCATTTTAGCACAGATTTGTATTTCTCCTGTTTTTAGGCCCATAAATCAAATCTCGATTAAGACAAGACTTTTAATCATTAAACATTCTTAACAACACTCATCTTAAGCCCTTGTGAGGTGTATAAAATACGGCTCATCACCTTCCCACAAAGAATAAAATGGGTGTGCAATGAGAGTTCTACTAGTTTCTTACATCTAGTTAGGGTAACTATCAAGTGATAGGTGTGTAGGATGGAGTGTATTCCTCACGTAACCGACTCCCGAATCCACTTCTCTGGTTCATACTCTTGCCTTATCCAAACCTATTCATTTTGTGGTTTGTTGGTGTTTCGTCCCTAAAACATCAGTGGTGACTTCTATCCTCCATGGTGAGGTCGCGAGTAGGTCACGACAATATATAATTACATAAAAAATGTGCCGACGTTGATTTGACTCTATTAAACTAGAAAACATTTAAGGTCACTACCTATCAATTTGTGAGGTTTACGCGACTCAATTATTTTCAATGAAAATTTATTTCGATATATGTGATTTTAGTTATTTTAATTATTTCTCAAAATTTTCTTAAAAAATAGACAACATATTTTAAATTTTTCAAAAAAATTAAATTAAATTATTCTTTTAATCACTTTATCACTTTAATTACATAATATAAAACAAATGATGATACAATTATAATATTTGCTAGATCCCAGGATAGACATCATTTTATGTCATAATGTTGAGAATGACATCCATAATGTTGGAAACGTGTCTTCTTAATTTTTCACTTGAAATTTTTTTAAAATTCATAATTGTACAAAATGAATCTCAAATACTCAAATAAAAGAAATACATAAGCTAATAAATAAATATACACTATATTTCACTCATAATGGAACATAATAGTCCACTAGATTTATTCCAAATTATTTTTAATTACAATATTACAATTTTATAAAATCACTAAATCTCCTCCTAAATCTTCCAGTTAAATATATTCTGAAAAATGCTATTTGTATACATGTACGCTAACTCTCACTATTATAACCGTCCTTCATCGATTTTATTTATTATTTTTAATTTAATATTCAACCTATAAGATTTAGACCCATGCTTTTTTTATGGTGTTGGTGTTCGTGCAAATAGTCTTCAGCCGCATTGTCGGTCTTGATATATATTTTGTGGCACTTCTCAATTTTCTCCTTGGTTTAAAGACATCAACTATCAAATCTCCTTGGGCTATAGAAAACAATGGCTTTTTTTTTTTTTTATAATGAGTTCGAGTAAAATTATTATATACAATAAAATTATTGCTTTGAGTAAGATGACGGTCATTTGTTGTACTTAATTATATAGAAATTATAATACTGATATGGCATTTACAGCTATAAATAATATATTTATATATAACCACGTTAAAGAATATTTGTTCTCAAAATAAATTTACGCCAAGATTCGAGCAAGGTTATATTTTTATGTATCAGATTCACTAGATATGATTTTAGTTATTTAAATTTATATTATTTTTAAACTTAATTTTTAAAATTATTTTTTTTAGTATTTTAGTTTTAAAAATTATTAATTTCAATCTTCAATATAGATTCTATTAAAAGTTTTTCGAATATAATAAATAATAAACAACGTTTGGCTCGAAAAACAAAAGATTAAAATCAATAGTTTCTAAAATAAAAAACAAAAATTTTAATTTAATATATCAAATTAAAAAATAATATAAATTTAAAAAACTAAAAATATATTTAAACATTATAGACATTATAGATGAACAAAAGCATTATAGATATTATAGATGAATAGCTAGTGATATCTTTTTGAGATATTGTTTTGTTTTAAGATTATGTTAAATTATATATCTTATCTAATGCAGTTAATATAATATTATGATTTTTTTAACAAGCTTAATGACAATGTATTAACTGTATAAAATAATTTATATAATTATTCAATCATAAATGATATAATTATAAAAATAAAAAGTTTAAAATAAAATAAGATGTTAAGTTAAATTAAAATAACTTAATATAATCTGGTCAAACCACACTAAATAAAATAAAATATACTAATGTAGAATGGAGAAATAATTAGTATTTTTATTTTTGAAAAAGTATATAGTTATCAATAAGTTATTCCTAACATCTTTATCATCTAAGCAAATTATTGAAAAATAAAGAAAATGACATCATAAAATGTTATTGCCGACATATTGGTTGTCTATGTCACTTAATTATTGGAATGGTTGTGGGTAGGTTTGAGATAATTCCACTAGTAGCCCCCAAGCTTCTCTCAATCTCACCTGAGTTTTCCTTTTTACTTTCTACCCTACATTTATTTGCTCCAGTTGTTACTTTTGTTTTTTTTGTTTTTTTTTCCTAAAACCGTTTTCTTTTTTTATATCACATGTATATTTTCCATACAGTGAAAATAGTTTTTATACACAAAGCTCTTAAATTTAAGACTTTATTTTAAAAAAAATACCATTATCCACTATTTGTTTAGTTTTTTAGGTTGTCAATAGTTTTATATGTTTTGAAATAATACCTTTATAGTGTTACTGTTATGCTGTTGATGTATGTTATTTTCAAAAGTAACTCATTATTTTCATCTTGGTTGTTAATTTAGGTATGTCCTAATTAAAATTAATTTTATTTTTAGATTTTAAATTTAACTGATATTTTAGTCCTTATATTTATTTCTATTATGACCCTACACATAAAAATCGTAAGTATTAGTCTTTAAACGAATAAATTTAATATATTTTAATTTCTGTTGTCAATTATCGTTTACTAGAAAAAGTAATTTAATTTATATAATTAATTAAATAATTTATGTAAAAAAATATTTACACTATATGTATTTGTAGAATTAAAATGATAGTTGTTAATTACGATAAAATACTTCATATATTTTTCATAATTCTTTTTTATAAAATATCAATTCGCATAATCAAAAAGTATAAAACGAGTGAAAATAACAAATAAAATGAAGCATGATTTTCTGTGTCATAATTATTTTCTTTATTTAAAAAAATTAAAATAATACAAAAATATTTACAGCACTCCCACGTTACTCAAGCCTGTGATAAAAATGGAACGGATGGTTGTAAATATTTTGGACCCAATTGGGCAGAGGACTATATTATAACCTACAGCGGTCTAATCAATTCTTTCCCTGCACATATGGACCAAGCTGCGTGCTCATTAATTGCCCTGACTCACAATATAAAATATTGAAAACAAATGTACGTCGGGATCGGGACTTTAATCCCCTCGTGCTAAAATGTGACCACGCTGGACCATAATTAGGTGAAAGAATTTATATTAATTTCAATAAAGGATACAACGAAGTTATAAATTAATAAATGATATGGTTGGCAAAAGCACATAATTTGTCCTCACTTAATCAAATAAATTTAATTATTGTTTTACAATAATATTTAAGTTTAATTATATTTTCCCTTAGTTTGATGTATGAATTTTATTAGTTTATTTAATTTTAATTCACAAATTTAAAAATAAATTATTTTAATCTTTGTAATTTTAATTATTTTATTTTGATTCGTATATTTATAAAAATGAACAATTGGTCCATATAATAATAAATTTAATTTATAAAAATTAGAGAAAAAGAGACATTTCATGTCTATGTATTTTTATTTAATTTGAAAATAAAATAAAAAAGACAATGAAATTATATAATAAAAGAGGAAGTTACATATAAGCTATAAAAATTATGACATAAAAACAAAAATATATTACGATTTTTTAGTATATAAACGGATAAAAGTGTTAAAGAAAAGTGGATACCTAACTAAAATATCACTTTTATATATTGTTATAGATTAAATAACTAATATCATATTTATAAATTATAAATTGTCTAATTAAATAAATAATTGATTGACTTTGACATGTCATTTCTATTAAAAATTGAATAATAAGTTAGCCTAAAATTAAAATTATTTATTTTTCAAATGTCTTTGATCAAAATCAAATAATTAAAAATACAAGAGCAAAGAGCCTGTTTGGGGGTGTATGGGGTGATTGCAACCTTTTTGTTTTTGGTTTTCAAATCAAAATTTTGAAACAAAATGTGTTTGGCTGAAATGGTTAACTCAATCTCGAAACAATTTTATATTTTCTATATTTTTTTAATTTAGTTATAGTTTTAGAAAATACTCTTTCACAATAGTTAACAATTATCATTTTTGTTGTCACCGTCTCTACCGCTACCACCACCACATTGTCACCGTCACCACTGCCACCATGTCGTAGTTGTCACGATCACCATCACCATCACTATCATACCATCATCGCCACCACTACCATGATTGTCATTGTCGCTACCATTACCATCGTTACTACCACCACACCACCACCATTACCATCGTTGTCACCCACCACTACCATCGCTAACGCTGTTACCACCACCACACCATCGCTAAACTAATTTTAACAATATAAAGAATTTTCAAAGTGAATTAGTTTATTTTGAAACTAAAAATTATTTTTTCAAAAAAAATTAAAACTAAAAAGTGGTTTTGGTTTTTAAAAATTTTAAAACTAACAATTAAAAACCATCCTAAACGGGTCCTAAAATTATTCATTTTTCAAATGTGTGGATCAAAATCGAACAATTAAAACTACAATACCAAAATTATTCATGCACCAAACTAAGTGGACTAAAGGATTAACTAAGCCTTATGTAAAGTATGGAACAATCCCAGGCGAGGCGTGATGAAAGCCTTGTACCAAGACTAAACAGATTATCACCCTAACATACTTAGTGGAAGAAATCGAGTAAAAGACAAACTGATCGACAACGGTTAAAAGGTAGTAGGATAAAAGGGGATAAAGACAAAAGTGAAGGTAAGTATGATTTTGATACACTGTTCTAAGGTAGAATAGAGAAACTAACTTAAGTGTTGGAGTGCCTTATGTAGGTAAGCCCCTTCTCCCACCGAGGGCGACATATAAGGAGACTCAAATATCCTCTTCCCCCTAGGAAGTTGTAGAATGTTTGTCAGGACGAAGTATACCCATTTTTTTGGTAAGTACATTTGGTGCCCACTAGGGCTGAGGCAAATTTTTCCTCAACCATTCTTATGATGGTTCGACCTAGATTAACTTGATGTGGAGGCACAAACGAAAAATTTGGCAAAGGAATCCTCCACCATACATGAATTACAAACCCAAATTGACATGATCAAACAAACCTCAGCTCAAGCAATGGAGGCCCTTCGTCAACAACCTACAATGAATTTAGACGACTTACGCATTGAAAATTCCCAAATATAAGCACAACTTGAGCAGCCTAGCCCATCCACTAATGACCTTATCCCTAACGACCCTATCCCTAATCTGACATTAACCACTACCCATTCCATCCTAACCCTAGACGAGCACACTTTAGATTCTTCCTCTACGAAAAAATAGTTAACCAAACTCAACGAGATCTAACTCCCAATGTACGATGACACCCTTTTGTTGACCACATAATGGAAATCCCTTTACCCCCATGTATGGAAAACCCTTAACCTAGATTGATATGATGGAACAACTAACCTTGTTGAGCACATCACAACCTAAACAAACCAAGCGAATCTATTCACTAACCATGATTCCATTATGTGCTGCATTTTTCCTACATCCCTAAAGGGTCTTGCTTTAAGTTGTTATACAACTTATCCCTTGAAGTCTATTGACTCGTTTGTGACTTTTGTGCATTGATTAAAGGCCTAATACACAACTAGTCAACCCCACTATGTCACTTCAGCCGCCTTAGTTAACTTACGACAATCCTAAGAGGAACCCTTGTGTAAATTTGTGGAATGCTTTGCACGTATCTCAGTACAACTATTCAACCTCAACCTCGAAGTCGCATAACATTATATGTTGATGGCTCTCAAGCTTACTCAAGCTTAGACTATTTGATGACAACCTTTGTTGAAAACCGCTAATTGACATGGATGATTTACGCGCTAGAGTGGTAGGTTGCATCCAAGTGGAAAAAATTTTGAATATTAGAACAAAGTCCATAAAGTCGTTAAAAAAGAGGATTAGAGTAAAGATAAATTAAAACACTACACAGACCCAAAAGAAAAGCCCTTGTTACGATGTTTATACCCTCTGACAACCAACTGTACTAGTATTTTGGAAAAAGCTTGTCATGCCAAGCTATTGTGCTTAACACTTCTGGTCAAAATTGCTCTTGTTGTGGATAAATGCATTTAAACATTGTTGTTGCCATTTCAACTACAAACATACCACGAAGGAATGTTGAACTCTTTGGGATAAAATCGAAGAACTTGTTTAAGCAGTGCATCTAAATAGATACGTAAAACGTAATAGCCACCACCATTCATATTTTAGAAGTCGAAGTAGAGACACTAAGAAGGGTGGGAGGCGAGAAAAGACAAAAGTTGAGAAGACATCCATGATTAAAACCAAAATACTTTGACTATCGAAAACCACACCCAAGGTATCATAAACATGATCATTGGCAGCTTTGCAGGATAAGAGTCCACAAGTTTGGCACGAAGGTGTTATTTGTAGGCGATACAACATGTTGATATTGTCTTTAACAATTGTCCAAAACCATGCCTCTCATCACCTTTTTTGATGCTGACTTTGTCGAAGTGGATCCAAATTAAGACGATTCCATGGTAATCACTATAGAGGAAGCAAATTTCACGGTGATGAAAACACAAATCGATCAAGGGAGATTGATGGATATCTTGTATTGGCAAACCTTCTAGAAACTGGGCATTCCAAAGTCCACAATTAAACCTAAAATCCCTTGGTAGGTCTTTTAGGAGAATGAGTAGATACTAAAGGTTACATCGACCTATTAACCACGTTTGACACTAGGGTTCATTCGGTTTCGGTTTTGGTGTGCTACATCATAATAGAAGCTCGCACGTCTTACAACATCTATGACCTACCTTGAATCAGCTAGGAGCAATAATGTCTACGCCTCATCTGATGATGAAATTCCCACACAAAGGCACCATCATATCAAAGCAGACAAAGTAGAATCAAGGAAATGTTTATTCGAAGTCCCTTAAAATATCTTAACCAATACCTAAGCCTCTTGAGATAACATCCAGCAAGGTCATCCTGGTGGAATGGATAGACCTCGACCCTCGATTAGGCACCCCAAAGCGACTAGCTTTGATTGAGGAAGTAAAGAATTTTCGACTAGGCAAAACAATAGAACAAAACACAAAACTCAATTCTCGGCTTACCTGAGATGATGAAGCTGAGTTAGGTAACCTATTTCTTAACAACGCTGACTTGTTTGCTTGGTGCTCCACCGATATGTCGAGCATTGAACCTAGGTTTTTGAGCTACATATTAGCCATTTGTGTCCATGCAAAATTGATCGCACAAAAGAAAAAGAAAGCTTGGTGAAGAAAGAAGACAAGTGGTGAATAAAAAGGTTGAAAAATGGCTGGAGGCTAACTTCATATGGGAAGTAGAGTACTCCACTTGGTTAGCCAATGTTGTATTAGTGAAGAAACCCAACAGGAAATGAATAATGTATTGACTACACGAAGGTGAACAAAGCATACCCCAAAGATACATATCCTCTCCTAGGTATAGATTATTTGGTAGATGACACTTAAATATACAACATCCTCAACTTTTTAGATATCTGCTTTGGATATAACCAAATCCAAAAGCACCCTCTAGACGAAGAAAAAACCACTTTCATGACAGAAGGGGCAAACTTCTGCTATAGGGTCATACGTTTGAGGAGTTCCTCCACCAATTGGGAATTGTTTACCGAGTCACATTCATGAAACACCTCCAAACAAATGAAAAGAGTTGGAAAAGCTAAAGGAAAGTTTGATAGTTGGTGAAAAAATGGAAAGTTTGATAGTTCGTGAAAAAATGGAAAGTTCTATAGCTGGTGGAAAAATGGAAAGGTTGAAAGCTAGTGGGAAAATGGAAAGTTTGATAGCTGGTGAAAAAATAGAAAGTTTGAAAACTAGTGGAAAAATAGAAAGTTTGAAAACTGGTGGAAAAATGGAAAGTTTGATAGCTAGTAAAAAAAATGGAAAGTTTGATAGCTGGTGGAAAAAATAAAAGTTTGATAGTTGGTAGAAAAATAAGGTCATTTATGATAAGAAATAAAAGGTTAGTGGGGAGTTATAACGAACATGATTTTATACCAATTAAAATATTAATGTGCATTAACTTCAGGGTTGCCTAGTTAAGCCTATAAATAAACTCTTGTAAACAACTAGAAAGACAGAATTTAGAAGTTGAATAAAATTGAGTTTTCTCTATTGTGAAAGTTTTCCCTTTTTTTCTTGGGTTAAGAATTTTTATAGTTTTGGTTCTACCAGCAGGTCGTAGTTAGGATCACGCTCTTTGATAACTTTGGTTCTACCGGCAGGTCACGGTTAGGATCAAGTTCCTTCTTTACCTAATTTCAAAATGATCTTATTTTAAAATCATACCATTTAGTTTCAGAGATTCAGCTCTTAAAATCAGGTGTTATCTATCCTTTACTTCTCTATCTTTTTCTATTCTCTAAAAAAAATAAAAATAAATCTATTCTTTCTTTTGTTATTTCTTCTATTGTGTCATCCTGGTTTATTCTATTTGTTCGTATTCATCTCCCTTTGTTTTATTTCTTTAAGTTTGTTCTTCTCTATTTATCGTCTCAATGTGTTTTGTTTTGTTTTCTATCATATATTATACCAAAAAAAACGAAAGAGAAAGTTGTGAAAGAAAAAGAGAAAATTCGATATTGAAAAAAAAAAAGGCTAATAGTCAATATGTTATTTCGACTTACATATTGCAACCCAAAAAACAGTTGAAAAGAAAAAGTTTGAATTTTTGTCATATTCCCCCTTTGTGTGTACAATACCTTCATTTTATGTGTCAAAAAAATCTAGAATTTCTTGTTTCTTGTTAGTTATCGTTCTCTAAAGTTATCAAAATACCAAATCCTTACTGTTTCTTGTTGTGTAGCATCATTCTCAAGGTTCTTACTTAAGAGCTCATAAGGAAAAGTTGAGTGGTAAAAGGCAAGAGTGGTAAGACCATAAAAAAAGAGCCAAATTACATGAAGCACGAGTGACTATAACATAATTTTAGTGTAAACACGTGAGAGAGTGTTTGTGAAAGAATTTTTTTTCTCTAACTCGATTTTTGCAATATTTTAATCATGAGTGGAGAAGGAAAACAGGATGTTGATCTCAAATTAGTCATCAAGGTTGTTCAAGAATAATTCAAGGCTCTAAATGTCAAACTAGATAATTTACAATCTACACCTAGGTACAAGAGCTCTACTAGTCAAAACAATGATGAGGAAGAAGAAGAGGAGTATTTCGATGGAAGAGATAATGAAAATGAAAGGAGAAGAAAAGGTAAACCAAGACGTGACAATTACTTAGGTAATATTAAGATGACAATCCCTACATTCAAAGGAAAGAATGATCCTGAATTGTACTTGGAGTGAGAGAGAAAAGTTGAATATGTGCTTGATTATCAAACCTACTTGGAGGAGAAAAGATAAAATTAGCAGTTGTTGAATTTACTGACTATGCTAATATTTGGTGAGATCAGTTTGTGATTAACAGGCGTAAAAATGGAGAAAAACCTATTTGTACATGAGAAGATATGAAGTCATTACCATAGGGACTTGCATAGAAAATTGCAAAGTTTGACACAAGGTTCTATGAGTGTGGAGGATTACTATAAGGAGATGGAAATAGCCATGATCATAGCCAATGTGGAGGAAGGCCGTGAGGCAACTATGGCTAGATTCATTAGAGGCTTAAAGAAAGAGATAACTTATGTGGTGGAGTTGCAACATTATATGGAGATAAAGGATTTGTTGCACAAGGCAATTCAAGTGGGAAGACAATTGTAGTCTAAAATCTCTTCCAAATTTGCTTCATCTTCTAGCTCTTCATGGAGATCAAATTGGAAGAACAATAAAATTGTTACAAACCCTAAAGAAGATGTGAAGGCCAAATATTCAAATGCTCCTCCTAAAGGTAAAATTGACACTAATACATCCTATAGATCACGTGATATCAAGTGTTTTAGGTGTCAAGGAGTTGGACAAATTGCTTCTCAATGTCCAAATAAAAGAACAATGATTGTGTTGGATAATGGAGAAGTAGAAAGGGAGAGCTTAAGTGATGATGAAATGTCACCATTGAAGAATTGTTGGGACGTGAAAGTTGCTGAACCTATAGATGGAGTTGTTCTTGTCACTAGGCGTGCTCTTAGCATACAACCTAGGGAAGATTGTGATGTGAAACAACGTGAGCATATTTTTCATACTAGGTTCCACATAAATGACAAGGTATGTAGCTTGATTATTGATAGTGGAAGTTGTACTAATGTTGTTAGCACCTTATTGGTTGAGAAATTGAACTTACCAACGAAAAAACATCCTAATCCATATAAACTTCAGTGGCTGAATGATTGTGGAGATATAAGGGTGACTAAACAAGTGTTGGTGTCATTTTCCATTAGCAAGTATAAAGTTGAGGTTCTTTGTAATGTTGCACCTTTGCATGTTGGACATCTATTTCTTGGGCGTCCTTGACATTTTGATAGAAAAGTCACTCATGATGGGTAAAAAAATAGGTATACCCTTGTCATGAATAAATGCATCATCATTTTAATACCTCTTAAACAGGTTGAAGCATATTCTGATCAAATTAAAATTGCAAGATAGTGTAAGTTGAGAGAACAGTAATTGAGCATTCAAGAAAAAGAGAGAAAAAAAATATGAGTGAAAATAAATAGAAGAAAAAAAAACATAAAATTGAGTGTAGTTAAGAGAAAAGTAAGAAAATGAGTGCATTTGCAAAGAAAAAAGAGGTTGAGAGTGCGTTATTAGCAAAAAAGAAACTACTTGTACTCTTGTACAAGGATGTTTATTTCACTAACGAATTTCATTCTTCTTTTCCTTGTGAAGTTGATTCTTTGTTATAGGAATTCACTTATGTTTTTCCAAAAGAATGCTTGCCTCATGAGGCAGAATTTGTTAGAGAATTGCATGCCAAAGTTCAAGCTAACATTGAGAAGAGATATCGACAATATGAAAGGCAAGCAAATCAAAGGCATGCTAAAGTGACTTTTGACCCTAGAGATTGAGTTTAGGTTCGTATGCGAAAAGAAAGGTTTCCTACTCAAAGAAAATTCAAGTTGCAACCAAGAGGAGATTGAACTTTTCATGTGTTAGAAAGGGTCAATGACAATGACTACAAGTTGGATTTATCAACTACATATGATGAGGAATTTGATTCGAGGACGAATCCTTTTGAAGGGGGAGGGAACGATAAAGACCCAACCAAAAAAGCCAAAGAACCTTTACATGACACTAGAAGTTCCTTGACTAGGCCCAAAACCAATATGATGGAGCAATCCTTACAAGACCTAAGTGTAGAAAAAATGAAAAGTTTGATAGCTTGTGGAAAAATGGAAAGTTTGATATCTAGTGAGAAAATGGAAAGTTTGATAGCTGATGGTAAAATGGAAAGTTTGATAGCTAGTGGAAAAATGGAAAAATTGATAGTTGGTGACAAAATGGAAATTTTTAAAGTTGGTGGAAAAATGGAAAGTTTGATAGCTGATGGAAAAATGGAAAGTTTGATAGCTGATGGAAAAATGGAAAGTTTGATAGCTAA
The DNA here is from genome assembly GCA_025330945.1 of Mucuna pruriens. Classification (NCBI taxonomy): domain Eukaryota; kingdom Viridiplantae; phylum Streptophyta; class Magnoliopsida; order Fabales; family Fabaceae; genus Mucuna; species Mucuna pruriens. Next base: position 1,369,171 of record JAENHJ010000253.1, read on the forward strand.
TGGAAAAATGGAAAGTTTGATAGCTAGTGAAAAAAATGAAAAGTTTGATAGTTGGTGGAAAAATAGGAATGTCATGTATGGTGGGAAATAAAAGGTTAGTGGGGAGTATAACAGATAGGGTTTTATACCAATTAAATTATTAATGGACATTAACTTCAAGGCTACCTAGCTAAGCCTATAAATAAACTCTTGTAAACAATCAGAAAGATAGAATTTAAAAGTTGAATAAAATTGAGTTTTCTCTACTGTAACAACTTCTCCCTTTGTTCTTGGGTTAAGAACTTTTATAGTGTTGGTTCTGCTGGTAGGTTGTGATTAGGGTCAAGTTCCTCTTTTACCTAATTTTAAGATGGTTCTATTTTAAAATCATATCACTATGGGTCGAAGAGTTATAAGTATTATGTGGGCCTACTATTGCATTTCACAATCGTCCACTAGAGAGAGACCATTCCACTTAACATATGGTACAAATGAATTGATCCCTATGAAGGTAGGAAAACCAGGATGTAGAAGAATGATCTTCCTTGAACGCACCAATGAAGCAAACTTGAAAACAAAGTTGGATTTTCCATAAAAAAATATACAAGAGGTATTGATAATACGTTCAGAAGCAATAAAACAAAGAGCAACTCGATGGTATAATTCCAACGTGCAACCAACTAAGAAGTTTCAAACAAGGAGACTCAGTGTAAGAGGTACAAGGAGAGGAAAAAAATGGAGCATATAGATTAGAAGAACTCCCTAGGAAAGCCATTCTAAAATGCAATTTAGCACAACTTTGGGAAGGCTCATTCTGGATGATCACCGGTTCACTAATAGATGGAGCATATATATTAGAAGAACTCTCTAGGAAAGCCATTCTATAGACGTGGAATGCCACACACAACCATGGGAACACATCGAATCACAATTGATGACAAGGGTAAGGATGTTCTAACACCAGAAAAGGTAAGTACCCCTTTCCCTCGAAGATTAAAAGATGATAAGAAAGACAAAAAATTTTCTAGGTTTCTAGAAAATCTTTAAAAAAACTATACATAAACATTTCATTTGCTGTAGTCATCACTCAAATGCCAAATTATGCTAAATTAAAAAAAATAATGCCTAATAAAAAGAAGTTAGAGGGATTTGAGGTGGTAAACCTAACTGAGGAGTGTTTTGCTGTAGTACTTAAGAAGTTGTCCACTAAACTTAAGGATCTAGGGTGTTTCACTAGTCCCTACACTATAGGCAACTCATATTTTGAGAAAGTGTTTGTGTGATTTAGGTGCAACCATAACTTTAATACCCTACTATATTTTTAAGAAACTTGGATTACAAGAATCCCAACCTACAAATATTTCTTTGCAGCTAGACGACAGAACCATCACCGATCCACTCAGCATAGTAGGGGATGTTTTGGTAAAAGTGGGAGAGTTCATATTCCCTACTAACCTTGTCATCCAAGACATAAAGGAGATGATGAAGTCCCAATCATCTTAGGCCAACCTTTTCTAACCACAAGAAGGGTGGTGGTAGATGTCGTGTAGGGAAAACTAACCTTAAGACTAGGTAATGATGAGGTAGATTTTAAAGAGTTTAACTTTTATAAAATCTGACGCCATTTTTTTCTTGTAACTATATGCAGGCTCTTGATATCTCTGATGGGACAATCTTGGGCAACTACCCTGACATAAGGAAGCCTTGACTTGAAACCTTAGGAAATCTTAAACCATGCAATGAGCATATCAAAAATGGCCTGAGAAGTATAAACAGCCACATGAGTTAAAAGTAGGTAAAAAAATGTTAATGTATGACTCACATTTTCTCCCTATTCCGATGGGTTATACTCCAAACGGTATGGACCCTACATAAAGACCAAAGTTCTCCCTTAAGGGGCAGTGGAAGTCATTGAGGGAGGTGGAATCACCTTCGTTGTAAATAGGCATCAAGTGAGGCACTATGAAAAGGGACTCTTCTAAATCCTTTCTGGCACAACCTCTGAACACTAGACCCCTTGAAACCTTAGGAAACCCAAAACCATGCAATTAGCCTGTCAAAAAGGGCTTGAGAAGTATAAACAGTCACATGAGTTCAAAGTAGGTAAAAAAAATGTTAATCTATGACCCACATTTTCTCCCTATTTCATATGAGTTACACTCCAAATTGTATGGACCTTACATACATATCAGTGTTCTCCATTATGGGGCAGTGGAAGTCACTAAGGGAGGTGGAATCACCTTTAGAATAAATAAGCATCAAGTGAGGCATTATGAAGAGGGACTCCTCTAGGTCCTCTCTAGTACAACCTCTGAACAATAGAACCCCTGGGTCTCCCTCAAGCTCAAGATGCTAAATAAGCGTTATTTATTATTGTTATTTTTTATTTTTCAATAAATTTACATTCTTTATTTAGCATTGGGGACCATGTTGTCTCTCAAGTGTAGGGAGGGATTTTATTATTAAAAGTAAGCATTAATATATGACTATTAGATTATTAGTCTTCTCACTTTGTTTGCTATCTAACTAATAGGAAGTTAGTTTATCAAAGCATGATAATTAGAAAGAAATAAGTAATTTTTTCTAACAAGGTCCCAAAAACTTGTTCTAGGGCTTGTTTTGAAATATATAACTTAGAAAACTTGTTTATGTAGTATGTGATATGGATTGGGATTATTAGGAATTTTTTGTTGGCCTTCATATCCTTGGTTCAAATTATCACTAGTAGTCATCTTTGAGTCTGCACAGGAAATTTTCATTTAGAACCTTCATATAGTTGGAGCACCCTCAAAGAGTTTTATATAAAGAAGAATGAGGTATGATAACAGCTCTTCATCTCTTCCTCGTCCAAAGATACTCCTCATCTCCCTCAATTAGTAAAAAAAACACAAAAACAAAAAATTAAAATGATAAAAGAAAACAAAAAAATGAGAAAGTTTTACTAATAAAGTTTGGAGTTCGAAAATACTCTAAAAGAGAGGATAAATATGAATGAAAAAAAAGGAAGAGATAAAAGATAAATATTAGTCATTAGGAAAGAAGCTCTTGAGGGTGACTTAAACAAAAGTAAAAGGTAAGACTCTTTGGTAAAACAATATTATTTCTTTCTCTATTGTACCTAACAAAATAACCCATGACCCTATTACAACCCATAAAAACTCCTTATGCTCACGTGTTTGAAAAAACTTGTTCGCAAAGATTTGATTTAATTATAAGTTCATAAGTAATGATTTTTCATATGTGAAGAGAGTGCTGAAACCATAAATATTTAAACACTTGAGAGGAGCGAGTAGAGTGAACCCCAGATTCAGTGAGAGAGAAATTTTAGGACCTAAGCCTGTAATTAGACACTCAATTGATGATTGTTTTAAGCAAAATGAATTTTGGTTTTTTGCTTTTTATTTGTTTCTTTTTAAAAAGAGAAAAAGAAAAATAGAGAAACCCTGTAAGATTAGAAGTTTTTGCTTGTGTATTCTATTATAATGCTGTAAATGATTAGTTTTGCTTGAAGACAAACAATGTTCAAGTGTGAGGAGGTTCAAAAACTTGATGCAATTTGAAATGCACTTAAGGACAAGCATATCCTATTGCAGTAATATCAAGGATGTGTGATAAGGATTTGGTAAGCACTGAAGAAAACACTCAAGATGATTAAGAGACAGAGAATGGTCAACCACTCAAAGGCCCAATTACTAGAGGAATACTAACAAGATTATAAGAAGAAGTGCTTCAAAAGTTAGGAGTGTTCAAAAGCTTGCTGGATTCAAGCCCAAGCTAAACCATATACTTTGTATGGGCTTACTCCTTAAACTCGTAGAAGCATGTGTATCTCATTTGAGTTTCATTTAGAAATCATTTGTATATCTTAGTTCAAGTCCTAAAGTACATTAAGGTTTAAAGCTTGCTTATTTAACTATGTAAATAGTATAAGTCTTAGCTTGTTTAGTTTTGTAGATAAGCTAGCCTAGGCTAGTCTTGTAGCTTGTTTGGATAGCAAGATAGGATAACCTCTTTTCCAAAAAAAACTAGGCGTGATGGCAGCTATATAAGGCACATCCACCCCTTGTAAATCATAGCTTTGATAAATGAAAGATAGCTTGTTGTCTAGTAACTTTGAGAGTAAATCTGTATCTTGTTTTGTACAGTAGCATTCAATTCTTATCAAGCTTTCAAGAGACCTGTGACAAATCTCATAATGCTCTTATCTTCCTCAAGCTTTAAGTAAGTGGTGAGTTCCTCAATTCTATTCCTTTCTTACCCATATTTTCTTATTTCTTCCCCTTTGTTCTTCATTCATTTTTGGTAAAGCTCCTACACCAAGGAGGCTTGTGATGTCCAAGACTTCAAGGAGATTCTAAGGACTCCATCAACGTGAGTCCAGATATCGTATCCAAGGGACTAGTGTGTGATTACCAGATTTCATAAATTCTTATGTAAACTAGACAAACAAATGTAATTTTGAAAAAGGAGTTGTGCAACAAAAATAATGGTAAAGACAAATAAAGTAGACAAGGAAATTTGAATTAAGAGTTATGGTTTCATCTATCTTATTCCCTCTCAATCTTATTTACATGCAACTTCCTAAGCCCATTCTTTCTTTATTATTGATTTTACCTTTTATTTCTATTAAGAGACATTGGTTTAGTACTCTCAATATTCTTTATCTTAGGTTAGTTCTTAGTTGATCATATAGAAACATGTATACACAAGTAAGGATTGAGAATATAGAAGCCGATTAATAAATAACCGAATTAGAAATTTAAGAAAAATGTTTGGTTATGTAATTTTCTTAAATCCAATTATTTTATAAGTTTACCAACTAATTATTGTATGATTATCACTAATTATGGTACAATCGCCACTAATTATGGTACAATCACCACTAATTAGTTGATTTAGTCATGCAAAGGGTTATTACTACTTCAAAAGCGTAGTAAAATGATAAAACAATAAAACAATTGAACCAGAGAGGAAAGGAGAGATAGAAAATTACATCCAAGAATAAGATTAAAGGTTCAAAGCATAACTTACACCACAATCCTCAAAAGGGATTTAGCCACTCATGTCCAAACAGAGAATATAAAAAACTAAAAAATACATAAAATAGAGAAAAAGAACTTGTAGGCATTGGGAACTTCATTCCTCTGCTTCGCACTGTGCCTTAGCCTTACTACAACTCACAATGCCCTTAGAGAGCTTTTAAAATGAGAATGAGAGACTAAAGCTCTGAAAAGACTGGAATGATTCATTTTGCTCCTTGGCTGCTCCCTTTTATACTATGCGAAGTGAGTCTTTTTGGTAGACGTACATAATGGAGCACGACCGTGCTGAATGGAGCATGTTTGTGTTGCATGTCTTTTATACTTGTACACGGACGTGCTAGGGTTGAACACACTCGTGGTGAATGACTATGGGATGAGCACATGTATGCATGAGTAGAGCATGACTGTGGTAATTTGTTTTGGAGTGACATGGATGTGTTGAGTGCAACATGGTGGTGATGGTTTTATGTGAGTTTCCTTTTAGGGTTGAAAATCTCAATTTTTGTTATGTTTTTTTTTTTTTTTTTTTTCATGAGCTTGTATTGCATTAAACTAAAAGAAAAAAAAATATGAATTATGCGTAATAAATGTTAAAACAATATGATTTTCATCCAAAATCCCTTGACACTAATATACAAAGTTCTAGTTTATCACAATACATGCAATATACCTATTTAGATATATATAAAATATAATAAATATATAGTTGTAAGTCTTAAAATTTAAATTAAAAATATACTTCTTAGACATTATTAAAATTAAAATCAAATTATAATTCACTTCCGTCGTAAATAACTTTTCATTGTCTACAAATAGAAATAATATCAATCTCATTTTTTTCTTGAAATCATTAAAGATGACAAATTTTCATTTTTGGTTCATTAAAATACACTACTTCATGTTTCTATATTATACATACTTTTATGTCTTATATGTAATTGAATTGGATTTTCATGTTTCTTTTTAAGACTTTGATGCTTGACACATACACATGTTGGTGAAGTATTCAATAATATTAGTATTGAATACGTGAAGTAAATTAAAACGTTGATGTTTCACAAGTAACGTGAAGTAAATTAAAGCATTGATGTTTCACAAGTCGCAAGACAAGTAAAAATAATGTATGAATATAGGAACTCAATTTTGTATAAGTTTATCACAAGTTTTGTATAGAGAAATTTTACTTTAATAAAGAAAAATACAAGAAAAAAAAATTAAAAAATATATTAAAGAATTTTGTTAGTAATATTCATTATTTTTAAATAATGTATCATTATGATTAGGTAACAATAATTATCTTATCACTTAAGACCCCTTAAAAATTCTATTGTTGTCAGTTATAAGTGATGAGTTGATTATTAACTTGGAACCACAATATTTTTTAATGGATTACAGTGACTATTTAGGTATAAATAATTTGTTTATATTATTTTATTAAAATTAGAAAATGATATATTTATTTAATGATAAAAATATTATATCAATATATAAAATTTAGATAACCAATCTCATAAATTTAGTAATTAGAATAAAAAAATTACAATCAATCTACTTATAAAAATAATGGAAAGAAAACTTGGTTCTTTTAATTACATAAATAGATAATATTTTCTTAATTATACCAAATACTTCAACAATATTTTCCATAATATTTCAACTCTCTCTTCCACCTAAATCTAGCTAAACTTTTAAGGCCTTTCTTCTTTTAATATTAAAAAAATATATATTATACATTAATTATATAAAATAATTTTATACTATCATTTAATAATAAAATATTATAAAAAATTTATTTATTTTTATAATAATTATTTTAAAATTATATTAATAATTATTTATAATTAAATAATAATATAAAACTATTTTATACTATCTGTGGATCACTCTTAAACATAAACAAATTTCTAAACTCAATAGTTAAGGCAAGAACTAACGAGGAACTTAGAATAACTACCAAACAAGTAGTAAGGCCAATAAATCAAGTACAATTAACTATAGAACAAACAAAAAAGGAATGTGGTAAATCAAGTGTAGTCCCCTACAAGAAAAGGGACGCACCACACAAGCAAGAAGAGAGACATAGTAAAGGAAACGCATATGAAAAAAAAATGTAAAATTAGGAAAATTGTTAGGAGAATAATATCAATTAAACATAGATTTTATAATATAAATATGCATATTCAAAATTACAACTAAGTGTGATATTATTCAAATCAAGATCAAATTGAAAAATAAAATTAGGATTGATAATTTGCAATTGAGGGATTATATGTGACTTTGGAGGTGTAGAGTCTTTTTTTTAAGCCTGGTTTAAGGGAATTATCAACAATAGATATATTGTTGATCTAGTAAAGATGAGTAAACATAAATATGTTTGAGTATAAACACGTAGAAAAAAATTCATTAGTTAAAATTAGCTTACATCCTAATTTGTAAAAAAAATCATAATAATTTATGAAAAAAATAATTTTTAATTTATAAATAAAGTAATTTTAACTTATAAAAAAATATTTTATTTTGTCCTTCTATTTTATCTTTTTATGTGTTTAAGAAAATTTTTATTTAAACAGGCTCTAAATTTTGAGAGATTTTTTATTTTATTTTAAATAAAAATTATATATTTTTTTATTTTTTAACATATTTAATCTTTTTATTTTATAAAAATTAATAATAAATAATTTTTTATTAAAAGATTTAAAACTCTACCTTTGATATTTGCTCTGGGCACATCAGTCAACGACAAAAACAGGAAGCTGTAGAAGAAGCACCGACAATTACCAAAAGAAATTATGTATATCTATCTATTTGAACTGAAATGATGTTATTTCGGAGAGGTTTCAGACTAATGGTTAAATGCAGGGGACAGATATTAAGACAGCGCAACAACTTAGTTCTGTGGTTGTTGACGTATAAATACTAATACGACAAATAACTATTTATTGACGTATAAATACTACTTGTAATTAATCAAGGTTCGCAATTTTAGAGGCCGGAGTGTTGAAAGAGTAGGTGAAGTTAAATTAGTTTAGCAGACGGTGCAAGTATGTAAATTTTTTCAATTTCTCTGTATAAGAAAAAAAAAACTCAAATATTATTTAATACGAACAGAAAATATACGAAACACACAAATTACATGTGATTTAATATTTTTTTTGGTATAATAAATATTAATTAATAAAATATAAAACTCGTTTTTGACAGAAATAATTGGTTGCGCCTATTTGACGAAAACGCTTGGGAAATGATAAGAAATTCTGTTTTAAATAATACCCCTTTATGTCAGTGGAGATTAAGTTTCTTTTCTAATTTTTCCATCCTTTTACTTTTCCATGCAATTTCATTATGAATTTAATGCAAGTTACTTTCTAATTTATGCTTTAATTCCAGCACTTTTTCACTTTCCTGCTTCTTAATTTCCTGCATTTAAAGTTTTGATCAATATCAAATTCTACATTTCCACACTATTGTACTTTCTGTTTCCAATTTATGCATTAACTGTGGCAAAGCTAGGATAGGATCGGTAAAGAGTTATAAAGAAATTCAATTTCATTTCAAGAAAAAAAAAATTTGAGGAATTCGTCATCTATATTTTTAAGGAATATGTAAAAATTTTTGAAAGAGATAAAGTTGGTATTTTGAAATCAGAGTTCAGATTCGGGAGTCCATTACGCGTAGAGAGGAGATTAGCACTCTACAACATTCGTCTTAAAACGATTATTTTAACTAGATGTGTGAAACGGATTAAGACTTCTAAAATATGATTTTTTATCTTTCAGACTTAAACAAAAATGGATATGTTTACAAAAGATGAAGGGGATATATTTTTTGGTTTTTGAACTTGACAAGAACTTCCTCTTGCTTCTACGTATCTTTCGGTATAATGGAAAATTCAAAGTTTACATATTTATTGTTGAGGCTTAAGCTAAATGAGAAAAGTCGATATCAAATCGATTGTATGGAGATGTCAACAAAGTGTCGGCGGAGATAAGGTGCCGACTAGGAGTTGGCGGGAATGAGGTCTTACTACAGTCGGCCGGGGATAATGTGTTAACTAAGGGAATGCGGGGTTTTATTCAAGAGTTTGGTAAGTGTTTGGTTATGGATATAACCTAGACAAAATGCAGTTATGTTGCATATTCAAACTGAAAAGGAGTTTTAGAATATTCACCTAGTTTCTGAACGTGTCGTCATCGTCACACAAGAAAACCAAACTCCAACCTCTTTTCTCTCGTATTACCACTATTGTTCTCTATTATCTTCCTCTTGTTTTTTAAAAGACAACCAATCTCTTTTTCTTTCAACATTAATCCTTTTATGGATCATTCTTTCATTTTCTCAATCTTTGGGGAAGATCTTCCATTATTAATGCGGTAACTCCCTACAGGGCTCCATTAATGCAGTGTGCCCTCCGCGGGGTTCTCCTTAATTAATGAGATGACTTTTTATTTAATGCGATTGACTCCGCCGGGCTCCTCCTCTAGTTATTGCGGCGAAAAGTCTCTTTTTTGTTCTCAATTTCTTAGGAGGTGTTAGAGCATGGACAACTTTTCTAAGAAGCGAGGAACAGTAGAGAGTTGCCATCACCCTTCTAACTCGAGGTAGATTGGGGAAGCGTGAGCCCGTTGTGACACGCTTCCCCTACCTGCCCCGTCGTCATTTTCCCTTCCCCTTTCTTTTTATTTATTCTTTTTCTTTTTGTAGAGGTGTTCACACTTGTACTTTAGTTTGAATACTTGTTGAGCTTCTTGTAGGTTTGTATGTAAATTATATTTTTCGTTTCTTTTTATTTTTTGGAATTTTTTTATAAGACATAAATTTAAGATTTTTTTACCAGAATCAATCTAAAATATTTTATTTATTAATTATTTTTTATAAAAATATTTTTAATTATGAATCATTTTCTAAATATAATAAATAATAAGTAGAATACATTAATGTTTTAGATTTTTTGAGAATATAATTTTTTATTGTATAAAAAATATTTTAAGAATATCACTTTGATTTTGACTCTTCACGTATATAGTTAATAAAAATTAAAATAATAAATATATTAATAATGAGAGAGTAAAAGAATTTAAATTATTAAAATATATATATCTTATTAATACTATAAATAATTTAAAAAATATAAATTTAGAATAAATTTAATGCTATTAGTTGATAAGATTGATTTCTTGTATGATTTTTATGAATAACCTAATCTTTATTTTTTAAGTATTCAAATTTCGGTTATTTACTATTTTTTTAGTAACTTTAATTTTACTCATGTTTCAGTCCAAGATATATATGGCAATTTGCTATATTTGCATGAATCTTCTAACATGTATTAGTTGCACACAAAGGTACTTGATATAATTTGTTAACATTTATTAGTATATGCCAATTTAGTTAATGTTTATTTTTTTCAATTTTCTTTTTATTTTCTGGAATACATGTCTGATTGCAATTAGTATGTACTTGTTTTGTCATAATCTCTTAGTTTTGTCCACAAAAAAAAAGTTTGTACTATATACCTTCACAATCCACAGGTTATGTTTCGATTGATGAAAAAAAAAACTGAGAAGAAATAAAATAATTAAAATGGAATAAAATGGAGAGAACAAATAGAATTAAATCTTTATTCTATTATTTGAATATGTTAAAATGAAATAAATTTCTCATTATATCTCATTTCTTCCAACTTAGAGAAAAATAAAATAAAGATAAACAATAAAGTAAGAAGAAACAGAGTCTAGTAGTTTTCATTATATTTCATCACTATTTTATCAATGCAAAGAATATAACATAATACCTCTGTATTTCACTTCCCTTTATTCCATCCTCTTCTTCTGATCCGAAGATAAGTACAATTCTGACCGTTTACGTAAATAATTAAGAAATAATTTTTTTGCTATAAATTACTGTGTTATACAAAGAACATGTGATAATAAAATATCAATAGTTCAAATAACTCGAATTTCTGACAAAAAAAAAATTAATCATTATTTTTATAATAAATATTTTACATCTATCTTGGTAAAGAAAAAAATAAACAATCCAATATACCATAGCTAATATTGATATATCAAAGTTGACTAATATAATCACCAAACTTAATTTACACACTAACACACATGCACCTGCGAACATTTTTAAGAAGAGTTGTTTAAACTTAAATATTAGATTTTATGTAGTTTTACTATTAGAATATTTGACATTATAAATTACGTTATTAATTATTTCAAGAATTATGAGACAATTTTTTAAATATTATATTATTTTAAAATAAATTATTAAAATTCTTAAATCTTATATAATATTATAAACTCAACCAAAAATAAACTAAGCAATTCTATCATTATCTCACCATTAGAAATAGTACAACAAATTGATGAATCTATGGATGTCTACTCTTACGATTCAATACTTAATTAATTAGAAAAAGTTGGAGGAGCACAAGAAATATATATTTTTTAATATACTTTTTATAATCAGTTAAAGAATCATTAAAAACCTATATAATCATGAGTGAGATTTATTAAATAAGATATAAATTTTTATTAAATTTTTGCTAATAATAATGAGAATGTACAAAAGAATAAGTTATTAACATTTTTCTTTAATTATAAGAATATATTTTCTCCTATCATATTCTTTTTTAGGAAAACCAATTAACTAATTTATGAAAATTAAAAAAATAGTTAATAGTAATAATATTAAATTTATATTATATTATATTCAAATTACCTCTAACATTAATAAGTTACATTCTTATTCTTATTCAAATGTTTTCATTAATTTTAATAATTTCAATCTCCGTTATTAATAATATATTTATTATTTTAATTTATATCGATTATGTACAAGAAAATTTAAAGAAAATAAAATATTAATATACTTATCTATTATTTATTGACTTAAAAAACTCACAACAAAAAATACTTTTATGAAAAAATTAACAAATATTTTATAATTTAGTTGATATAAAAAATGACATAAGAGAGTTGCCACAGTGCTCTCGTAAATAAAGAGGTTTTGGAACAATTAAATTTTAGATCAATTAAAATAGAAGTAGTTGAAATGTCATTTATTTTATTATTTAATAAAAAAGATTTTATTTATTTTAATTTAACTCTTAATTAATTAAAATATATTTTTAAATTTTTAAAATTATGATTATTTTAATTAAAAATTTAATTACTATTTTAAAAATATTTTAATCTTTTTGTCATCGACAATAATAAAAAATTTAAGTTAAAATAATTGTAATTTTCAAAAAATTTAAAAATATTTTAATTAAGTAGAGACTAAATTAAAATATATATTAGTTTCGTTACTAGGAACCAAAATAATGACATAACAAAAATTTTAAAAATATTAATCTAAAAACTAACTGTTTTAAAACCCTTCAAATTAAAAAATTACTGTAGAATTCCCTTAATAAATAAACCATGCGTGTTGTATATAATAACTGTCACTCTTCCTTGTAAAGGCTAGACGTCGCAACCTCCCTCAAACACTGAGAAATCCTGCTGTGGTTGAGAACCGTATTGATGTCATTTTCACTTTTAAATGAATGGTGTTAATTTAAAACTACATGACTGAAATTTCTTTTGTTTCAGGAACATAGAGCAACTGAAATAGAGATCGCAGCTAAATGTCGATAACAGAAGAATCATGGACAAGTTGGTTGTGTGATTTGGTAAGACAGAGCAACAGCGTATATGTATGTTTTCAAGTAGGGTTTTTGGTTTTGTGAATAAATTAAACTGTTTGGTGTTTGGCAGGAACTAGAGGATCAGATGAATTTGGTGAATGAACCTGACTCAATAGGGGTTGATGGAAGTTTCCCTCCAGCACAAAAGGATGAGAACTTGCAAAGATCTTTGTCTTCCAGCACCATGAGCATTTCCTCGGAGGATGATAAAATCTTTGGTGAGAGAGCTGAGAAGACACCGAAGAATGACACTTCAAACTCTGAGAACACAGAGTATATGTATCTCTCACAAAACAAGGATTCTTCTCCCTCATACATTATTTTCTTTGACAATATGGATTCAGCATCGGGGTTGAACAATGACACCACCTCCAAACCAAAACGAAAGACCGTGTATCGCGGGAGAAAGGGGTCTTTGGAAAATCAAAACAAGGAACCTACACACAACTCCGTCACTGTTTTAAGATCTCCACGCCGAGCTAAAGACCACATTATTGCTGAGAGAAAGAGGAGAGAAAAGATTAACCAGCAGTTCATAGCTCTTTCAGCCCTAATTCCAGGCCTCAAAAAGGTTCATTTTTTCTTTTCTTTATTATACCACATCCAATTTTTATATCAAAGTCTTTTTTAAAAAAATAAAATTGTCTGTTTTTATAAGTTTTTTTTTTCAAATTATTTTTTACATTAATTATTTTTTAACTAAATTATTTTATAAAAAGATTATAAGTTAATAAAATAAATTTATTTTTCTCCTTGTTAGAATCGAAAAAGATTAACATATATTAATTAATTAATTTGATAAAAATAATTAAATAAATTACTAATAATTTTAAGAATAATTTTTAAAAAATATTAATCAATCATTTAAGAATGAAAAGTAGATTTTTTTTAATTAAAACTGTGAGAATACACTCTCTTATGCTTTTAATGCAATTTCAGCGTAATTTTAGTAAAAAAAAATCATTTCTAAAATAGTACTTTGAAGACAATTGTCAACATAATCTTTAAAAAATAATATAGATAATGAATTTGATTAATTTTTTTAAAGAGTGTAAATTAAGTAAGAATGTTTTATATTCCAAGAAGGACTGAGGTAATAGTTAAGTGAATTCATGCTTTTAATGAATATAAAGTTAAATTTTGTTGAAATGTATGGTATTAAATTTCACCACTGATGGAATGGGGTGCAGACGGACAAGGCCTCAGTGCTGGGGGACGCTATAAAGCACGTTAAACATCTACAAGAGCAAGTGAAGGTACTGGACGAGCAGAACAAAAGGAAGAGGGTGCAATCCGTGGTATATGTTGAGAAATCTAACCCTTCTGCAGAAGAACATAATGTCTCAGTCTCAGACACCTCGCCAAATTATGGTGAGGGAAAATCCTATGTCCTCTCAAAACCAAATGGATCACTTCACGAAGTTGAGGCAATGGTATCAGAGAAACACGTACTGATTCGAATCCACTGCGAGAAACAAAAGGTGGTGTTCACCAACATACTCAAAGAGGTAGAGAATCTCTACCTATCTGTGATCAATAGCAGTATCTTGCTTTTCGGGACATCCAAATTGGACATAACCATCGTAGCTGAGGTGGTACACTGTCACTTACTACATTGCTCTCATTAATTACTTATTAGTTTTATCACTACTAGAAGCATTTTCCTTTTGAATTTTCCATTTTCAGTATGCTGCATCATAATTGGAGGGTTGGTCCATATGGGGCTTATTTGAAAAATGTGTTGTTTGTCGTGTTGCAAATGCAGAAGGACGACGAGTTCAGCCTCAGCGTGAAGGAGCTGGCTACCAACCTTCGAGTGGGGCTCATGCAATTTATGTAGCTTACATGTGTGCGGTGAATTTTCTAGCGCGCCGATGCATTACATTAACTGTGTCAATAAGTGCCTGTCTTTTCGCAATAAATAAGTCACATGCAAAAAAAAGGGTAAGTTAATTGTCTTGGGAACTGAGATTTGAATATGATAATTAAGACAATACATATTTGTCTTTTCCTTTCAAAATTATTGATATTTTAAAATTACTATATTTAGTCTAAAATATTTTTATTTAATATTTATTATAGAAATAGTTATAATAAAACGTGACTGATATAAAACATCAATAATTTTAGAAAAAAGTTAAAATATCAATAATTTTGTAACAAAAGGAGCGCTTAATCTTATATATTGTGCTTGTTAGTGAAAGTTAAAAAGAAATGTCAAAAACAGCTACTATATTTTGACCCTTTTAATATGGGTTTACACATATGTATTAAAAAATATCGTTAAATTATTTAAAGCGTTAAAGATCTCAAGTTTCCCATGCCTGACTTGCGAAAGCATATCTAGGTTTTGTCGAGCCTTTCTAGAAAAGAGGAGTTTTCCCTTTTTCTAGATCTATCTTTTAATCACTACGATTTAGTTTTTCTTTACAAATGTTTACTTGCAACAATATATAAATTAATTTTGACAAAGGATTGCATTGTTTAGTTTATGGTAAGAGGCATTTGTCACGTCATCCCAAATTATAATGATTTTAAAAGATTAATTTATCTAAACAAATTTTTTTTTACAACTTTTTAAGTTTACAAATAAGAGAGAAAGAGAATGACAAGAGCGATTTAAGATCAACGGTGTTATAAAAAGATTGAAAATATATATATATAAATTGTTGTATAATTACGTTATACGATTATCATATTTCTTTTCAGATAGGGGTTAGCGACTTTCCACCATCATTCATCATTAATCAAAATAAGCAAGTCACTGGTTAAGAATTAAAAATAACAATAGAATAGACAAGAAGAAGAGCATAAACTTTATCCATTGTGGACTAAATATAATTATATGTACATAACAAAATTATCTTTATAAAAGTGATGGTAATTAAAAAAATTAGGAGTAATAAAAATAAAATATTTTACTTAATCAATCCATTCTTTTTTGTTACACGTTGGTGTCTTACCTATTTTGTGATACATATCTTATAAGTGTTTATATTAAATCATTTTTCCTTGTTAATTGATTATTGAATTAAATAAATTTTTAATATCTTTAATCATTTTAAAGTAATATTGAATTTTTCAATCAACATTAAGTATAATAAGATACTTATAAATCATCACATAAATAGTATTTTGCTAATTAATTTAATTTTAAAGATTTTTTAAATAAAATATTAAACATTTTTGTTTTTATATATTAATATATTTTTTCCAACAAATTAACTTAAAAAATATTTAAAATTTTATTTTTAACGTTTAACATATATTTAGAAAGTCACGTACTTCATGGAATACTTGTTAGTTTCTACAATTTCTTTTACACACATCATATTCTCATAGGTACCGCAAAATATATTGACATTGTTTGGAAAGAAAGTAGGAATTAGATAAGAAGTATTCAGAAATTAGATTATAAGAAATTTAAGTAATAGAGTATCTTACTAATTAATGAATATGCCACACTATTCAGTTCATAATTCCACTAATCCATGCATATTAATCTCAAAGTGATTGAATATGCTATTAGCATGCATCACTCTATTAAGAGAGCATGAAATACACACTCAAATGCTGTTATAAAAAGAGAATAGATTTCATGTAGAAATAACTAATTAACATAATTTTGTATGAGATAATAAATTTACTAAAGGTCTCACTTATAAAAAATCGAAATTAATGTTTTATATGCTATATCCTTAAGCGAACTAGCTCGGATTGAATATTGCTATAGCAGGTGCATTCTATTTGTAAGTACAAACCATCCCCATTTTTCCAAATAGAGTTTTCTTCTAGTTTCCATATTTAAGAATCACCTGAAATCTTGACGTAGATATTTTTAGACTTCTCATCAAATAAATATCGATTTCATATGATCTGGAAGGAATCTTCAACTGCACATATTTATGAATTTTCAATGAGCAAGTATTTCATTATAGCTCGAAATTATTTTCAATGAGCAAGTATTTCATTATAGCTCGAAATTGCTAAAATCTTGTCCTAGTTGCTTTCGTGTGGGTTCATGTCCTTTATTCAGATATTGTGTTACTCAAGCAAAATCTGATTAAAGATTTGTAGTTAAGTACAGACAAATGGAGACTAAATATGAAATTGTCATTGCAGGATGTTTGAAACTATCATTTGTCTTCCAAAAAGAAAAAAGGATACATATAGCTAAAGATAAAGATTCCTTTACATGCGAAAGAGAAGTTTCCACACATAAGCTTCGTCAGATCTATAATTCAATATCTAATGTTGCCAGTCTGTGAAAACAGTTGGGTTCATGAAGCAATTAATTTATATAAAAAGTGTTCTTTCTAATCTTTTATGGATTTGGACTGTAAAATAAATTATAAAATATTTTTGTTTTATTAATTTAAGAATATGCTAACAAGTGTCTTCCGTATTAGTTAAAAATTTGATAAATAATTTTTAATAAAAGTTACGATAAAATCGTATAGGTAACGTTAAATAGTATATTTTATAAAAAAATTACTTTTAATTCGTTAGCCAGGGTTGACACCCGTTTTTGTTCACATTTTTTAATAATAATAAAAATAGTAAAAAAGAAAAAGGAAGGCATGCTGAAGAAGCTTCATTTCCTTTCCTGTATAGTCTCAAGCAGTAACCAACAATTATTGGGTGCCCCTTCTTTTCAGAAAGAGCCACCCTACGTAGGCACTCGTGTAAGAGCAAAGATTGCAAAAACGTATTGTTAGTTGTGATGGTCAAGAAAGGAAATTTTGGGGAGTACCACCACATTTATTGAAAGGAGCTCTAAGGAGAGCCATTACATTAATGGAGTTCTGGGGATAGTCTTTGCATTAATGAGGAAGGATCTCCTTGAAGGATTCGAAGGAAACGAAGCTAGCCTATAAAAGGGTGAGATAACAAAGAAGAGAGATTTTTTTTTTTGGAGGAGCGTTAGATGTAGAAAAAGATAGCAGAGAACAAAGGAGAGGAAGAAGTGGAGAAGTTGGTCATTCCCAGGACAACGATGCAACCAGAAACTAGGTAAATTCTAAAACCCTCCCGAGTGAGTCACACTATCACAGCGGTCTGCCTTGGCCATGTGATGAGTCATATTTTATACACTTTATATTGGCTTAAGATTGATGTTGTTAAGAATGTTTAATGATTAAGAGTCTTGTGTTAATTGAGATTTGAATTATGGGCCTGAAAATAGGAGAAATACAAGTACGTGCTAAAATAAGGTTTTTAACTAACGAAAAGGTTAAGACTTGTTTTGCAAGCCCAAGTCATCTCGACCCAAGCCATCTCGGCCCAAGTCATCTCGGCCTAAGACATCTCGGCCCAAGTTGGGAACATCTCGGCCAGTCCAGCGCTCTTGGTCAAGCCGACATTAACGACGAAAATTTAGCCTAAAATCACTCCAGCAAGATATGATTTGTTAAGATTAAGGAATCTGTGATGCATAAATAATTTGCTAAGATTAAGGAATCTGTAATGTAGATATGATTTGCTAAGATCAAGGAATCTGCAAATCGGGTAATTAGGAATTCAGATATGATTCTGCTAGAAATTAGGAAACTGGGAAACTCCTAACATTGAGGAGCTTGTAATCTGTAATTTGAATTAGAATCTCTAGGATTTGAATTTCTGTTATTGGGATTGGATTTAGATTTAGCCAGCTTGTGTATAAATAAGCACGCCAGGCCACGTCTTCAAGGTGGAATTTCAGCAAAATCTAGACCTAGCGTCGTCAGTAACTACAAACACTCCAAGCTAGCACGGTAGTACACGAAGCTTCAGTAAGGCATCTCTCTCGGTCGAGGAGGTACAGGATCAGGATTTGGGAAGTTGGAAGCTGTTGGAGGTGATCGCTCGGTATAGCAGACGCACTCCAGTGGACGAAAACCTCAACGTTTGGCCATCACTAGTGCACCATTGCCGTCCTTCCATTAGCGGTCGCCATGGAAGGTGGGTTCTCTAGAAATTATGAATTTCTCACCTTTGTATTCGATTCTGTTTCAATAACACAACTGGTTTGCTATTCTATCTTTTGATTTTAATTCTTGCGCTTTAATTTGCTTTAACATTGTTAGAGATAGATCACGTTAGACTAGGGCTGGTCGGAACTGGTTTAATAATCTGATTAAATAGAGAACCTAAAATCTGATTAGATAGAGAACCTAAAATTTGATTAGGTAGAGAACCTAAAATCAACCAAGTACATACTCCTTGCCAACTGATGAGGTAGCGGTTGTGTAAATCCTCAGTATGGCAGTGGACAAATGTTTGGCGGTCGTCGTAAGAATCTCGGGTTGAATAGGAGTATAATTCTAAGCGAAAATGGTAAACTATTGTGTGCTGATTATCGAATTGGTACAGTAGTTAGTATAGATTAGTTTAGCGTAGTTAGTTTACTTTCAGTACTTAGTTTATTTTCTGCACTTAACACACAACCCCCCTATTTACTGCTTCCTAGAGTCCGAGACCGTGTTGACATTCTGCACCACATATTTTCCGCATTAACTCTGATTTTCACACTTAGCACAATCTGAACACACTGTGTCTTTGAGAGAATCGACCTAGGTTAGCTATACTATAGTTAGCTTTAGTATTTATTTGAGGCGTGTAAGACGACTAAAAATCTACTTATCATCATGCACCTAACTAATACTTCATATTAATTAGCTGATGCCGAATCATCATCGCCTCTAACCAACACCCATTCCCGAGTCGGCCGATACTTAGTCGACATTCCCATCTTGGCCATCCAACACCAAATCGATGTCTCCCTTGATAAGCGGGTTTTTAATCGTCTTACACGCCTCAAATAATTACTTAAACTAACTATAGTATAGCTTACCCAGGTCGATTCTCTCAAGGACACAGTGCGTTAAATTATGGCTAAGTGTAGTAATTAGAATTTTGCAAAAAATGCTAATTGTTGTGAAATGTCGACTTACTGCCAATCGGCTTAGACAGACGCAACGAAGTTGGACTGACTCAGTCTCAGACTCTAGAATGTCACACCCTAAATTGTGACGAATATGCGGGCCAGTTCGGGTTGGCCGAAATGGTCCCGGCCTCGAAATGGCCGAGGTCTATTCGGCCACAGGGAGTCGCCACCAACGTTTTTGTGGAACGTCGGAAAACCTAAGGAAAGGCAGGTCAGGTTATCAGAGCCGCAGGTTCGGGGTTGGTTACACATTGGGGGCGTAGAAGGCCTCAACACATCTATCACTTGATTGTTACCCAAGGTTAGCCATGAGAGCCTTGGGAGGAGGGTCGTGTATTTGAAACAGGCGGGGTGTTTTGGGAGTTGTAGAGTTCAGGACTTGATAGGAGTGTGCCTCCTGTGCCTACGTACCTCGGCTTTAGAGGAGTCAAACCCCACGTAGTTTTGGGGGAGGCTTAGTTTTGAAAGATGGTGAGGCTAGGATGGAGGCTGACACGACTCATCCCGTCTCGGCCTCGTCGGGACCAAGACGGTATCAGCGCGGGTGCTGAGGTTAGGGGACCGAGTTGGCTTGTGCCGGCTCGGCTCCGCTGCGGGCGGAACCGAATCGACATTATGGCCAAGACATAGGCGGGTTCGTGACGCCCTCTCGTCGGACTGAAATCGAGTCGGCCTATATGAGAGTGCTAGATGTGGGGGTCAGGTTGTCTCGGCCGCCAGCCCAAGGGCCAATGTGAATTCGGCTCCGGGTCGCTGCAGCGCGGTAGGGGTTTTGGCTTGATATGGGGGATACGAACCCTAACTCGGAATGATGCAAAGGGTGACTTGAAATACTAACCTGGTATTTGGAGGTGGCATATGCTTTTTCCCTGTTTTGGTCCAGTGTCTGTGCCTCTCCTTCTTCCAGCCCTTGGGGTTCTCCTTCCACCTTCTACCTGTTGTTGTTAGCTTTCTTTTCACCAATTCTTCTTCTTACTTTCACTCTGTCTTCTACTCTTGCTATTTTTTCTTCCCTTTTTTCTTTCGTCCTGAGGCTTTATATAGGGCTCGGGGTGGCTGCGTAACAACCTGAATCCCAAGATCCTCGCAGATATTATCTTCTGCTTGTTTCTGTTTCGCCTCCAATTCTCGTGTGATCTGGTGCGTCATACGGGGTCCACTAGAATGTGGGAGACTCGGTCAAATGTGGACTCAGTCACGGGAGGACTAGGATGGGCTAAGGTGACTGGGGTGGACCTGGTCTTGGCCCAGTTTGAGGTCGCAGGGAGGTAGCCCAGGGAGTTCGGATTGGACCAGGAATGAGGCTGGTTCAGATGGTTTGGGAGGGTAGGAGAGGTGTTCTAGCCTGGACAATTTTGGAGTGCTACAGTTTGTCCCTCTTTATTTGCATTCAGCATTGAGACGGTGATGATGAATACAAATAAAGACTCTAAGTTTCACCGGTGAACTGGTAGACGAGGCCGTCTCGGGATTGGGCCTCGAATGATAAAACTACTTTGAAGTGAATGGCTGTTGGGCTTTCCACTGGGTGCCCAGGTTTAAAGAAGCCATTGGACTATCTACATTTGGGTGATCACTAGACTTTCTGCTTGGCGCCTAGGTTTGATGGTATTGCTAAATTATCCTGGTTTGATTGGCCTTTGGGCTTTCCACTGGGTGCCCAAGTTTGGAAGAGGCCATTGGACTGTCTACGTGTGAGGGTGACTGCTAGGCTTTCCTTTGGGTGCCTAGGTTTGATAACTTTTCTAATTTGGCCTTGCTTTAATGGTATCCTGGGCTTTCCACTAGGTGTCCAGGTTTGGAGGGATGGATTTCCCTACTTGAGATCATCATGGCGTTGAGTAGGCTGAGCCGATTTTGACTTGGGGGCTATGACATCGGCTGAAGCTCATCAACTGACACAGACTAATGCTGACTGAGACAAATTGATGTTGGCCGAGCTGGATTGATGCTGGCCGAGACAAATTGACGCTGGCCGAGTCGAATTGATGCTGGCCGAGACGGATTAACGCTGGCCGGGACGGATTGATGGTGGTCGAGGTGGTTTGATGCTGGCTGAGACCATTTAATTGAACTTTATTTTTTTTGTTTTTACTTTTCTCTTTTGGTTTTCACTTTTCATCTTTTTTTTTTATTTTTGGAGGTCAATAGACGCGCTAGAGAGGACGCGCCTTTCTGGCCTGCCTCCTCGTTTCCTAGGGGTGCATTGATGGTGCCTTTTCATTTTTCAGGGCACATTAATATGTCCTTTCGTTTCTTGGGGTGCATTAACTCCATATATGATGATTGCGCCGCCCTGGGAGTTGCGCTTCTTTAATGGCGCGTCGCACCTTGTCCCTAGGCAGGCTTTGATTGCTATAAATACACGCGTGACCTCCTCTTGAAGTCTCATTTCCTTTTTCCAGACTTGTGTTTAGAGCTTGCTTGTTTCCTTCTCCTTCTCCAAAGTTCCTTTCTCTTTTGACCATCTTTCCACCACTCAACGATGTCAGGTACCGTTGAATCCCAGTCTTCTTCATCTTCTTCCTTTTCCTCTACTTCCAGTCTTGAGGCCATAGCTGCCATGCTTGTGGCTATGGCAGAAAAAGCGGAGTCCAGCCCCAGTGCCCCCACTGTGTCAGGGGAGGAGCATTTCGAGTGGGTCCACCAGGACGTTCTATCCTATGCTTCCAAAATGACACCTGCGGAAGTGGAGTCCATTGTTGTCAACGAAGAATGGATATGTGGACCCCATGCTTCTCAATTGGCGATGACACACTGCTCTGCCTCAAAGCGAGTCTGCCATGTTTGTAAGGAGGGAGAGGGCGACTTTGTGTATATGTACGAAACCGTCCTCCAAGATTTGGTGGTGACCTTCCCTCTAGACCGCTTTACAACAGACGTGCTGAGACTAGTGGGGGTGGCTCCTTCGTAGCTTCATCCCAATGGGTGGGCAGCTCTGCAGGCGTTCAAGATGGTATGCGTGGTGCTATCTATGTCCCCTTTTGCCCCTGTGTTCTTGAGCCATTACACCATCCGCGTGGGGAAGAAGGTTGGTTGGGTCTCTTTGGCACCCCTCCCCAACACCAGTTTGTTTACGGCGTACACAACGTCTTACAAGGGCTTCAAGCACCGCTTCTTAAAGATAAGAGCCCTTGCCGAGGGGTCCTTATGCACAAACCGACAACTTATGCTGCTGTACTGGAGGCTGCCCTTGAAAGCCCCAAGGACGCACAAGAGCCAACTTTCCCCAGAAGAGAAAGTGACTCTTCAACTGTTGGACGAGCTGCCCAAGGCGATGAACTGCAAGGAGATTGTTTCCTTGGCGATTGGGAGGAAGACTGTCTCCCACTTAAGAAGTGAGTTACTTAGGTATAGTGTAGGCTTCTAACGCCTTTATTTTCTTTGTGTTGGTAGGAATGATCGAAGATGAAGGGATCGACATGGCTGCCCTGATCAAGAAAGTGAAACTGGCACGGGGGGCCGGATCCGGAATGAAATCGGCAACACCGACACCCGAAGAGAAGTCAGCACCTATGGTCGAGACGCAAGCAACGCCTGTGACCAAAATGCAGTCGGTCGCGCTGGCCGAAGTGGAACCGATTCTTATGGAGATGGTGATGACTTCGGCTGCCATCAAGATAATGATGACTTCGGTGCAGGCCGAAATGATATCTGCTCAAGTCGAAACGAGACCATTCATCTTGGACGTCGAGATGAGGGAGGCCAAGTGGAAGGCTGAGGTGGCTGCTACCGAGGAGGCTTCTAGGAAAAAGGGGAAGAGCACAATGCCCCCTGGTCCGACTTTGGTCGACTTCTCCAAGAAGAGCAGAGTCACCATAACCTCCGGTCCAAAGCTTCCATTGGGGGGTTTGCCTTGTTTCAATGCCCCCGTTGATGTAAGATCCTTTTGGGGGCCCAATATGGACATCCACAGCTTGTTCCCTCCTAGCTCCATTCCTCAATATGACCGAAGGCTCCTGGTCACCGCGGGGGTTGACAGAACATTTGATATGCTGAAGGCGTATCATCTTAGGTCCTTGGCTTCTTTGGAAGTGTCGAAGGGCCTGGTAAAAAGGGCGGAGCAGATCTTGTTGAAGGAGGCCCTAAACAAGAAGGAATTCAAGAAGATGGCCAAGGCCAACCAAGATCTGAAGGCCGAGGCGGAGCAGTCAAAAGCTGAAGTGGCCAAGTTGAAGGCTGACCGAGAAGGTCTATGGGCTAACTTGGCGAACTCCAAGTCGGAGGCTGCGTCCATGAGGGGTAAGGCTGCAGCAACTGAAGCCGAAGCCGCCAAGTTGACACCGAAGATGACTGAGGCCGAAGCTGAAGCAGCAAGCTGGAAGATCAAGGCGGCCACATCCGATGCCAAGGTAGCGAAGCTGAAGGCAGCCTTGGCACTTGCACAAAAGTATTTAGAGGCTTTGTCCAGGGATATGAGTGCAGCCCATTCCTAAGTAGCTGAAGCGGAGGCGATCATAGCATCTGATAAGGAGACCAAGGCCAAGTTGGGGACTGCGTTGAAGGCTACTAGGACCAAGGTTGCTACTGTAGAGGCTGAGGTCGCGGCTTCAGCAAAGGAAAGACAACGCCTTGCTAATAGAGTGGAGCTCTTGGAAGGTGCCATTGTGGATCAACATGAGGCTGACTTCGACAAAGCTCTTTAGCAAATATTCAGTAACCTTAGAAATTAAGGATGGGAAGCTTGTTTCCCTGCTTGACCCCCCTCCCCAATGATTATGTACAGAACCTCTATTATTAATGAAATTGGCACTAGTTTATTTTCTGAGGTGTTTGTCATTTATTATTGTTTATATTTTTTATTTTTACTTTTGTATGCCTTTTGAACTGAGGTGGTATGTTGCTTTTTGGAGCTGAGAGGCCCGTAAGACGAGATTAGGGTTTGGGAGTTTATTAGGAGTATCCTGCCGACTAGCTTTGACTGACCGAACCGAGATGGAATCAATCTTAGGTAGGCTTAGGATGCGGAGTTTTGCCCTTCTCTTTCTTATAGGGAAATGCATGTCTATCCTACAGGCGTTCGAATGTTATATATATATATATATATATATATATATATATATATATATATATATATATATATATATATATATATATATATATATATTTTATCATTTTCTTGACTGCGCCGAGCCACCTGGACCAGGCTGTTGCCGTATTGTTGAGCTGTCAGGGGCCTCTTTTTTTTGGGCTCAAGGGTCTGTGATGAAGGCAATGGCCTTGGTCGCGGGTAGTAGGCCTTCACGCCTCGGGTAATTCTTAGCAACGTCATTTCTTTTGTCGGATTAATAAAGTTTAGCATGTAAAGTAGAAAAGATGAAGACGACATTTTATTGATAATATGTGATTTGCAGGTATGCTCTCTTAAAGGGAGACTTTTGTTGTTTTTTTTTTAACAGTTTGACCTTCTACTAAGGTCAACGAGATACACCCTACACTTGATTTCCCTAGTCCTTTTTCGGCTCCAACTGGATGTGGATGCCCTCACTGTTGCTTTGGCGGGTTTTCAGGGAAAGAACATCTTGACTGAGTCTGTGTTGACGGGATATTTGAGATCGTGCCCTTTGGCGTCGGTTAGGAGTAGAGCCCCTCCTGAGAAAGTGTGTTTCACCACATATGGTCCCTCATAGTTGGACGCCCATTTTCCTCTTGAGTCGCAGGCGTTAGGCAATACCTTCCTGAGAACCATGTCTCCTATCTTGAATATTCGGGGCTTCACCTTTTTGTCGAAGGCATTTTTGATCCTTCTTTGGTAGAGTTGACCATGGCACAAGGCCGTGAGGCATTTTTCCTCGATCAAGTTTAATTGGTCATGGCGCCGTTGGATCCACTCGGCGTCCTCTAACTCTGCTCCGGCAAGGACTCTTAAGGAGGGTATCTCGATCTCTATTGGGAGGACTGCTTCAGTACCGTAGACTAGGGAGTAAGGGGTCGCTCCGGTGGAAGTTAGCACGGAGGTCCGATACCCATGTAGTGTGTAGGGTAACATTTTATGCCAATCTTTATAGGTTACCGCCATCTTTCATATTATTTTCTTGATGTTTTTGTTGGCGGCCTCTACCGCCCCATTCATTTGGGGACGGTAGGGGGTAGAATTATGATGACGAATCTAGAATTACTCGCATAATTCTGTCATCATCTTGTTTAGATTGGCGTCGTTATCTGTAATGACATGGGTTGGGATGCCATAACGACATATGATGTCCCTTTTGAGGAACTTTACCACTACACTACGCGTTACAACCGATTATGAGGCTGCCTCTACCCACTTGGTGAAGTAGTCGATGACCACTAGAATGAACCTGTGCCCGTTGGAAGCCTTGGGCTCGATGGGTCCGATCACGTCTATGCCCCACATGGAGAATGGCCAAGGCGACGTTAAGCTGTGTAGGGTGGAAGGAGCGACATTAATACGGTCAGCATGGACTTGGCATTTCAGGAAACTTCGGACATGTTGGTGACAGTCTGATTACAGCTTGGTCCAGTAGTACCCTACGCGGAGTATTTTGCGTGCCAGAGTGTGGCCACTTGCGTGAGTACCAAAGGTCCCTTCGTGGACTTCCTCTATTATTCGTTCGGCCTTTGGGCGGTCCACACATCACAGGAGTTTCATGTCCGCATTCCTTTTATATAGTACACTCCCGCTCAGAAGGTAGCCAGCCGCTAATCTTCTCAATGTCCTCTTGCTGTTTTCCAACTCCCCTTCCGGGTATTCCCCTTTTTCCAAGTATCTCTTTATGTCAAAGTACCAGGGTTCCTGGTCTGTCTTTGCTGCTTCGAGACTCAAATGATGGCAATAGGCCGTGCGGGGTAGTTGCCGGACGTGTATAGTCATCTCCCGCCCTTCATTTACCCGTACCATGGCTGACAAGGTTGCCAGAGCGTCCGCCATTTGATTTTCCTCGCGTGGTACGTGGTGGAATGTGATAGCGTCAAAGGCCTCTGTCATTTCCTTCACGTAGTCGTGGTATGGGATAAGTTTGATGTCCCGTGTTTCCCATTCTCCACGGAGTTGGTAGATTACCAAGGCTGAGCTCCGTAGACCCGGAGTCTCTTGACCTGGTGCTCTAGGGCCATGGCGAGTCTCATGGTGCAAGCCTCGTATTTTTCCATGTTGTTTGTACAATCGAATCCCAGGTTAGCGGCGAAGGGGACGTATTGGTCGGTCGGGGAGGCCAGGACTACACCGATCCCGTTTCCTAATATGTTAGATGCTCCATCGAACCACATTGTCCATTCATTCCCAGATTGGGGCTTGTCGTCCGTTAGCATGATGTGCTCATCTGGGAATTCGTGAGCTAGGGGCCGAGACTCTGCCAATGGGTGATAGGCCAAGTGATCTGCTAGGGCGCTTCCCTTAACAGCGTGGTGGCTCACGTAACTGATGTCATATTAAAACAGAGCCATTTGCCATCGTGTTATATGTCTGGTTAGTGCGGGTTTCTCCAGTATATATTTGATGGGGTCAGTCTTGGCTACTAGCCAGACTGCGTGGGACAGCATGTACGGCCGGAGCCTCTTAGCCGCCCAGACTAGAGCGCAACAAGTTCGTTCCAAGGCTGGGTATCCTTTTTTGCAATCTGTGAACTTTTTGCTAAGGTAGTAGACTGCTCGTTCTTTTCTGGCTTCGTCTCGCTGCCCTAGCATGCAACCCATAGATTCACCGAGCACCGTGAGGTAGAGGATTAAAGGTTTTCCAGGAATTGCTGGGACGAGGATTGGAGGACGCTCCAGGTATTGTTTGACCCTTTCAAAGGCTCATTGGCATTCCGCGTCCCACTCAAATTTCTGCCTTTTCCGGAAAAGTTTGAATATGGGATTGCATGTTGCGGTTAACTGGGAAATGAATCGGGCTATGAAATTTATCCGTCCAAGGAAGCCTCGGACTTCCGAATATGTTGTGGGGGGAGGCATTTCCTTGATGGCTTTTACCTTGTCTAGGTCCACTTCAATGCCCCTTTCGCTTACCAAGAAGCCTAACAGTTTTCCGAACTTCACACCGAAGGTGCACTTGGCCGAGTTGAGCTTTAACCGGTACTTGCGAAGCTTGCTGAACAATTTTCATAAGTCTTTAATGTGCTGTTCCAGGGTTTTTGATTTTGCAATCATATCGTCGACATACACCTCTATTTCCTTGTGCATCATGTCATGGAACAGGGTTACCATTGCTCTTTGGTAGGTTGCCCCGGCGTTTTTAAGTCCGAATGGCATCACCTTGTAGCAAAATGTTCCCCATAAGGTAACGAAGGTCGTTTTCTCTCGATCCTCTTCTGCCATTAGGATTTGATTATACTCGGAGAAGCCGTCCATGAAGGAGAAGAAGGCATGACATGCAGTATTGTCTACGAGCATGTCGATGTGGGGCAGAGGAAAATTATCCTTGGGGCTAGCTCGATTTAGGTCCCTGTAGTCAACACACATGTGCACTTTCCCGTCCTTTTTGGGTATGGGTACGATGTTTGCTACCCATTGTGGGTAGTTAGACACGGCTAGGAACCCCGCGTCCCACTGCTTCTCCACTTCCTCCTTGATTTTCAGGGCCACGTCCGGCTTCATCCTTCGCAATTGCTGGCAGACGGGTACTGAGCCCAGGAGCAGAGGAAGCCTATGCTCTACGATGTGACGGTCCAGTCCCGGCATATCTCGGTATGACCATGCAAATATGTCTGAGAATTCCTATAAGAGTTCTATGAGGGTTCTCCTTGATTCAGGCGACATCTGATTTCCTATCCGTATTTCCTTCTTATCCCTTTCGTCGCCCAAATTCACACTTTCTAGCTTCTTGGTCAAGGGCTGAAACTTTGGTCTTTCTTGTTCTATTTGATTTTCTACTTCCGCCAAAGCCTCAGTTTCTGCATCTTCATCCTCCGTTGGCTCCTCAATAGGGCTAGGGTCCTCGCACACAGGGGTCATATCGTTGTTTGGAGAAGGTTCATTATTGGTGCTGGTTTTTAAGAGAGCCTTATTTTAGTGAGATTAAATATGTGAAAGCAAAGAGAGAGAGAAAAAAAAACGAGATAATTGGGAATGAATGAAAATGCATGCTAAATTTTATTAATCTGGATTCGCCTCAAAGGACGAGTTACAAAAGAAATTACATTGCAAAAAGAAATTCATCCGCAAGTGATTCAACCGTCCAATTAGCCAGTTGCTCGTCGGAGGCATAGACTTTCCCGTATTGGTCTTCTGACTGACTACCTATCATCGCCACGCTCTCTTGGACGAAGTGTTGGCCCCATGTGGCCTGGGCTGGGGGTGCCTGCCAATTCCTATCATGGTTGCCTGTTTGGTAGCCGAGCCTAGCTCTCCCTTTGTTTTCTTGAATCTTGATCGGAGCTGGGATATCCTCTAAAAGGGAGCCAAGCCCCTTGCCCGGTTGGTACCTTTCTTTGATCATGACTCAGAATGCCATTTCTTCTACTGCGGATGAGGGTGTGAGGCCTTCTACATCTGCCCCTGGCGTAAGTTCTAGCACCTGGAAGGAGGTTTCCAGAGATTCCTCGTCTTCTTTGATGTATTCCTCTGGCACGGGGGTGCTGATTACCAACTCCCGCTCCCCCATTACAATGACCAGTTGCCGGTTTGCGATAAATTTGACCTTTTGGTGGAGAGAGGAGGGTACGACCCTGGCTTCG
Source organism: Mucuna pruriens (assembly GCA_025330945.1). Lineage (NCBI taxonomy): Eukaryota > Viridiplantae > Streptophyta > Magnoliopsida > Fabales > Fabaceae > Mucuna > Mucuna pruriens. Next base: position 1,398,448 of record JAENHJ010000253.1, read on the forward strand.
TGGATCCAAGGTCTTCCCAGAAGACAGCTATACGCGGGGTGGATGTCCATGACTTGGAAGGCAATATTGAATAAGGTGGGGCCAATGCGAATAGGGAGAGTGACTTCTCCCATGACATCTCTTCTTGAGCCGTCAAACGCCCTCACTACCATCGGGCTTGCCATCAGTTGCACGTGGATGGAGCTCATTTTGTCCAGGGTGGCCTTTGGCAAGACGTTGAAGGACGAGCCGTTATCGATTAGCACTTTGGTGATCATATAGTCACTGCATTTGACAGCAATGTGAAGGGGCTGGTTATGCTGCCTTCCCTCTGTTGGGATCTCTCGTTTGAGAAGGTCAATCGTCCATTGCTAGTGAGGTTACTAACAATACCCCCAAACCTCTCTGCGGTTATGTCCGGGGCTACGTGAGCCTCTTTTTGCACTTTCAGCAAGAGGTTTCGATGACTTTTCGAGTTTAGCAACAGGGATAGCAGTGAGATGTGCGCTGGAGTTTTGTTCAAGTGATCCAATAACTCATATTCGCTGTAGCGGATGAGTTAAAAGAATTTTTCAGCCTCCTTCTCTTTGGGAGCCCCTTTTGGATTTTCCTTTGGGTTCTTCTTTCCCAAGTTTTCTGGGGTGTAGATTCTCCCACTACGCGTAATTCCTCCTGGCTCCACGATGTGGGTGATTTCTTCTAGCGGGGGATCATCGGCCTGCTCTTTGGGGAGCTCTTCTAATATCAGATCATACTGCCAACGAACGGCATGGTTATTTTTGTAGGCGGGTTTTGGTGGAGCCGCGATGATCAATGGTGCAAGGTGGATAGGGTCACATTCGATAATTAGCGGTTGGAACGGACGGGCCCATTCCTGCCCCATAGCAGCTACTTGCCCTACCGTTTGTGCCGTCCCCTTTCCTTGATCGGGAGCCAAAACTTTATGGCTCAAGGTATTGATGGACTGCCCCTCATGAGTCGGGAGAGGATTGGTACTAATGTTGGGCTCATTTTCCTTGAATCCGAGCCATCCTACCTCTATTAGGTCCTAAACTTTATGCTTGAGACTCCATCATCTCTCAATGGAGTGTCCCACGACCCCCGAGTGATAATTGCATTTCACATTGGGATCGTAGGATCTATGGTAAGGAGGCTCTAGCGGTTTCAGGGGTAGGATTGCTATCATTCCCCTCTTGAGCAGGAGGGGAACAGAGTCGAATAAGGCAGGGGAATAGGGGTGAAGACCCTCCTTTGACGTACCAGGCGCAGGTTCGAGGCCTCTGGCGTATTTGCTGCCTCAGCCTGAGATGGCGTGCCAGATGGAGAGACTACTCCTGAGCTGCTTAGGATGAGTTTACTCTGGCCTTGAGAGGAGTCGACCACCACAGCGTTGGTATCCTTCCTCCTCCTTTCAACTTTTTTGACAAAACTCGTACTCCCTCGATCCTGTGTGAACCTCCCTCACTTAATGCCTGCTTCGATCCTTTCCCCTATAGTGTCAGGTCGGCAAAATTGGAAGCCACACTCCCTACGACCTTATCGTAGAAAGGAGAGGGGAGTGTATCGATAAACATGGAGGCCATTTCTTTTTTCGAGAGGGGTGGCTGCACTTGTGCAGCCAGTTCACGCCACCTTTAGGCGTAGTCTTTGAAGCCCTCGGCATCTGTCTTGCACAAATTCTGCAGGCGAGAGCAGTCTGGAGCCATATCCTCATTGTATTTCTACTGCCGAAGGAAGGCGTCAGCTAGATCCCTCCATGTCTTTATGTGCCCACCATCCAAGCCGACGTACCATCGTAATGCTACCCTAGTTAGGCTATCCTAAAAGCAGTGCATCAGGATCTTGTCTTATTGGGTATAAGGGGCCATTTTCCGGCAGTACATGGCTAAGTGCACGTGTGGACAAGAGCTCCCCTTGTACTTTTCAAATTTAGGGACCTTAAACTCGGAGGGTAGCTCGACATTGGGCACTAGGCAGAGGTTGGTGGCGTCTATGCCATGACCTCCGGTCCCCTTGATGGCTCGCATCCGCTCCTCGAGCGCATTTATCTTCTCGCTGCCCAGGAGAGTTGATTTTTGGGACGGACCCGAGCACTTGGCCTGCCTCCGAAGGTGGGTGGAAGTAGACTATGACTCCTGGAGTTGGGAAGGGTCCGGTTCCCGATCCTTGCCCCCGACCTGCCCCCGAATTGTTCCTACTTGGCTACTCTTGGGGGCCTGGTGGATTTTCCGTGGTGGCATTCCATGCCGGGGGTGTGAATCTTGGGGGGTGTGTGGGCGTTCCTGACGTGGTCGTGCTAGGGCTACTCCTGGAGTGACCATTGTGGGATTTGGAGTTGCATTCCGAGTGATGATCTCAAACATTTTGTTAATCTGCTCCTTCATTTGTCCCATCTCCATCCTCATTTCTGCCCTTATCTCAGCATTCAGCTGTTCTAATTCCTCAATTTCTTGCTCCATGTCTTTGGTCCTAGATCGCATGTGGTACTGATAGGGCGCAGACAATTTCTTTTTCCTGGTATTTATTAGGATTAGTTTTTGTCCTTTTTGTTATTTTTTTTTTGCTTTATGCTTTGGGGCGTATGTGTAACTATACTATATGAATGGTGAATGATGCATATGCAATGATAACATTGATTCACGGAAATCAAGAAATAAAAACAGTGTCCATTGAGCTTGGGGGATGCGTGCCCCAAAAAAAAAATCCCCTCTTTCCTATGGAGGGGTAGACAATTCCTTCATCCTATCGTACAACTTCCTACAATGTTCTAAGAACTCCTTGATTTCTCTTGGCATCTTAGTGAGATCCATCATGTCTTCAGCTGCGCGAAGTCTTCGGGGATGCTCATCAGTGCCTGGTTGGCGAGCCATGCTAGCTTGACATACCTGTCCTTCCAGAATTGCGTGTCTATCGTAGTGGCTCGTACCTATATTTCAGCCTCGTCTGCTATATCCTGGCATCTTCGCTTCCAACCTTCTAGAGTTCATCTTAATTCCTCAAGCTGCGACTCCACTTCGTCCATCTTTCCCTAAGCCTCGACCAAAGTAAGCAGATTGGATCTCCTTTGGTTCTGTAGGTGTTCCTTTGAGAGTCGGGCTGCTTTTAACTCTTCCTCAAGTAGGAGCACCCGTTCCCAGAGCCCGTGCACCTCGTCCTCTCTTTCTGCTTCTCTGGACTTGAGGGCCGCCATGGTCTCCTCCAGTTGTTCTTTTTTGACCACCATCTGATCGCGTTCTACTCTTCTAGAGCACATTTCTTGGTCTGCGGCTTCTAGGCACCGGCCTATTTTTAGACGACTCTCCTTCTCTACTCGGGCCTTTTTGCTAAACTCGTCGCTCAGCTTCCTCTCCTGACTGGCCTCTTCTAAAGCTATTTCCAATATCCTTTTCAACGTTCCTTGTTCTGTTTTCATCTGCTCCAAGGTTCCCTCGAGTGCCTCGATTTTGAGTGTCTCTTGTATCTCGTAAACTTGGGTCCCTTGATCTTGATGCTGGATACTTCCCTAGGGTAGGCCTACGAGATGGACTCGTTGCTCAAGCCAAGTCCTGTATTCCGGGGAGGCCCCACAGCTTCTGATTCACCACGTTGCCCCTTTCCTGATAATGTTAGCCTAGGCGCGTCAGATTTTTCTATGGTGTTCCCCTCTGTGGGCTTGCGCTCTTTCTACCTAGAGAGGGGTGAGGGCTTCTTGGAGGGGACCCGAGACCATGGGGTATCCGGCCTATCGTGAGGTCAGCTCTGGATTGTAATTGATGGTCCCCTGGGTTCCAAGAAGGGGGACGTTAGGGTATTCTCCGCAATTGGTGATCATCTCCTAGGTAGGGTACCAACGGATCGTTCTCTCGATGGCCTCCCTTAGTCGTCTCACCCACTGCTCCTTGGTCATGGTCTTTACGTAACTCCACTTAAAGTCTTCTATTGGACAAGTAGTCTTGGTTTTGTATTGAAAGAGGTGGGCGGTTAGCCATAGGTAGAATAGGGGGGTGCAGCACCTAAGATTTCCCCTCTATCCCTTTTAGCCAAGAACACCTCTATGACCGCGAGGTAAATGTAGTCCTCGATGTATGGGAACAACACTACCCCGTAGAGGAACAATCCCAGTATGTCCATCATGGCGCCCCAATGTTGTTCTTCTTGAAACTGGAGTAGTCTTTCTTCTATGTATACCATGGGTATCCCTTCTAAGTCATTGCGATTCCTTCTCTGCTTAGACATTTCTGCCTCCGACACCCTCAGTAGTCTGGCGATAGTGGCCCAAGATGGTGGCTGGCCTTGGTGGAAATAGAGCGGGGATTCTGTCAATGGTAGTCCTAGCAATCGCTCATATTCTTCCAAGGTTGGGGCTATTTGAAAGTCCTTGAATGTGAAGCAGCATACCGACGAGTCGTAATACTAGGCCAGGGCTTCTAGTGCGGCTGGCTGTGTTTCAACTTCTAATAAGCCTAGGAGGTTGTTGTGGAGCTTTTCAAAGCGCCTACGCCATGGACCTTTCAAGCAACTACCCCAATAGCGGAGTGACTGGACATTCAATGCTCTGACTTGGACATGATGCGGTTGTTTGACCCAACACCGTTGTTCTGGTTCCATTTTCTGAAATTTCCGTGATCAATGTAACATGATGCATGATTTTTGTATGCTTATAAGATGTATGCATGATAAGTTAGTATGAGGGGGTTCTTGGGCTGATTCCATTTCAGTTCTATCAGCCAGTTCCGATTCGGCCTACTCTGGTTGACTCCTACTCAGACACATGGTTAAATGGACCATTTTCCTCTTTTCTTTGGGATTATTTTTTTCTAATCGGCCTCTCCAGCAGGTTCTCGGGTCTATAGACCTTCCTAGGGGAAAATACCATGAACGGGACAGAATTCCCAGAACATGGTCACCCCCTTAGGACGGTCAGCCCCAAGTGAAATTCTCTAGTATGGGTACCACTACATATTCCTCTCTCCCTAACTCACAGGCTTGAGAATAAGGCCCCTCTCGTTGGCACATTCACACCTCACCGTGTCTTTCCCATGCACGCCCCATAATATTATGATGGTAATGTTTAGTTTTCTATCCTATGGTTGTGCAGGCAATACATAAAAGAAATACAGAAATGCATGAACCCTATACAGAAATAAAGAAATACCCTATACCCCGGCCTATCAGGTCTCTCCCTCGTGCTAACCTACAAGGGCTCAACCCTCAACATAAGAAATGTGGTCCCCAATGGAGTCGCCATCTGTCACAACCTAAATTGTGACGAATATGCGGGCCGGTTCGGGTTGGTCGAAATGTCCCGGCCTTGGAATGGTCGAGGTCTATTCGGCCACAGGGAGTCGCCAACCGCGTTTTTGTGGAACGTCGGGAAACCTAAGGAAAGACAGGTCAGGTTATCAGAACCGCAGGTTCGGGGGTTGGTTACACATTGGGAGCGCAAAAGGCCCCAACACGTCTATCACTTGATAGTTATCCTAGGTTAGCCATGAGAGCCCGGGGAGGAGGGTCGTGTATTTGAAACAGGCGGGGTGTTTTGGGAGTTGTGGAGTTTAGGACTTGATAGAAGTGTGTCTCTTGTGCCTACGTACCTCGACTTTAGAGGAGTCAAAGCCCACGTAGTTCTGAGGGAGGCTTAGTTTTGAAAGATGGTGAAGCTAGGATGGAGGCTGAAACGACTCGTCCCGTCTCGGCCTCGTCGAGATCGAGACGGTATCGGCGCAGGTGCTGAGGTTAGGGGACCGAGTCAGCTTGTGCCGGCTCAGCTCCGCTGCGGGCGAAACCGAATCAGCATTATGGCCAAGACATAGGCGGGTTGGTGACGCCCTCTCGTCGGACCGAAACTGAGTCGGCCTATATGAGAGTGCTAGATGTGGGGGTCAGGTCGTCTCAGCCGCCAGCCCAAGGGCCGATGTGAATTCGGCCCCGGCTTGATATAGGGGATACGGACCCTAACTCGGAATGATGCAAAGGGTGACCTGAAATACTAACCTGGTATTTGGAGGTGGCGTATGCTTTTTCCCTGCTTTGGTCTAGTGTCTGTGCCTCTCCTTCTGCTAGCCCTTAGGGTTCTCCTTCTGCCTTCTGCCTGTTGTCGTCAACTTTCTTTTCACCAATTCTTCTTCTTACTTTCACTCTGTCTTTTGCTCCTGCTCTTTTTTCTTCCCTCTTTCTTTCGTCCTGAGGCTTTATATAAGGCTCGGGGTGGCTGCGTAACAACCTGAATCCCAAGATCCTCGCAGATATTATCCTTTGCTTGTTTCTGTTTCGCCTCCAATTCTCGTGTGATCTGGTCCATCATACGGGGTCCATTGGAATATGGGAGACTCGATCAAATGTGGACTCAGTCACAGGAGGACTAGGATGGGCTGAGGTGACTGGGGTGGACCTGGTCCTGGCCCAATTTGAGGTCGCAGGGAGGCGGCCCAGGAGTTCGGGGTTGGACCAGGAATGAGGCTGGTTCGGATGGTTTGGGAGGGTAGGAGAGGTGTTCTGGTCCAGACAGTTTTGGGGTGCTACGTAGAAAGCAGAGTAAATAAGGGGTTGTGTTTAAGTGTAGAAAATAAACTAAGTGCTGAAAGTAAACTAAACTCTGCTAAACTACTCTATACTAACTACTGTATCAATTCGGGAATCAAAACATGATAGTTTACTATTCTTACTTAGAATTGTATTCCGAATCAACCTTAGATTCTTACGACGACCGCTGAACATTTGTCCATTGCCATACCAAGGATTTACACAACCGCTACCTTATCAGTTGGCAAAGAGTATGCACTTGGTTGATTTTACGTTCTCTACCTAATCAGATTGTTAAACTAGTTCCAACCGGTCCTAATCTAACGTGATCTACCCCTAATAGTATGTCACGGCAAAGTTAAGAGTAGAATTAAAGCGCAGGAATTATAAGAAAATTCAGAATTGCAAACCAGTTGTATTTATTGATGTACCAAACCGAATATAAAGGTGAGAAATCAAAGTCTCCAGATAGTCCACCTTCCACGACGACTGCTAATGGAAGAACGGTAGTGGTGCACCAATGATGGCCAGACGTTGAGGTTTCCATCCACCGGAGTGTGTTGGCTATACCGAGCGATCACCTTCGACAGCTTCCAGCTTCCCAAATCTTGATCCTGTACCTCCTCGACCGAGAGAGACACCTTATTGAAGCTTCGTGTACCACCATGCTAGCTTGAAGTGTTTGCAATTACTGACGACGCTAGGTCTAGATTCTGCTGAAATTCCACACTTGAAGACGTGGCCTGGTGTGCTTATTTATACACAAGCTGGATAAATCTAAATCTAATCCTAATAACAAAAATTCAAAATCCTAAAGATTCCAATTCAAATTACAGATTACAATCTCCTCAATCTTAGGAGTTTCCCAGTTTCCTAATTTCTAGCAGAATCATATCTACATTCCTAGTTACCCGAATTACAGATTTGTTGATCTTAGCAAATCATACCTACATTATAGATTCCTTAATCTTAGCAAATCATATCTGCATTACAGATTCCTTAATCTTAGCAAATCATATTTGCATTACAGATTCCTTGATCTTAGCAAATCATATCTGCATTACAGATTCCTTGATCTTAGCAAATCATATATGCATTACAGATTCCTTGATCTTAGCAAATCATATATGCATTACATATTCCTCAATCTTAGCAAATCATATATGCATTACAGATTCCTTAATCTTGAAAAATCATATCTGCATTCTTGCCGATGTGATTTTAGGCTAGATTTTTGTCATTGATATCGGCTTGACCAGGACGGCTAGATTGGTCGGGATGTCCCGGCTTGGGCCGAGATGACTTAGGCCAAGATGACTTGGGCCGAGATGACTTGGGCCGAGATGGCTTGACATTCAGGCCTGCAAAACAAGTGTTAACCTTTTTGTTAGTTAAAAACCTCATTTTAGCATAAATTTGTATTTCTCCTGTTTTTTGGCCCATAATTCAAATCTTGATTAAGCATGCATTCATCCCAGAATCCAGGTATTTAAACAATCTATGAAAGTTACTTTCTCCACATCCAAAAACAAATAAGCAACCTGCAAACATTAAGAGTAACCGAGAAGTGACTAAGCTCTCTCAGGACATATTCTCTCAGTCTCTCAAGTGTTTAGGTTTGTATATACACTCAAACATCCTATGTCAACTAGCACTACCAAGCCTTGACTATCCTCTCCTTTCACACCTTCAAAAACACATGGATAATGATCAATAGGACTTTTGGGCTTGTAACGTGGCTAGGGTAAGGTGGGATTATAGAATGATTAAGTGAGCTTTAATAACCAGAGGGACAAGAGGAGCAATGGGAAGTAAACTTGTAAGTGTAGAGATTATCTTCTTTGATCACTGTTGTTACATTTACGAGCATCTCACTTTTATTCACTGTCCTACTTTCCCTTTTATATTTCCCTTTTCTTTTTCTCCCTTCTTTGTTTTGCAGCATTTGGTGTTGCACAATCTTTTTAGTTTCCACTACTTTTTCTTCTTTTCGGTATCTTTTTCTTTTCTCTTCATCAACCCTTTTTTTTGGACACACTTACTTTTTTTTTTCAAATAGACCACTCTCGCAATGCCTCTAGGTGTCACCCCCACACTTATTCAAGATCTATTCCCAAAACAATTCCAAAGCTCCTCTCTTCCCTAAGGTTCGGGTTGATTATGGTTTTTCCAGCTTTAAGCTTGTAATGAGTTGTCATATCAAGAAACAGTTATAGGCTCAAAGGGGTAACCAAAGGAATTATTCACAAGGTAGGCTTTATTTGGCTAAGTAGCTGTAAAGAAAGATGGCCAAGATCATATCATTCCTGCATGTGAAACGAGATATATCCAGATAATCAAGGCAAAACCTAGAGTAACCAGTAACATATATGCAAATATCACACAAGAAATGAAAGAATGGCGAGATACAAAGCCATTCATGCAAGGCTCGAAAGTTCTCACACGGTTAATTGCTCTGTCACTAATGGCTCATCTTTTCAGTTTTTCACTTAATAACTGCCTAAGGATGCAAAAATTTCACTCCCTGTCAGGTTTAAAAATCTCTCATCCAGGGTTATGCACTACTTCATGCTGTTTCATCTTACTCAAAGAAATCCATTCAAAAATTTTCAAAATAGTTTTCTCAGTAATTAGAAATTAGAAATCAGAAATTAGCTAGGAAAACAAAATAAAACAAAAATGAAAACCAAAATTTGAACAAAAATAGCAGAATGAGATAAGGCCGAAGTCAATCCGGATCCGGCCGAGATGGAACCGGAATTAGCATGGACTCGGCTTAGACAACTTTTTACTTAGATCAAGGGAAAATGACTTGAAAAGGGATTGAAATGAAAGAAACAAAATGAAATAGAACAAGAACGAAATAAAAACGAAATAACAAAACTAAAAACAAAACAAACCGTCACCCTCCTATAGAACACCCCCCCACACACACTTAAATGCATTGTCCTCAATGCAAAGCATATGTGCGCAAAGGAAGGTGTGAAATAGAAAGACTGCTTTTTTTTAGGGTGGAAAGAATGTGCAAAATCTGATATCCAGTATTTTTGCTCCACTCCTATTGTCTACAGCTTGGTGGAGCTTTCTCCTCATCCATTTTGATAATTTCAACATGATATCCTCCAATAGCTTCTTTGCAATATTGCCTATAACTCCTGCACTGGGATTAGTGCCATTGCTGCTTTTCACACATAGAGAAGATTTAGTTAATCCAGTACAGGTACACTCACAATTAACATAATTTTTAAAATCCATATTTCCAAAAAATTCAAAGTGTTTAGTCAGTTTAGAATGCAAATTTACTAAGGCATGGAATGGCTGCGCTATGGATGACACTGGTATTAATTCTACTACTGGTGAGTGAAGTGAAGAAGGTTCATTCGTGGACTCTTGACTCGGCAGCCGGGAGTGAATTCGGCTTTTCAAATGTAGAGTCGGATGGTCGCGTGTCATCTCAGTTGTCCACCTGTAGACGCGGCCACCAGATATAGTCTCGGCATTTGTCAAGTTGTAGCATCGGCTATTAAGGACACATCCAGACTTTTCTTGATATCGGTTTCAACCTTAATTACCTAGAATGGACTTGGCTTCCACGTTTGAGTCAGACACAGATGGTACTTGCTTGTGGATTCTATTGTCCGAGATGGAGTCGGACGTGGCATGTGTCTCTTCACGTGAGTTGGATTTGTCTCGTCTCGGCTTTAGTTGGCCAACTTGGTCAGGATTCAGTACTTGGGTTGCCGAGTCAGTCTCGGCCTTTAGTTGCTTCTAACTTTGTTTGTCTGAATCAGACTTAGTATCTGTCTTATTGTTCAAGTCATTCTCAGCTCTTGTCGAGTCTTGATAGTTGGGCACCTTGTTTATGGTTGTGACTCCTAAAATTGGGCTTAGTGGCCTCTGGATTGTTCGACTTGGAATCTGCTCCTTCTAAGTTGTTGGACTTGGCTATGGCTTCCTCCTGGATGTTAGAGTCGATTGTCACTTCGTTCCGTTTTCTAGAGTCGGCAAGATCTGAAATTGCAATTTTATCAGGAAGATCCAGACCCTTAACCATGGAGTCGGCACTTTCAGTCATATTAACATTGGCATCAGCACACATGGTATTAGTAATGTCAACATCAGCACATGCGGGATCATCTATCTCAACCCTAGTAACTTGGTCCGAAATCTCATCTAGTGTCATATCAATAAGATCAGTAACATCAGTAATAAAATTTGCAATCTTAACCACATCAGCCGGATCAGAAACAGTTGGCACGTAGTCGTCAATCTCAGCCATCTTAGTAGAGTTGGTAGTAGCAAGCATGGAGTGGGCAACAATACTGGAGTCGGCAAAGCCCGACACTGTGGTTAAATTCTCTGAATCCGGATTTCCAGAAAATTCATATTGCACTTTTAGTGATTGTTGTTGCGGTAGCTCCATGTCACTCCTCACGGTTATGTCACTTATATTCTCTCGTGGACTAAGAATGGCTTGGGATGATGGCTCAATGGACTTAACACTAAGGGAAGTAATGGCTTTAGTCTAGACTCGAGTCATAATGGCTTGATGGAATTGACGCTTAAGGGAGTGGGAATGATACTACGGGAAATAAAGACTTATAGACTTCGTGCTTGGGTATAGTGGCTTAAGAGGATTAACACTAAAGGGGAACAACGGCTTAATGGAATTAATACCTAAAGGAAACGGGGCCAATGGCTTCTGGAGAGGGATTAACGCTTTTTAGAGGAGATCGCAGGTTTCGGTCTAGACTCAGCTTGAACCGAATGGGGAATGACCTTGACTTAGGTGCTTAAGGGGCATGACGGCTTGAAGGTTGGGGTAGTCACGGTAACTTAGGTTGTAGATGAGTTAGGGATCTAGACTGTCTGTCTCAGCCACTTAGCCGACTTGGGCAAAGATGGGAGCGTGGGACGTGGATGAGTCGACCTTTTTTGGGCGTCGATAGTCGGGTGAGGGGAGGCATTCGGCCTTCCAGCTCCCGAGTACCACTCGGTTTCCCAAGAGCCAGGGGCTACTTGGTCCTCCGATATCAAGGTGTCATTCGGCTTTGGGGTAAAGCCGATTTGATGGTCGTTTAAGATCTTAAGGCGAGCATTCTCTAGGGTTAGGTTAATCAATGTGGCTCTATGGGTATGCACAATTTGGACAAGGGAATGCTAACTTAGATATGTGTGATAGGGGAATGCTGACTTAGGTATGTATGACAGGGGAATGCTGACTTAAGTATGTATGAGTGAATGAGTTGATTGGGAGGTTTAGAGCTGGTTTGGATGATCCTAGACTTTGGATTTATTGGCCCCCATCTTGGCTTCCATCCCTAACTCTGTGACAATAGAAGTCATAGATGGGAAACTTGTGTCAGTTCTTGACTTAGGGTTGAAAATTGTGACATGAAACCAAATTGACTATCTTGAAGAGACAATTGACTTGGGGGTCAACATGACCAAGATGGCATGGGACCAAAATGACCACATCAAATTGAAAAGGTTGGTACTAAGCCATAAATGCCTAAGTTAGGACCTAAATGACTAACTTAGGGACAAACCGACTCAGGGTCGAAGTAATAGTGCTGGCATAGAGACTTGACACAAAGTCAATAGAGAGATTCGACACAGAGTCGGTAGAGAGACTCGACACAGAGTCGGCAGAGAGACTCGACACAAAGTCGGCAAAGAGACTCGACACAGAGTCGATAGAGAGGTTCGACACAGGGTGGGAGACTTAACACGGAGTCAAAATGGAGACTTGACATGAGGTTGGCAGAGAGACTCGACATGGAGACTTGACATGAGGTTGGCAGAGAGACTCGACATGGGGTCGATAGAGAGACTTGAGATGGATTCAACAAAGAGACTCATACGGAGTTAACCCAAGACGGAGTGGGCAAAGGACTTAATTAAAATTTTATTTTGGTGGGGGGGGGGGACAGACATTTGGATGCTCGGAATGCATGTCATATGTGCGGATTACAGGATGCGTGAATGTTTGAAATGCATGTGGGTTGCATGGACGTTTACAATGGAACGTTGGACGCATGGTCGCATGGATGTATGGAGGTTTGCCATGGATGGCTAGATGCATGGATGCTTGACATAAATGGCTAGATACGTGGTTGTATGAATGTGTGGAGTCGGGGGTTGTTAGATGCATGGATTATCTAAAATGCGTAATAGCAAGATGTGGAGTTGGACGGGGTACATGGGGTGTGCGTTTAGTAGAGGCAAGTCTCTATTACCCTACAGTTTGCCATCCCAAGACTCGTGGTGTAGGCAACTGAGATTCTTACGTTTCCGCTTTGGTGTTAGAGACGTCTTGGATGTTGTCACATTGTCATTGCTCGTGAGTTGAGACTAGTCAAAGGCTCACTTCTTTGAGTGGTCTTCAACTTTTTCATCTTAACTGTAACGCTCCTTTTGTTTCTTTTATTTTTAGCTTATGGAGGAATGGAAAGGATTGTGTTTATGTTGTTCCTGCGGAAGGTTTATCCTCATGTATGCAATTTTCGAAGAGTCCATCGCCTTTAAGGATAATTTGGGTGTATTTATGGGCTTCTTCTAGCTAACTTTCTCAAGGGGTCGCTTCAACTCCCTATGTTGGTGGCTTGTCCCTCAGTATTGTATTTATCTTAGACTGCTCTTTTCAAGTTTTCAGTCTCAGTGAACTTTTATTTGATTCTTTTTTTTTTGGCTTTGACTTTTGCCTAGGTTGTTATTTTGAGGTTTCAACCTAGCGAGCCGCTTTTTTTGTCTCTTTTTTTTCTCTTGGGGACATTGAGCGAATGTGAGTTTTAAGCATAGTAAAGTTTGATGCGGTAGACCATCTTTCCTTCTTGGTTTGGAGGTCAAGTAGCCAGGCTAGATGCTTGAGGCTTTATGATTACCCTTATTATCCTTGCAGGTTTGATCGATGGAATAGTCAAAATTTGAACATGAGATATTAGAATCAATGATGGATTTTTTATTGGTATTTTTAACTTGGTTTAAGCGTAATAATGGAATCATGGAGAGTCAAAGTATATTTCATTGATTATTCGAAGAGAGAGCATTACAGTCAATGTGAAAAAGGATTGAAGACTACAAAATAGGGGCTCTTCTTAGGATGCAGCCTAATCAGAACTCGGCTTCGCAGTTTTTTGTTTCTTTCTTTCTCTTTTTACGAGTCCTAGCCAGTTCATGAAACCAGCAGTTGGGGATTCGAAGTCGCAGTCAAGTTTGTTCCATCCTCTTCCTCGCTATCATAGGATGAGGGGGTTGTCGGCAATCCTCCCACGTTTGAGGCCGAACTCGATTCTCTCCCCCACAGTCACCAAATCTGCGAAGTTTGATGCCACGCTCCCTACAGCCTTGTCGTAGAAAAGGGACGGCAACATCTCTATGAACATGGAGACCATTTCGTTCTCAATTAGCCGGGGTTTGACTTAGGCTACCAACTCGCACCATCGCTGGGCGTAATCTTTGAATCCTTCGGACTCCATTTTGGACAGATTCTAGAGTCAGGATCTGTCTAGGGCCATATCTTTGTTGTATCTATATTGGCGGACGAATGTCTCAGCCAGGTCCCTCCAAGTCCTTACTTGTCCTTTTTCCAGGTTAATATACTAGTTTAGGGTGGCCCAAGTGAGACTATCTTGGAAGCAATGTACCAGGATCTTGTCTTGGTGGATGTAGGCAGCCATTTTTCGACAGTACATGGCGAGATGTACTTGGGGGCATGAACTGCCCTTGTACTTTTCGAATTTTGGGGTTTTGAAATCCATCGGGAGGGCCACGTCGGACATTAAGCAAAGGTCTGTGGCATCTAAGCTATGACCTCTTGTACCTTCAATGATCCGTACTCGCTGTTCCAAGGAACTGATTTTTTCGTCGGGTAGTCTCCAGAGTTCTGCAGGTAGCTCTAGTTTGCCCAGGGAGTCTCGAGGGTAGGAGTAGTGAGGCAAGCTTATCGTCTAGGGTACTGGGCGGTTTGCTTCTACTACTTCAGGTTCTTCCACCACTTGTGCCTTGGCGGGTATGTTCCAGCCTAGAGGAATTCCATATTGCGGGAAAAAATCTAGGGGATATGCTGGAGTTTCCTGCGTTGCAGCGGCCCCCGGTGTAGTAGCGGGAGCTGGAAGAGGGGTGTTCCAGATAAGGAGCTCGAACACCTTGTTAAGCTGCTCTCTCATTTTGCCCATATGTTCCCTTATCTGGCCATCCTCGGTTCTTGTTTGCATGCTCTACTGCTCCAGTTCGTCTATCGTTTGCTCCATGTGTCTGGTTCGGGCTCAGTATGGTATGGGTGGCTCGAGGTTGCTCTGATGCCCCCTAGTTTGACGTTGACTCCACCGTTTCTAGGATCTGACCAATTTGTGCCCTTAATTGTCTAACATCATTTTTATAGCGCTTCTTGTTGTTTTGCTAGATCCTTTTTAGTTGTCTTCATCCGTTTTGCCTTGGGAAGCGCCCTGTAAAGGTTTTCCAAAACTTGATTCTTGCCTTGTTATTGGTCTTGGTGAGCTAATCGGGTGGAGAACGAAATGCAACGTGATGAAATGCAACACCTAATCTTAAATGCATGGTGGAGATGAATGTAGAATATGATGCATGCTATTTTTTTTACAAGGTTAGAATTGAATGGAAAGTGGAATGAGCCATCTATGGAAATGTCATGGGGTAGAACGAAATTAGGGAGATGGAAGAGAGCCAACTTAAATAAGAGGATGGCACGGGACCGGATGCGACTTGGAATCGACACTAGGGTAGGGTTGAAGTTGGATAAATGGGAATAGCGTAGAGTCGGACTCGGATTGGAATCGACATAGGGGCCAAGATGAAATTGGTTAAATGGGGATGACACGGAGACGAGCTCAGATCGGCATAGGGTGTACTGGCTAACCCAGGTTCAGGTGTCCTAGCCAACTCAGGCTCGAGTGTACTGGTCGACTCAGGCTCGGGTGTACTAACCGACTCAGGCTCGAGTGTACTGGCCGACTCAGGCTCGGGTTGCTTGGCCGGCTCGAACTAGGGTTTGCTTGGCCGGCTCGAACTAGGGTTTGCCTGGTAGGCTCAGACTAGGGTTTGCTTGGCCGGCTCGGGCTAGGGTTTGCTTGGCCGGCTCGGACTAAGGTTTACTTGACCGACTCGGACTAAGGTTTACTTAACCGACTCGGACTAAGGTTTACTTGACCGATTCGGACTAGGGTTTACTTGGTTGACTTGGACTAGGGTTTACTTGGACTAGGGTTTACTTGGACTAGGGTTTACTTGGCCGACTTGGACTAGGGTTTACTTGGTTGACTTAGACTAGGGTTTACTTGGCCAACTCGGACTAGGGTTTACTTGGCCAGCTCGGACTAGGGTTTACTTGGCCGGCTCGGACTAGGGTTTACTTGGCCGGCTCGGACTAGGGTTTACTTGGCCGGCTCGGACTAGGGTTTACTTAGTTGACTTGGACTAGGGTTTACTTGGCCGACTTGGACTAGGGTTTGGTCGGCCCCTAATCAGATAGATGGTTAGATGGGCCGCTTTCCCCTTTTCTTTAGGATCTTTCTAATCATCCTCTCCAACAGGTTCTTGGGTCTATAGACCTTCCCTAGGGAGCAGTACCATGGATGGGATAGATTTCCCAGAACATGGTCACCCCCCTAGGATGGTCAGTCCCAAGTGGAACTATCGCGATCCCCAGTACTGAGACATCTCTAGCATGGAGACCACTACACATTCCTCTCTCCCTAACTCACAGGCTTGGGAATAAGGCCCCTCTCATTGGTGTAATCGCATAGTAGTAATATTCCCCGTAAAAACCTCATTTTTTCACAATATTAGTACATCATATCGCGTCTACCCTAGGGTTTTCACAGGTAGTATGCAAACATCAAATTCAAATTACAACACATGCACCAATTAACAAGGACAAATGGAAACACAGGACCCAACCTTAGAGTTTTCCCCCACAACCTTAATTTTCGTGCAAAATATATTTCAAGCAATGACAATTTTATACATTTTTCTAGAAATTTTTGTTTTTCTTTCAAAACTCATATTTGAGGTATAATTAAATATTAAATACAAGCATTTCTTGAAAAAAATAAAAAATAAAAAAAATAAAAAAATAAAATAAAATAAAATAAAATTGAATCCTGAAATTGACAAATATAAGCACCCATCTTCCCTATGCAACTAACCTAATAAGGCTCAACTCTCAATAAAACAGGTTCCCCAGTGAAGTCGCCATCTGTCACAACCTAAATTGTGACGTGAGGCTGGGTGGGCCAAGACCATGTCGACCACAAAGGAGTCGCCATCAGCGTTTTGGTTTAGGGAACGCCAGAAAACCTAATGGACAGACTGGTCTTGAATTAGAAATATGGGTTCAGGAGTTGGTTACACGCTAGGGGCATAGGGGGCCCCCAGCATGCCTATCACTTGACAGTTACCCCTAGCTAGCTATATGGGAAGAGGGACGGTGCTTGTATTTGGGTTGTGTTTTTGGTCTAAGTCCTGGGAAGGAGGAGGTTCAGATAAGGTGTTTTGGGATTTTGGGATTTAAGGTTTGACTTGATAGGAGTATGCCTCCTGTGCCTACGTACCTCGGCTTTAGAGGACTCAAAGTCAACGTAGTTCTGGTTGGGGGTGTTGCTAGAAAGGGTGAGGCCGGTCAATACCAGCTTGGCTATGGGAGAGGTTTGAGAGAGATTTGGGAGGCTTGGGAGAGGTTTGAGAGATTTGGCTTTCAATTTTCTAGAGTTTCTGCCCGGAAAAATTCCTCCCCTCAACTCTTCATTTTGAGGCTTTTTATAGGCTTGGGATTGGGCCGGTGGTTGCCCCCATATCCCTTGATTCTCTCCTGGTAGTGCTGAGTTTGTTGCAACTACCTTCCAAGATATTATTTTATATATGAGTCAAGGTGGGTCCCAGGAAGACTCAGTCTCGGGAAGACTTAGTCTCGGGAAGACTCAGTCCCGGATAGTTTTGGGGTGCAACAACCTGTGATTAGAAGAGAAAAAAAATGTTTTAATTTGGTAAATAAAAAGTTGAAGACCACACGTTGAAAAGAAAAATAAAAAACCTAAATATTTTGATGAATAATTTTATCATTTAAATAAAGTATAATTTGTTGGGAAATAGCAATGTCTATTCCCTCCTTTGTGAACACAAAGTGGGCACTATGCGGAAGTGTAGAAATATAATGACAGAGCATAGATGGGTATAACGCCAGAGTTTTTACGTGGAAAACCCTATAGGGAAAGACCACGGGACCTAGTCCAGTAAAAGATCTCCACTATAAAAGTAGGATTACAAAGTATTTCTCTCAATCATTGAGGATCTCTTAATGAATCTCACCCTCTCGGATGGTATACAAACCTCTATGTATATAACTCTCTTTCTCTCAAAGAAGAATACAGAAAAGACACTCTAACTCTCTTAGGATTTCTTCACTTGGATGTGTTGTTGTTATTTCTGTTGTTTCTGTCAATCTAACCCCTTCTCCTCTTATAAAGAGAATCTAGTGGGCTTGAGAGTATTGAACTTTTGTTCACATAATTGGGAGCCCAAAAATAACCCAATATGTTCATCCCCAAGCATTGTGACTTGTGAACCACAATTAAGGACGGAATTCTAACAAATCTCCCCCTTCCTGACTTAATTGGGAGGCACCACAATACCAGTACCTTGGCAACAACCTTCAATCTTCTTGGTTGGCATTGACTTAGTCATCATGTCAGACCAATTCAAATCTGTATGAATTTTCTCTATCTTCAATTCCTTCCTATCCAACACTTCTCGTATCCAATGATAACGGATGTCAATATGCTTTGAGCGTGAACGGAACATGGGATTCTTGGTCAGATGAATTGTACTTTGATTATCACAGTTCACCACATAATCATCTTGATCATGTCCCAATTCTCTCAGAAAATTCTTCATCCATAGCATCTCTTTTGAGGCTTCTACTACATACTCTGCTTCAGCTGTAGACAATGTCACACATTTTTGAAGTTTTGACTGCCAAGAAACAGCTCCCCCTGCAAAAGTAATCAAATAGCCTGATGTTGACTTCCTTGAATCCACATCTCCCGCCATATCTGAGTCCGAATATCCAATGAGCTTTTAGATTTTCATTGCCAAAACATAAACTTCTTTTGGCAGTTCCTCTTAGATATCTCAATATCCATTTAACAGCTTCCCAATGCTCCTTTCCTGGGTCTGATAGGAATCTGCTCACAACTCCTATAGCATAGCCAATATCTAGTCTTGTACAAACCATTGCATACATAAGGCTACCCACGACAGAAGAATAGGGCACCTTGTTCATTTCTTCTCTTTCTTCTTCATTCCTTGGACATTGGGATTTGCTAAGTTTGAAATGTCCAGCAATTGGAACATGAGCAGGTTTGGCATTGTGCATGTTGAACCTTTTGAGAATCTTCTCAATGTAATCTTTTTGAGATACCCACAACATTCTTTTTGAACGATCTCTAGAAATTTTCATTCTAAGAATCCTCTTTACTACACTCAGGTCTTTCATGGCAAAAGACTTACTCAATGCCTTCTTGGGAGCAGCTATTTTTACTTTGTCATTCCCCACAATCAACATATCATCAACATATAAGAGAAGTATGATGGACTCACCATTTTCATATTTCTTCACAAACACACAATGGTCTGTAAAAGTCTTCTTAAAATTATGTTGGTTCATAAAAGAATCGAATTTCTTATACCATTGTCTTGGGGCTTGCTTTAGACCATAAAGGCTTTTCTTTAGACGACACACCAAGTGTTCTTTGCCTGGTTCTTCAAAGCCTTCTGGTTGCTCCACGTAAATTTCCTCCTCTAGATCTCCATGTAAGAATGCTGTTTTGACATCCATTTGTTCAATCTCTAGGTCTAGTTTTGCTGCCAGACCGAGAACTGCTCTCATAGATGTCATCTTCACCACTGGTGAGAATATTTCATCAAAGTCTATTCCTTTCTTCTGGTTTCATCCCTTCACGACAATTCGTGCTTTGTACCTGGGGTTTGGATTGTTCTCTTCATTCTTGAGCTTGAACACCCATTTGTTTTGTAATACTTTTCTTCCTTTTGGTAATTCTACCAAATCGTATGTCTAATTATCCTTTAAGGATTGAATCTCTTCTTCCATGGCTTGCAACCATTTTTCTTTGTCTTCCACCTCAATGGCTTCTACAAAACATTGAGGTTCACCTTCATCAGCAAGATTTATATATTCATCTGAAAAATACCTTGTTGACGGTTGCTTCTCTCTTGTTGATCGTCTCAATTGGGGTTCTTGCTGAATATTCTCAATTGCTTGATCTTCTATCGTCATGTTAGGTTGATCTATCTGATCAGGTTCTTCAGTCATCTCATCAAGTTGTCGCTCCTGAACGGGTTCTATCTGAGGAGTCTCTCCCCTTATGTTGTTTACCACAAGAGGACTTCGATCAGTAATCACCTTGAGTGTTGGTTTCTCTATTTTCTTGATGTCTTGGATTGTTTGATCTTCAAAAAACACCACATCTCTGCTTCGAATAATCCTTTTATTTGCAGGATCCCATATACTGAAACCAAATTCATTTCTTGGTGAACCAAGGTATACACATTCTTCAGCCTTTTCATCAAGCTTTGCTCGTTCATCTTTTGGAATGTGAACATATGCCTTACATCCAAAAACTCTCAGGTTGTGGTATGAGGCCTTTTTGTCGGTCCATACTTCTTCTGGTATCTCTCCATTTAATGGTCTTGAGGGTGATAAGTTGATCAAATCAACTGCAGTAACCACTGCCTCTCCCAGAATGTTTTAGGAAGTTTTGCATGAGACAACATACTTCTTACCTTCTCAACAATCGTTCTATTGAATCTTTCAGCTACACCATTCAATTGAGGTGTCTTGGGAGGTACTTTCTCGTGTCTGATCCCTTGAGTCTTACAATAATGCTCGAATGGACCTCTACATTCTCCACCATTATCACTCCTCAAACATTTCAACTTTTTACCAGTTTCTCGTTCAACTAAGGCGTGAAACTCCTTGAATGCTCGAAGAACTTCATCTTTTCTCTTTAATAGATACACCCACAACTTTCTGGAGTGGTCATCAATAAAGGTAACAAAATATTGAGCACCACCAAAGGGACCTTTCGGATGTTGAACAAACATCCGAATGTACAAGATCCAAAATATGCTTTCTTCTTCTTCCACTATCAGGTCTATGGAAGGATACTTTGTGCTGCTTACCTACTAGGCAATCTTCACATAATTCAAGTGGCTGTCCCTTTATGCTTTGGAGATGATCTTTCGCAAGGATCTCTAAACCCTTCTCGCTCATGTGGCCCAATCTTTTATGCCACAACTCTTTACTTTCTTCTTGAGCAACATTTGTCTCCCCTTTGCATATCTTTCCTTGCATGATGTACAAGGAGCCTTCCTTCTTGCTGCGAGCAACAATTAAGCTTCCTCGGCTAACTTTCCATTTTCCACCACCAAACTGGTTGTTCATTCCAGTATCATCTAGTTTGCCTATTAAGAGAAGGTTTAGGCGTATCTCGGGCACATGCCTTACCTCCTTTAGCACAAGTTTGTTGCCATTTTCTGTTATCAAAGTCACTTCTCCTATTCCCACAATCTTGCTTGTGACGTGATTGCCCATCTTTACTGTTCCAAAATCTCCTTTTTGATAAGATGAGAAGAATCGTTCATGAGAGGTAACATGAAAGGATGCTCCGGTATCAACTATCCAAGTGCAATCATCAAAAGCAACATTTAGATAATTTTCTTTACCAATAAGGAATACGTTGCCCGACACCACCTTCTTTGTTGTGGTTTTTCTTCCAACTTCTTTTTGGGGTCTATCTCGTCGGGATGGACTGATCCAAATTTTCTAATCTCTCTTCAAGAATCTACATTCTTGTTTCTTGGGCCAATTTTTCCACAATAGAAACATGTCAATCCTCTCAGACGAGACTTGGATTTTTCTCGTGACTTTCCACGGCTTCCTTTGCTTCTATGCTCACTCCTTCCTCTATTCTCAACAACGTTGGCTTTCGAGTGACTACTCATTCCTCTTTCTTTCCTTCCGGATTCTTCATTCAGCCAGACTATCCGTAATAAAGTATCCGCAGACTAAGCTTTCCATCCGGTGTTGAGTTGTTGAGAGTGACAACCAATGTGTTCCAACTCTCAGGTAGAGAACTGAGTAGAAGAGCTTGTAATTCATCATCAATCTTCATATCTGCCTTCATTAATTGATTCACAATACCTTTGAAGGTGTTTAGATGCTTGATCATATTCTGGTCGTCAGAATATTCTAGTTTCACCAACCGTCTGACAAGATAAGCTTTGTTTCTAGGAGTTTTCTTTTGAATCATAGATTCAAGCTTTGTCCACAACTCATACGCGTTGGTATAAGTCGACACATGCTCAAACAAGCTTTTGTCGATGTATTTTCGAATCATAGCAACAACTTTACGATTTAGAATCTTCCAATGTTTTTCAATCTTCCCTTCTGGCATTTGATCATTTATGATTGGCTCATACAAATCTTTGCAGTATAAATGATCTTCCATCATTGGCTTCCAATAGGAATAATTATCTGCAGTTAGCTTGAACATGTCTCCATCATGAGCGAATATATCTTCCATTTTGGGATTCACAGGACTATGATTTTTCAAACCAATAGCTCTGATACCAATGTTGGGAAATAGCAATGCCTATTTCCTCCTCTGTGAATACAAAATGGGCACTATGCAGAAGCGTAGAAATATAATGACAGAGCATAGAAAGGTATAACGCTAGAGTTTTTACGTGGAAAACCCTATAGGGAAAGACCACGAGACCTGGTCCAGTAAAAGATCTCCACTATAAAAGTAGGATTACAAAGTATTTCTCTCAATCACTGAGGATCTCTCAATGAATCTCACCCTCTCGGATGGTATACAAACCTCTCTGTATATAACTCTCTTTCTCTTAAAGAAGAATACAGAAAAGACACTCTAACTTTCTTAGGATTTCTTCACTTGGATGTATTGTTATTTCTGTTGTTTCTATCAATCTAACCCCTTCTCCTCTTATAAAGAGAAGCTAGTGGGCTTGAGAGTATTGGGCTTTTGTCCACATAATTGGGAGCCCAAAAATAACCCAATATGTTCATCCCCAAGCATTGTGACTTGTGAACCACAATTAAGGAGGGAATTCCAACATAATCACATTAATTATGACCATTTCTAAACTCTATACCTAATTCAATTTTTATTTTTAATAAACATATAATTTTGTTTATTGGTAAGCAAGACTGAAATCTTATGAAGTTAATAAAAAGAAAAGAAAAATTTACAGCCTTAAAATCACGAGCGCAGTTCAAATTTGAGCGCAGGCAATTCAAATCCCTTATTTCTTCACGTGCGTAGAGGTAGGTCATAGGTGCAGCGAAAGAATTGACTAGAGCGTTATAAAGAGGCCCCTTGGGGAAATCAAAAGGATCCGCAAACAACACATCGATGGAGGCATCAGAAGGCAGCTGGTTATCTGATTTGGTAACAAATTCGTTTGTTATTATTCCTATCTTTACAATGCAAGGATGATTTAGCATTTATATTTTACCTTATTTATTTGATTTCAGCTGTTGGAAGAAACGGAGGATTGCAACTTGTTCCAACAATGCCACCTGAACTTGCTTGGCATTGACAATGATGAGGAATTACTTTCGCATGACATAGTAGCGAGTGCCCTGCACGGGGACAACTTGCAGCCACCTTTGTCTTATTCCCAAACCCTCACCCTTGCTAACCACTTTTCACCATCTTCCTCCCCTTCTTCTCCAACCTCCCAGATTCTGTCCTTTGATAACTCTAACTCGTCCCCTCCCAACAACAACCACTTTTATGGCCTTGTTTCTACCTCAAGCCCTAAACAGAACAAGCCTCTTCGTGCTTCACTTTCACCCCCACAATTACGGAAAAGATCATCAGACAACCTTAACTCCGAAACTGAAAGCGCCAACGCCCAAGGAAGCAACAAGTCTCCCCCTCACGCTCGGGACCACATATTGGCCGAGAGAAAACGAAGAGAGAAGCTCAGCCAGAGCTTAATTGCTCTAGCTGCTCTTATTCCCGGCTTAAAGAAGGTTATATAATATTTCTCTCTCTTGTTTTTCTTTTTAACTTTCTCTTCATTTTTTTTTATAAAAATTAGTTTAGAATGTTTCATGCTATAATTATTTATTTATATTTTTTAATTAAAGTTAATAAATAGCAAAGAAAATATATTAATGTTTATGCTTTTTTTAGAGTTTAATTTTATTTATAAGAATATTTTAAGAATCATTTAATTGTTCACATGAATAGTTTATAAAAATTAAAATAATAAATATTAATAATGAGAAAGAATAAAAAATATGTATAAAATAAATAAATTTATGATTCATACGATAAATATTTTAATGATGTAATTTTTTTCTTAAACTAAATATCTTTATACATTCACTTATTTTATAAAAAAATGTTATTTATATAATAAATTATAAAAAAAAGAAAAATGTAAAGTATAGAGAGATAAAAAAAAAAAGATGTTAGGAATTATTGTATAAATTATTATACATATAACATGTCTCTTTTATAAATAAAAAAAAATAGTTAAAAGAAAGAATTGATAAAGTTAATCAGTCAAATTCCAATGTATATTAGTTATGGACAAATTTGGTTATATATGTAAAAAAAAAAATAAACATTTATAAAATAAAATAAAAAAGATTAATGTGATTTTGTAACATGAAATCAAACAAGTAATTCGTTTGACAAATTAATCATCGTGAATTGGTAAAAAAAAAAAAAAAAGCTAGTTAATTAGGTATGGTGAATGAACAGATGGACAAGGCTTCAGTGCTAGGAGACGCTATTAAGTACGTGAAAGAGCTCCAAGAGCGTTTGAGATTGCTTGAAGAACAGATCAATAATAGAGATGTGGAGTCTGTGGTGATGATCAACAAACCACAGACACCACATTATGATAATGGCTTTTACGATGGCAGTGGTACGGAAAGGCTACCCCGCGTGGAAGCAAGAGTATCAGAGAAGGATGTGCTCCTTCGAATCCACTGCCAAAAGAAAAAGGGACTTTTGCTTAAAATACTTGTGGAGATCCAAAACCTTCATCTCTTTGTGGTCAATAGCAGTGTCCTACCTTTTGGGGATTCCATACTTGACATAACTATCGTTGCTCAGGTAAAGAAAAAATAAAAAATATACCCATTTATTTTCAGATATTGTTGTAAGAATTGTCCTTGAATTAGAATCTTACAACATAAGTTGTCACATTTTGCAGATAGGCACGGGCTACAACTTGACCCTAAATGATCTTGTAAAAACCGTACGCGTGGCCACATTGAAATCCATGTCATAACACGAACATGGTCCTGACCAGGCTGGCCTGCTACGTGATAATATTAATTATGATATTAGTGAGTGTGATATTCTGCATCGTTGGACTTACGGGTACCCAAACATGATTGAAACTAAGATTCTAATTCAAATGCTCCACGTAAATATAGTAGCTTTGCTATATATTAAGTGGTTGATATCTCCAGGCCCCACACATTTGAATGCGGATTCTCTCACGTTTGTCTCCTTGCCTTGTTTTTGGATTAATGTAGTTGTGCTTCTGCATGTCCTCTTGTCTCATGTTAGTCTCCTTGGCTAGTGGATGAATAAGGCTATATAACAATTATTTATATTTGGTTTTTCAAAGGTTTAATTTTTTATTTATTTATAAGCATTCTTTGAACTTAGAGATTTGACTTTAATTATTTATTGTAACCAACTCACAAAATTTTGTCAATAAAAAACAAACAAAAAAACAAGATTTTCATTCAAATATTTAAATAAAATAAAAATAAAATGTAATGAATATTTTATATTTTATTTATAAATAAATACAAATCAACAATATATCACATTTTGGTTATATTTATGTTTTAATTATTAAACGAAATTTAATGTGAGAAATTTAATTTAAACAATTAAATAACTGTAAAGATTAAATGGGAGTCACTAAAATTAAGAGAATCAAGATTGCAAATAAGAATAAGAATTAAAAATGTCATTACGTGTTTATATAATTTGCTTTGCGGATGAAGAAAAACATTAGAATAAGAATTTTTTCCGCTGACTTAAGAGGAAGTTTCATAGGATGTGAATTTAAATTGTTTCAAAGGCAAAACAAAAATGTTGTATGCATGTTTTCTCTGCATGCTGCACATATTTTTTTGTTTATTTCAGTATTCACAAGAAATTATATATGGCACGTTAAAAGAAACATTGCAGTTATTTAAAAATTAAAATATCCTCGAACATCCCCACAAATTTTCAATTGAACCATTAGTTTATAATTTTGCTTGCAGTTAGATGTTATTCCATCAAGGACTTAGTACAATAGGTTATGTTTATATTGATGGAATAAGATGAGATAGAATAAAATGGATAAAAATAAAATCGAGTATAATAGAATATAATTAAATTAGCATTTTAGTCCATGTAATATAATAAAAAATATTTATATTATATAATTATAATTTATAATAAATAAATTCATAAAAAAATAAATATTTTTAAACATATACATTTATTTATTATAAATTATTTATATTGTGACGTAAAGTTATTTTTAATTATTAGTAATTTTTTAAAACAAATATTGACATTTTTATTTAATCGAATATGCAAAAACAAAAGTTGACGTTTTTTCTTTAAATTTAAACTACTTAAAATTTACTTATTTTTATTTTCTATTCTGTCGTTTTTTTCCTTCTTTGTTGCTTCTTTTCAGCGAAGCATTAATCATTTTGATAATGCCTGCAAGCCTGACAGATCCGACGGGAAATGGCAGGATACATATATCTACGCTGTTGAAATTCCAGTTTTAAAAATGTGCCAAGACAAGTCACATTGCATTGATTAAGTACGCCACAAATGGTTGGAAAAACGACACCTTCATTTATGATGCCATAAATATTATTGTTTTTAACCCTAGGATCACTCCAAAACTGAGTAATATATGTAAGATTTTAAGTTTTAATTTTGTTAATTGTTATCATATTTTTTATTTTACTAAAAAAATACCATCATTAAAATTTAATGTTTATTTCTTAATTACTGTATATTGCAATTTAAATTATAAATTAAAGTGAAAGAATAACTTTTATCGTATGAAAAATGAAAAATCTACTGTAAATACTTTACATTAAAATTAAAAGATCACATCACAATAAAAACTATTTGATTAATAAATGACGAAAACTTAATATGTCAAAAGTGTTCTATTTTCACTTTACTTTCTTTTTAGCAACTCAAATTTTTGTTCAAATTCTCAAACTATTACTCCAATTCATATTTCACAGACATAATTTAAGATTGAATTTATTATTATAATTGAAAGTCAATTCCTCGTCTCAGCAACCATTTTCTCCAACTGAAGACATTATTTCCTTAGAATTTTTAAAATCTTATAATTGTTGAAACTTATTTTAGAGTATTTTAGTTAGGGACAACAGGAGAGGAGTTAAAACAAATTTTTCTTTATATTTGTCTGACTCAAATTTTGACAATATTATTTATTAAAATTTGAATTTGGTCCGATCAAAATATAAAATATGTAGAAAAAAGATTAGGTAAATTTTAATTTTTTTAATATTATATCAATTTTAACATTGTATATAATTAAATTATAAAATTAAAAAATTATACAACTTAAATTATATATATTTTATAATATATAATTTAAAATAAATAATATGATTATAAATATAATATCATATTATAAAAATAATATTTATTAAATTAAAAATTATTATTAACACAAATTACTAAATTTTTTTTTTTTGAGAGAATAGAAAACGTAACCCAAATTTATTCTTAAAATACATTGGATGATTTTAAATTCAAATTCATTTAAATCAATTTTAAGTTGGATCATATTAGTGAAACAAACGAAATAATTTACTCCCGTGATTCTAGTCAAAGTTAATTCATCCAAATCCAATCCCCATTCCAATTTTCCAATTATCAATCAGAATCTAATATGAATCATAAGTGAACAATTAATTTATAGCTGCATCAAATATAGGACAAGCAATCAATTTAAAAAAAATTGTTAAAAACATAAATTTTAACACATTTCTTCTAATATATACTATTTAATTTTAGTTAAAATTTATTAAAAATTTTAAAATTACAAGAAAAATTCATTAACAGTTTGTTTAATTAGGATGAAATAATAAAGAGAGAAATAAAAAATTAGTATGTCCTACATTAAAAAAAGTTTTGTGCTAAAGTGATGAGAAGTGACGTAATTATTCTCTTATTGTTAATAATTGATTATTTATGCATTACAGTCGATTGTTAAAATATGATAATCAATTATCATATTGAAATATTTAACTTTATAATATGATAATCTATTATCATATTTTGATAATCGTCGATTAAAGTAGTATTTTAAAAATTGTTTTTCATGTTTTTCATTTTTTATTTCTCTTAAACTAAACAATCTTATTTTTTTATATATTTTTATTACTTCTTTTCTCTATTTCTATCCACCTTATTTTTTTATTTTTTATTAAATACACCTTAAATAAGATATAAATCTTATAAAATTTTATAATTTATAATAAATTTCAATTAATAATAAATGTCATGTAGAAGAGAATATTATTATTCTCAAAAAGAAATGTTGAATTAAAGACAAGAATTCATATTACATTAAGATTAAAATCCGTATTATTTTTTTCGAAAGAAATGAAGTTGAATTAAAGACAAGAATTAATATTATATTAAGGTTAAAATTCGTATTATTTTTCTCGACAGAAATGAACTTGAATTAAAAGACAATAATTCATGTTACATTAAGGTTAAAATGCGTCGTCTCTTAGCTAAAAAAAATTAAGTTAAGCATAATAAAAAAGGAAAGAGAAAGAGGGTCGCAAATCCATGTATCCACGAGGAGGGTCGTAGGAAAGAAAACCTACAGAATTTTTTTTTGTTTAACTATCAAAAGTTGTCTCATACGGGTTTTTTCATAATGTGTAGGTATTAATAACATTGAAATGAGCATTATTGTTACAATCACAAGGATAGTATAATTAAACGACTAAAATTATGTGAAGCGAAAAAGTTAATTCTAATAAGATTTTTATTTTATTTAATTTTAAAATATTAAATAATTTTTTTTCTTTCTCGTTGTACATGTTAACAATGAACATCAAACATATATACTGCATAAATGCATTATGAAATCAAACGAAAGAGAAACATGTACAAATTATTACAACTAGAAACTATGTCTTAAGACACTTAAAACAACTGAATATAAATATAAAGTTGATGGCTAAAGACTTGCCCAAAATGAAAAGATACAATCAATGAAAGGGATAAATAAACACCATATCAAACAAACTGGTCTTTATAGAAACAAAATATATCATTACTGGGGCATTGGTGACAGTGGTGCAGATGTAGAGACTCTAGCATCTCCCCTGGTCCTGTTGAAATGATGCAAGTGAGGGCTTGGAGCATGACAATTTCGACGCAAATTTTTGTTTAGCTTTGATCTCGTCATCCCTATGGGTTAGGCCCAGTAGGAATAGACAAAAATATCTTCAGGTCAATGCAAAACATGACAAAGAACACCTACATTTTTGCTATCACATGCTCTACACCCATCTCTCCTTTATACGAGACCCGATGAAGGTCATGGTTGATCCTCCACGCTTCTCTCGAAACCACTAAAGTGTCTTCGAAGCAGATGCAAAAAGGCCCTAGATGGACCATGATCAATGGGATACCGAGAAACATTGGTCCTCTCTAATGTCTTGACATTTGCTCCCACAAACACATCAATCGTGGTCATTGCAGTCGCATATAACATACAAACATAAGAGTAAGCTACTGGAGAAAGAACTTAAGTCTAAAAAGATAAACAAAGTAACAAGTATACCATATGATGATTAAAAGGTTCATAGATTAATAAGAGCCTCAACTCATAACAACACAATCATCATCAAGAATTTATATTCATCAATCATATACCTTCAATCTTGGTATTGGGGAAAAAGGATATGATCATGTAGACTGAGAAGCATTCAGATCAAGATAGGTTGTACATGGGTAGCAACTTTCCACGAACAATAGTTTTTACAAAGAGTACACTCACTAGCGCAGGATTACCTGTCCACCTATCCCTAAGGCTATGCTGCCCCGCCTCTCTCAATCCAGCACTGTTTATGAACTGTGCAACTCATGGCGACTTGACTTATGTGCCTACTCATTAGTAGTATCCATCAAGGACTCAATAACAACAAATGTGATCATCTGACCACTCTTAGTCTCCTTGGACATATGGATACTAGCAACATGTACCCACCATTTTCATATGGGTACCTCTAAGGCAAATTAGAATCACAACAACAAGGTATGGTTCATCAACCATCCTCCAAGAGCAAAGTCATTACCTTAGTTATCAACTAATGTTCTATATTTGAAAGATAGCAACTTTTCACATTTATGAATTTCAATTTAATTATTCCATTTCATTCTATTACATTCATCCTAGCCATAATTAGTGTTTTACACCATTATTATAAGGTTTTATCACATAAATTATCGACCAATAAAATTTCGCAACTTAAGTTATTTTCTTACTAAGAGTAGATTTTGCCCAATGAAAGGGTCGACTCACCTAGTGAATTCCTCTAATAAGGGTACATCTCAGACATATTCATTCAGTAAGAACCTACTCTCGTCCAACAAATGGAGTCACATAGAGCTTATACTAAGTTTCGTCGCACTACGAGTGCATCACTCACCCAACATGAGTTAGTTTCTAAATACCTCACACCCTCACTCAACGAAAACATGTCATCACTTAGCTAGAAGGGCCACATAGAGCATCCACTAAATATCCTCACTTATTAGCTCAACAAAAAGGTTTGTTCATTCAGCGAATGACCTCACAGAGACTTCACACTAACCACTACACCTATCTCACTTCACAAATGTATTCCTTTGCTTAGCGAGGGAAGCCACACAAAGCTCGTTTCACTCTCGCTCAGCCAATGCTAGACTCACTCAACGAATCCATATGATTTCTAGATTCTCAAGATCCTTGCTCAACATACATATAATAAACTCATATTTTCTTACTAAGTTCATGACCTTACCTAGCAAGAAGGTACTCGTTCAACGGGTCTTCATCATATTCTTGGGTATTTGCCTAACGAGAAAGGCTATCACTCACCGAAAACTCATATTTCTAGAAAACCTACCTAGAATGCAAGGTCACTTAGTGATAGTCTCTCCTAGCTTAGCGAGCCTTCAACTAGAACTCGGAAAAGAAGGTCCGCACAACAAATCCGTAAAACAACAATCATGCAAAAACATTCAAATCACAAATTCTTCAAACATAACAACATGAAATTAATCTAGTAGCTCTAAAACATCAAATGAACAATATTTTAACGTCAAAATAAAAACAAAAATAGCTTGCAACCATGGATTCATCATTAATTCAACATTTTCATAAAAACTCGAAAACAACTAAAATGACTAACAATCCTAAAACATATTCTACACATACATTTTTAAACATGTTATCTACTTAAGAACAACATGGTAACAACATGCAAACAATGAAAATCATCTCAGGAAGAGCTCCCTTTACTTTGTTGAACACAAAGGGTTGAAATCTTTAAGGAAAGAGCTCATAGCTTGATCAACAATGGCAACTCTTCAAAGCTGGGAAGGAGGGTGACGAATTTCAGCTATTCTCGAAGAAGGAAAAAGACAAAGGGGAAATCAAGAGGGAAATCGGAAAAGTGCAGGAGTCCTCATTCCTCGAGTAGACCTTTATGAGGCAAATGGTGAAAGTATTGGAATAGCACCCATGAAAGGCCCTCTGCTTCACCACCAGAAGGGTGACATGACATAGAAGTCGTCTCCGAATGACTGTATCAGAGACCAAGCATTGACCCATGGTCACCGCATTAAATGAAAAGGACGGTAGAAGAGCCCGAGGAGGCGTCACGGCATTTAATGGGCATAGGGAAGAAGCCACCGCATTAATGATAAGAGATTGCTGAAGATATTCATGATGGCGATCTGGATTCGAATAGGTTTGCCTAAATCCAGCTTCAAAAAGCTTGCCGAATCCATCTCGACCTTCCAATCCCGCCGTCATGTAGTTAGCCTAGATTGAGATTCGAATAGGTTTCAACTTGTTTCCTAATTCCATCCTTTTTTAACTCTTTAGACGCCAATGAAAAGTCCACTTTCATTCAACCCATAGACGCCTAACGGACAATCCATTCCTTTCATACCAACCGGCCAACCCTGTCTCAACCCCATTCCACTCCAACCGGCCGACTCCATATCGGTCCTATTCCACTCCAACTGGACAACTCCGCCTCACCCCCATTCCATCACCTAGGTCGAATTGGTCTCGACCCCCTTCCTTTTATCCCACTTAAGTCGAGTCGGTCTGAATCCCTCCATCAAAGCCACTCATGCTTCAGAATTACGTAAATTTTGACTTCTCCGCTAGCAGTAGGAGATACGTAGGATCGGGGATTCTTTTCAAGTTTATTCCAATCCATCCACTTTCCGATCATTTCGATCAAACATCATCCCACAATACCTTTTGATAGGCAGTTTTTTTAGTAGTTTTACACGCCTTAAATAATTACTAAAACTAACTATAGTATAGTTAACCTAGGTCGATTCTCTCAAGGGCACAGTATGCTCAGATTGTGCTAAGTGTGAAAATCAGAGTTAATGCAGAAAAACATTTAGTGCAGAATGCCGACTCGGTCTTGGATAGACGCGACGGAGTTGGACTGACTTGGTTTCAAACTCTAGAAAAGTAGTAAATAAGGGGGGTTTGAGTTTAAGTGCAGAAAATAAACTAAGTGTAGAAAAGTAAATTATACAAATCTATACTAACTTATTGTACTAATTCAAGAATCAACACATAACAATTTGTCTTTCTTACTTAGGATTATACTCTGAATCAACCTTAGATTCTTACGACAATCGCCGAACGTTTGTCCATTGCCATACTGAAGATTTACACAATCGCTACCCCATTAGTTGGCAGGGAGTATGTACTTGGTTGATTTTAGGTTCTCTACCTAATCAGATTATTAAACTAGTTCCAATCGACCCTAGTCTAACGTAATCTACTCGTAACAATGTGCAATCGCGACAAAGTCAAAAGCATATTAAAGCGCAAGAATTATAATCGAGAGATAGAATTACAAACCAGTTATAATATTGAAATTAGAATTGAGTACAAAGGTGAGAAATTCAGCGTTCTCGATAGAGTCCGCCTTCCACGACGATCGCCTTGGAAGGACTGTAGTGGTGCACCAGTGATGGCCAGACGTTGAGGTTTCCGTCCAACGAGAAAGACGTCGGTTATACCGAACGATCACCTTCGACGAGCTTCCAACTTCCCAAATCCCGATCCTGTACCTCGCCGATCAAGAGAGACACCTTACTAAAGCATTGTGTACCACCGTCTAGCTTGGAATGTCTTGCGATTCTTGCGGTGCTAGGTCTAAAATTCCTTTGTTTTTCCCCACTTGAAGACGTAGTTCTTTGGTGTGCTTATTTATACACAAGTTGGATAAATCAAAATCTAATCATAATAAAGAAATTCAAATCCTAAAGATTCCAATTCGAATTACTGATTACAATCTCCTCAATCTTAGGAGTTTCCCAGTTTCCTAATTTCTAGCAGAATCATATCTGCATTCCTAGTTACCCGAATTATAGATTCCTTGATCTTAGCAAATCATATCTGCATTACAGATTCCTTAATCTTAGCAAATCATATCTGCATTATAGATTCCTTAATCTTAGCAAATCATATCTGCATTCTTGCTGGAGTGATTTTAGCCACTGAAGTCGGCTTTGACCGAGATAGCTAGTCCAGTCGGGTGCTTCCGTCTTGGGTCGAGATGTTCCCATTGGTCGAGGTGCTCCCGGAATTCAGGCCTGCAAAACAAGTCTTAACCTTTTTGAGTTAAAAACCTCATTTTAGCACAGATTTGTATTTCTCCTGTTTTTAGGCCCATAAATCAAATCTCGATTAAGACAAGACTTTTAATCATTAAACATTCTTAACAACACTCATCTTAAGCCCTTGTGAGGTGTATAAAATACGGCTCATCACCTTCCCACAAAGAATAAAATGGGTGTGCAATGAGAGTTCTACTAGTTTCTTACATCTAGTTAGGGTAACTATCAAGTGATAGGTGTGTAGGATGGAGTGTATTCCTCACGTAACCGACTCCCGAATCCACTTCTCTGGTTCAGACTCTTGCCTTATCCAAACCTATTCATTTTGTGGTTTGTTGGTGTTTCGTCCCTAAAACATCAGTGGTGACTTCTATCCTCCATGGTGAGGTCGCGAGTAGGTCACGACAATGTATAATTACATAAAAAATGTGCCGACGTTGATTTGACTCTATTAAACTAGAAAACATTTAAGGTCACTACCTATCAATTTGTGAGGTTTACGCGACTCAATTATTTTCAATGAAAATTTATTTCGATATATGTGATTTTAGTTATTTTAATTATTTCTCAAAATTTTCTTAAAAAATAGACAACATATTTTAAATTTTTCAAAAAATTAAATTAAATTATTCTTTTAATCACTTTATCACTTTAATTACACAATATAAAACAAATGATGATACAATTATAATATTTGCTAGATCCCAGGATAGACATCATTTTATGTCATAATGTTGAGAATGACATCCATAATGTTGGAAACGTGTCTTCTTAATTTTTCACTTGAAATTTTTTTAAAATTCATAATTGTACAAAATGAATCTCAAATACTCAAATAAAAGAAATACATAAGCTAATAAATAAATATACACTATATTTCACTCATAATGGAACATAATAGTCCACTAGATTTATTCCAAATTATTTTTAATTACAATATTACAATTTTATAAAATCACTAAATCTCCTCCTAAATCTTCCAGTTAAATATATTCTGAAAAATGCTATTTGTATACATGTACGCTAACTCTCACTATTATAACCGTCCTTCATCGATTTTATTTATTATTTTTAATTTAATATTCAACCTATAAGATTTAGACCCATGCTTTTTTTATGGTGTTGGTGTTCGTGCAAATAGTCTTCAGCCGCATTGTCGGTCTTGATATATATTTTGTGGCACTTCTCAATTTTCTCCTTGGTTTAAAGACATCAACTATCAAATCTCCTTGGGCTATAGAAAACAATGGCTTTTTTTTTTTTTTTTTTTTTTTTTTATAATGAGTTCGAGTAAAATTATTATATACAATAAAATTATTGCTTTGAGTAAGATGACGGTCATTTGTTGTACTTAATTATATAGAAATTATAATACTGATATGGCATTTACAGCTATAAATAATATATTTATATATAACCACGTTAAAGAATATTTGTTCTCAAAATAAATTTACGCCAAGATTCGAGCAAGGTTATATTTTTATGTATCAGATTCACTAGATATGATTTTAGTTATTTAAATTTATATTATTTTAAACTTAATTTTTAAAATTATTTTTTTAGTATTTTAGTTTTAAAATTATTAATTTCAATCTTCAATATAGATTCTATTAAAAGTTTTTCGAATATAATAAATAATAAACAACGTTTGGCTCGAAAAACAAAAGATTAAAATCAATAGTTTCTAAAATAAAAAACAAAAATTTTAATTTAATATATCAAATTAAAAAATAATATAAATTTAAAAAACTAAAAATATATTTAAACATTATAGACATTATAGATGAACAAAAGCATTATAGATATTATAGATGAATAGCTAGTGATATCTTCTTGAGATATTGTTTTGTTTTAAGATTATGTTAAATTATATATCTTATCTAATGCAGTTAATATAATATTATGATTTTTTTAACAAGCTTAATGACAATGTATTAACTGTATAAAATAATTTATATAATTATTCAATCATAAATTATATAATTATAAAAATAAAAAGTTTAAAATAAAATAAGATGTTAAGTTAAATTAAAATAACTTAATATAATCTGGTCAAACCACACTAAATAAAATAAAATATACTAATGTAGAATGGAGAAATAATTAGTATTTTTATTTTTGAAAAAAGTATATAGTTATCAATAAGTTATTCCTAACATCTTTATCATCTAAGCAAATTATTGAAAAATAAAGAAAATGACATCATAAAATGTTATTGCCGACATATTGGTTGTCTATGTCACTTAATTATTGGAATGGTTGTGGGTAGGTTTGAGATAATTCCACTAGTAGCCCCCAAGCTTCTCTCAATCTCACCTGAGTTTTCCTTTTTACTTTCTACCCTACATTTATTTGCTCCAGTTGTTACTTTTGTTTTTTTTGTTTTTTTTTCCTAAAACCGTTTTCTTTTTTTATATCACATGTATATTTTCCATACAGTGAAAATAGTTTTTATACACAAAGCTCTTAAATTTAAGACTTTATTTTAAAAAAAATACCATTATCCACTATTTGTTTAGTTTTTTAGGTTGTCAATAGTTTTATATGTTTTGAAATAATACCTTTATAGTGTTACTGTTATGCTGTTGATGTATGTTATTTTCAAAAGTAACTCATTATTTTCATCTTGGTTGTTAATTTAGGTATGTCCTAATTAAAATTAATTTTATTTTTAGATTTTAAATTTAACTGATATTTTAGTCCTTATATTTATTTCTATTATGACCCTACACATAAAAATCGTAAGTATTAGTCTTTAAACGAATAAATTTAATATATTTTAATTTCTGTTGTCAATTATCGTTTACTAGAAAAAGTAATTTAATTTATATAATTAATTAAATAATTTATGTAAAAAAATATTTACACTATATGTATTTGTAGAATTAAAATGATAGTTGTTAATTACGATAAAATACTTCATATATTTTTCATAATTCTTTTTTATAAAATATCAATTCGCATAATCAAAAAGTATAAAACGAGTGAAAATAACAAATAAAATGAAGCATGATTTTCTGTGTCATAATTATTTTCTTTATTTAAAAAATTAAAATAATACAAAAATATTTACAGCACTCACGTTACTCAAGCCTGTGATAAAAATGGAACGGATGGTTGTAAATATTTTGGACCCAATTGGGCAGAGGACTATATTATAACCTACAGCGGTCTAATCAATTCTTTCCCTGCACATATGGACCAAGCTGCGTGCTCATTAATTGCCCTGACTCACAATATAAAATATTGAAAACAAATGTACGTCGGGATCGGGACTTTAATCCCCTCGTGCTAAAATGTGACCACGCTGGACCATAATTAGGTGAAAGAATTTATATTAATTTCAATAAAGGATACAACGAAGTTATAAATTAATAAATGATATGGTTGGCAAAAGCACATAATTTGTCCTCACTTAATCAAATAAATTTAATTATTGTTTTACAATAATATTTAAGTTTAATTATATTTTCCCTTAGTTTGATGTATGAATTTTATTAGTTTATTTAATTTTAATTCACAAATTTAAAAATAAATTATTTTAATCTTTGTAATTTTAATTATTTTATTTTGATTCGTATATTTATAAAAATGAACAATTGGTCCATATAATAATAAATTTAATTTATAAAAATTAGAGAAAAAGAGACATTTCATGTCTATGTATTTTTATTTAATTTGAAAATAAAATAAAAAAGACAATGAAATTATATAATAAAAGAGGAAGTTACATATAAGCTATAAAAATTATGACATAAAAACAAAAATATATTACTATTTTTTAGTATATAAACGGATAAAAGTGTTAAAGAAAAGTGGATACCTAACTAAAATATCACTTTTATATATTGTTATAGATTAAATAACTAATATCATATTTATAAATTATAAATTATTTAATTAAATAAATAATTGATTGACTTTGACATGTCATTTCTATTAAAAATTGAATAATAAGTTAGTCTAAAATTAAAATTATTTATTTTTCAAATGTCTTTGATCAAAATCAAATAATTAAAAATACAAGAGCAAAGAGCCTGTTTAGGGGTGTATGGGATGATTGCAACCTTTTTGTTTTTGGTTTTCAAATCAAATTTTTGAAACAAAATGTGTTTGGCTGAAATGGTTAACTCAATCTCGAAACAATTTTATATTTTCTATATTTTTTTAATTTAGTTATAGTTTTAGAAAATACTCTTTCACAATAGTTAACAATTATCATTTTTGTTGTCACCGTCTCTACCGCTACCACCACCACATTGTCACCGCCACCATCGCCACCATGTCGTAGTTGTCACGATCACCATCACCATCACTATCATATCATACCATCATCGCCACCACTACCATGATTGTCATTGTCGCTACCATTACCATCGTTACTACCACCACACCACCACCATTACCATCGTTGTCACCCACCACTACCATCGCTAACGCTGTTACCACCACCACACCATCGCTAAACTAATTTTAACAATATAAAGAATTTTCAAAGTGAATTAGTTTATTTTGAAACTAAAAATTATTTTTTCAAAAAAAATTAAAACTAAAAAGTGGTTTTGGTTTTTAAAAATTTTAAAACTAACAATTAAAAACCATCCTAAACGGGTCCTAAAATTATTCATTTTTTAAATGTGTGGATCAAAATCGAACAATTAAAACTACAATACCAAAATTATTCATGCACCAAACTAAGTGGACTAAAGGATTAACTAAGCCTTGTACCGTATGGAACAATCCCCAGGGCGAGACGTGATGAAAGCCTGTACCAAGACTAAACAGTTATCACCCTAACATACTTAGTGGAAGAAATCGAGTAAAAGACAAACTGATCGACAACGGTTAAAAGGTAGTAGGATAAAAGGGGATAAAGACAAAAGTGAAGGTAAGTATGATTTTGATACACTGTTCTAAGGTAGAATAGAGAAACTAACTTAAGTGTTGGAGTGCCTTATGTAGGTAAGCCCCCTTCTCCCACCGAGGGCGACATATAAGGAGACTCAAATATCCTCTTCCCCCTAGGAAGTTGTAGAATGTTTGTCAGTACGAAGTATACCCATTTTTTTGGTAAGTACATTTGGTGCCCACTAGGGCTGAGGCAAATTTTTCCTCAACCATTCTTATGATGGTTCGACCTAGATTAACTTGATGTGGAGGCACAAACGAAAAATTTGGCAAAGGAATCCTCCACCATACATGAATTACAAACCCAAATTGACATGATCAAACAAACCTCAGCTCAAGCAATGGAGGCCCTTCGTCAACAACCTACAATGAATTTAGACGACTTACGCATTGAAAATTCCCAAATATAAGCACAACTTGAGCAGCCTAGCCCATCCACTAATGACCTTATCCCTAACGACCCTATCCC
This sequence comes from Mucuna pruriens, assembly GCA_025330945.1. NCBI lineage: Eukaryota > Viridiplantae > Streptophyta > Magnoliopsida > Fabales > Fabaceae > Mucuna > Mucuna pruriens. The sequence goes on from JAENHJ010000253.1 coordinate 1,437,346, forward strand.
TAATCTGACATTAACCACTACCCATTCCATCCTAACCCTAGACGAGCACACTTTAGATTCTTCCTCTACGAAAAAATAGTTAACCAAACTCAACGAGATCTAACTCCCAATGTACGATGACACCCTTTTGTTGACCACATAATGGAAATCCATTTACCCCCATGTATGGAAAACCCTTAACCTAGATTGATATGATGGAACAACTAACCTTGTTGAGCACATCACAACCTAAACAAACCAAGCGAATCTATTCACTAACCATGATTCCATTATGTGCTGCATTTTTCCTACATCCCTAAAGGGTCTTGCTTTAAGTTGTTATACAACTTATCCCTTGAAGTCTATTGACTCGTTTGTGACTTTTGTGCATTGATTAAAGGCCTAATACACAACTAGTCAACCCCACTATGTCACTTCAGCCGCCTTAGTTAACTTACGACAATCCTAAGAGGAACCCTTGTGTAAATTTGTGGAATGCTTTGCACGTATCTCAGTACAACTATTCAACCTCAACCTCGAAGTCGCATAACATTATATGTTGATGGCTCTCAAGCTTACTCAAGCTTAGACTATTTGATGACAGCCTTTGTTGAAAACCGCTAATTGACATGGATGATTTACGCGCTAGAGTGGTAGGTTGCATCCAAGTGGAAAAAATTTTGAATATTAGAACAAAGTCCATAAAGTCGTTAAAAAAGAGGATTAGAGTAAAGATAAATTAAAACACTACACAGACCCAAAAGAAAAGCCCTTGTTACGATGTTTATACCCTCTGACAACCAACTGTACTAGTATTTTGGAAAAAGCTTGTCATGCCAAGCTATTGTGCTTAACACTTCTGGTCAAAATTGCTCTTGTTGTGGATCGTACGAAACATTGTTGTTGCCATTGCAACTACAAACATACCACGAAGGAATGTTGAACTCTTTGGGATAAAATCGAAGAACTTGTTTAAGCAGTGCATCTAAATAGATACGTAAAACGTAATAGCCACCACCATTCATATTTTAGAAGTCGAAGTAGAGACACTAAGAAGGGTGGGAGGCGAGAAAAGACAAAAGTTGAGAAGACATCCATGATTAAAACCAAAATACTTTGACTATCGAAAACCATACCCAAGGTATCATAAACATGATCATTGGCAGCTTTGCAGGATAAGAGTCCACAAGTTTGGCATGAAGGTGTTATTTGTAGGCGATACAACATGTTGATATTGTCTTTAACAATTGTCCAAAACCATGCCTCTCATCACCTTTTTTGATGCTGACTTTGTTGAAGTGGATCCAAATTAAGACGATTCCATGGTAATCACTATAGAGGAAGCAAATTTCACGGTGATGAAAACACAAATCGATCAAGGGAGATTGATGGATATCTTGTATTGGCAAACCTTCTAGAAACTGGGCATTCCAAAGTCCACAATTAAACCTAAAATCCCTTGGTAGGTCTTTTAGGAGAATGAGTAGATACTAAAGGTTACATCGACCTATTAACCACGTTTGACACTAGGGTTCATTCGGTTTCGGTTTTGGTGTGCTACATCATAATAGAAGCTCGCACGTCTTACAACATCTATGACCTACCTTGAATCAGCTAGGAGCAATAATGTCTACGCCTCATCTGATGATGAAATTCCCACACAAAGGCACCATCATATCAAAGCAGAAAGTAGAATCAAGGAAATGTTTATTCGAAGTCCCTTAAAATATCTTAACCAATACCTAAGCCTCTTGAGATAACATCCAGCAAGGTCATCCTGGTGGAATGGATAGACCTCGACCCTCGATTAGGCACCCCAAAGCGACTAGCTTTGATTGAGGAAGTAAAGAATTTTCGACTAGGCAAAACAATAGAACAAAACACAAAACTCAATTCTCGGCTTACCTGAGATGATGAAGCTGAGTTAGGTAACCTATTTCTTAACAACGCTGACTTGTTTGCTTGGTGCTCCACCGATATGTCGAGCATTGAACCTAGGTTTTTGAGCTACATATTAGCCATTTGTGTCCATGCAAAATTGATCGCACAAAAGAAAAAGAAAGCTTGGTGAAGAAAGAAGACAAGTGGTGAATAAAAAGGTTGAAAAATGGCTGGAGGCTAACTTCATATGGGAAGTAGAGTACTCCACTTGGTTAGCCAATGTTGTATTAGTGAAGAAACCCAACAGGAAATGAATAATGTGTATTGACTACACGAAGGTGAACAAAGCATACCCCAAAGATACATATCCTCTCCTAGGTATAGATTATTTGGTAGATGACACTTAAATATACAACATCCTCAACTTTTTAGATATCTGCTTTGGATATAACCAAATCCAAAAGCACCCTCTAGACGAAGAAAAAACCACTTTCATGACAGAAGGGGCAAACTTCTGCTATAGGGTCATACCTTTCGGACTAAAAAATGTGGGAGCTACATATTAAAGATTGATGGACAAAGTATTCACGAAACAAATTGAGAGAAATGTCAAGGTCTATGTTGATTAAATCTATTGAAAATGTTCAACATCACAAATCTGGCACAAGTGTTCAATGAAATGCATTGGTACAACATGTGCCTAAATCTTGAAAAATGCACGTTTAGAGTAAAAGGGGGAAAGTACCTTGGTTTCATGCTCATTGACCATGATATCGAAGCTAATCCCGATAAATGTAAGGTTATTATGAACATGCATAGCCCTCAAACTATCAAAGAAGTACAAAGATTGACAAGGAGAATCACCTTATTGTCAAGATTTTTACCCAAATCTTTTGAGAAAGCTAAGTCATTTTCAAATTACTAAAGCATTCTTGAGAGTTTATTTGGGACAAAAAGTACGAGAAGGCCTTTCAAGAATTCAAACAATTCTTAGTCTCTCCTCCTATCTTACTCTAACCTCATGTTAGCGTAGACCTTATCTTATACTTAATAGTTATAGAGGACACCATTAAATAAGTCTTGGTACAAGAGATCGACAAACACTAAGACTCGATCTATTTCATCAACAGAGTCCTCTAAGGAGAAGAAAAGTGCTACTAAGTGATTGAGAAGTTGGTACTAACTCTTTTTACATCAACTCACAAATTAAGAGCTTACTCAAAGTCATCAGGTTATACTAAAGATTGACCACCCAATTAAGCAAATATTAAGATAACTTGAGCTTGCAGGATGCATGATAGCTTGGTCCATGGAATTGTCCAAACTTGGACTACAATACAAAGCTAAAGGACTGCTCCGAGCCCAATGCCTCTCCAACTTCGTAGTAGAACTCTCTAATCAACCAAAGAAGAAGGAGAAATGTCAGATTTTATTTAACGATGGGTCAACTAACAATAGGGGGGAATGGAGCCAAAATCATTTTAAAAGCACTAGATGACATGATTATTGAAAAAGCTTTGAGATTTGGTTGATGAACTTTAAATAACCAAGCCGAATATGAAGCTTTATTAGTAGGCCTATAGCTTGCGGCTGAAATGGGCATAACCCACCTGATCTATAAAAGAGATTCCCGACTAGTAGAAAGCCAAGTAAACAAAACCTATCATGTAAAGGAACCTCAATTGACGAAATATTTTCAGGTAGTTTGGAGTATGATAGAGAAGTTTGCCAAAGAGAAGATAGAATACATTCCTTGAGAAAATAAGTCTAAAGTGGATCTTTTATCCAAACTTGTGAGTACAAAAAATTGGGTCAACACAGAACCTTCATCCAAGAAACAACAAGAACTCAAAGTGTTATGATAGTACATATGGTCAAATTAATGCTTGCAAGGATGTCTCCATTCTTAGGGTTTCTTCAACACGAGACCCTACCCCAAGATCAATATGAAGTCATGTCATTATGAGATGGAAGTAGGGGAATTATTCAAAAAGGGAATCTCCTCACCTTTACTTAAATGCTTGATAGATAGACAAGCTAAATTTGTAATGGACGAGATACACAAAGGGACTTGTGAATTATGCATAGGAGGAAGATCAACGACAACTCGAGTTGTAAAAGCAGGGTATTATTGGCCAACCATCAAAGCCGACTATATACAATATGTAAAATAGTGCAAAAAATGTTAATAGTTCAACCATCTACATCATATACCTCCAACTGAGTTATATCACATAATATCACTATGGCCCTTTGTCGTGTGGGGAATAGACCTACTGGCTCAATTTTTGCTGGCCAAAGGACAAATCAAATTTTTGCTTGTAGCTATAGACTACTTCACAAAATGAATTGAAGGCTAGGATCATGACAAAAAATGTATAAAAGTTCACATGGAAAACTTTGATGTGTTGGTATAGATTACCTAAAGCTATAGTTATAGATAACATAGGCAATTTATGGAGAAAACGTTTGAGGAGTTCCTCCACCAATTGGGAATTGTTTATCGAGTCACATTCATGAAACACCTCCAAAAAAATGAAAAGAGTTGGAAAAGCTAAAGGAAAGTTTGATAGTTGGTGGAAAAATGGAAAGTTTGATAGCTGGTGAAAAAATGGAAAGTTCAATAGCTGGTGGAAAAATGGAAAGGTTGAAAGCTAGTGGGAAAATGGAAAGTTTGATAGCTGGTGAAAAAATAGAAAGTTTGAAAACTGGTGGAAAAATGGAAAGTTTGATAGTTAGTAAAAAAAATGGAAAGTTTGATAGTTGGTGGAAAAAATAAAAGTTTGATAGTTGATAGAAAAATAAGGTCATTTATGATAAGAAATAAAAGGTTAGTGGGGAGTTATAACGAACATGATTTTATACCAATTAAAATATTAATGTGCATTAACTTCAGGGTTGCCTAGTTAAGCCTATAAATAAACTCTTGTAAACAACTAGAAAGACAGAATTTAGAAGTTGAATAAAATTGAGTTTTCTCTATTGTGAAAGTTTTCCCTTTTTTTCTTGGGTTAAGAATTTTTATAGTTTTGGTTCTACCAGTAGGTCGTAGTTAGGATCACGCTCTTTGATAGCTTTGGTTCTACCGGTAGGTCACGGTTAGGATCAAGTTCCTTCTTTACCTAATTTCAAAATGATCTTATTTTAAAATCATACCATTTGGTTTCAGAGATTCACCTCTTTAAATCAGGTGTTATCTATCCTTTACTTCTCTATCTTTTTCTATTCTCTAAAAAAAATAAAAATAAATCTATTCTTTCTTTTGTTATTTCTTTTATTGTGTCATCCTGGTTTATTCTATTTGTTCGTATTCATCTCCCTTTGTTTTATTTCTTTAAGTTTGTTCTTCTCTATTTATCGTCTCAATGTGTTTTGTTTTCTTTTCTATCATATATTATACCAAAAAAAACGAAAGAGAAAGTTGTGAAAGAAAAAGAGAAAATTCGATATTGAAAAAAAAAAAGGCTAATAGTCAATATGTTATTTCGACTTACATATTGCAACCCAAAAAACAGTTGAAAAGAAAAAGTTTGAATTTTTGTCATATTCCCCCTTTGTGTGTACAATACCTTCATTTTATGTGTCAAAAAAATCTAGAATTTCTTGTTTCTTGTTAGTTATCGTTCTCTAAAGTTATCAAAATACCAAATCCTTACTGTTTCTTGTTGTGTAGCATCATTCTCAAGGTTCTTACTTAAGAGCTCATAAGGAAAAGTTGAGTGGTAAAAGGCAAGAGTGGTAAGACCATAAAAAAAGAGCCAAATTACATGAAGCACGAGTGACTATAACATAATTTTAGTGTAAACACGTGAGAGAGTGTTTGTGAAAGAATTTTTTTTCTCTAACTCGATTTTTGCAATATTTTAATCATGAGTGGAGAAGGAAAACGGGATGTTGATCTCAAATTAGTCATCAAGGTTGTTCAAGAATAATTCAAGGCTCTAAATGTCAAACTGGATGATTTACAATTTACACCTAGGTACAAGAGCTCTACTAGTCAAAACAATGATGAGGAAGAAGAAGAAGAGTATTTCGATGGAAGAGATAATGAAAATGAAAGGAGAAGAAAAGGTAAACCAAGACGTGACAATTACTTAGGTAATATTAAGATGACAATCCCTACATTCAAAGGAAAGAATGATCCTGAATTGTACTTGGAGTGAGAGAGAAAAGTTGAATATGTGCTTGATTATCAAACCTACTTGGAGGAGAAAAGATAAAATTAGCAGTTGTTGAATTTACTGACTATGCTAATATTTGGTGAGATCAGTTTGTGATTAACAGACGTAAAAATGGAGAAAAACCTATTTGTACATGAGAAGATATGAAGTCATTACCATAGGGACTTGCATAGAAAATTGCAAAGTTTGACATAAGGTTCTATGAGTGTGGAGGATTACTATAAGGAGATGGAAATAGTCATGATCATAGCCAATATAGAGGAAGACCGTGAGGCAACTATGGCTAGATTCATTAGAGGCTTAAAGAAAGAGATAACTTATGTGGTGGAGTTGCAACATTATATGGAGATAAAGGATTTGTTGCACAAGGCAATTCAAGTGGGAAGGCAATTGTAGTCTAAAATCTCTTCCAAATTTGCTTCATCTTCTAGCTCTTCATGGAGATCAAATTGGAAGAACAATAAAATTGTTACAAACCCTAAAGAAGATGTGAAGGCCAAATATTCAAATGCTCCTCCTAAAGGTAAAATTGACACTAATACATCCTATAGATCACGTGATATCAAGTGTTTTAGGTGTCAAGGAGTTGGACAAATTGCTTCTCAATGTCCAAATAAAAAAACAATGATTGTGTTGGATAATGGAGAAGTAGAAAGGGAGAGCTTAAGTGATGATGAAATGTCACCATTGAAGAATTGTTGGGACGTGGAAGTTGCTGAACCTATAGATGGAGTTGTTCTTGTCACTAGGCGTGCTCTTAGCATACAACCTAAGGAAGATTGGGATGTGAAACAACGTGAGCATATTTTTCATACTAGGTTCCACATAAATGACAAGGTATGTAGCATGATTATTGATAGTGGAAGTTGTACTAATGTTGTTAGCACCTTATTGGTTGAGAAATTGAACTTACCAACGAAAAACATCCTAATCCATATAAACTTCAGTGGCCGAATGATTGTGGAGATATAAGGGTGACTAAACAAGTGTTGGTGTCATTTTCCATTAGCAAGTATAAAGTTGAGGTTCTTAGTAATGTTGCACCTTTTCATGTTGGACATCTATTTCTTGGGCGTCCTTGACATTTTGATAGAAAAGTCACTCATGATGGGTAAAAAAATAGGTATACCCTTGCCATGAATAAATGCATCATCATTTTAATACCTCTTAAACAGGTTGAAGCATATTCTGATCAAATTAAAATTGCAAGATAGTGTAAGTTGAGAGAACAGCAATTGAGCATTCAAGAAAAAGAGAGAAAAAAAAATATGAGTGAAAATAAATAGAAGAAAAAAAAACATAAAATTGAGTGTAGTTAAGAGAAAAGTAAGAAAATGAGTGCATTTGCAAAGAAAAAAGAGGTTGAGAGTGCGTTATTAGCAAAAAAGAAACTACTTGTACTCTTGTACAAGGATGTTTATTTCACTAACGAATTTCATTCTTCTTTTCCTTGTGAAGTTGATTCTTTGTTATAGGAATTCACTGATGTTTTTCCAAAAGAATGCTTGCCTCATGAGGCAGAATTTGTTAGAGAATTGCATGCCAAAGTTCAAGCTAACATTGAGAAGAGATATCGACAAAATGAAAGGCAAGCAAATCAAAGGCATGCTAAAGTGACTTTTGACCCTAGAGATTGGGTTTAGGTTCGTATGCGAAAAGAAAGGTTTCCTACTCAAAGAAAATTCAAGTTGCAACCAAGAGGAGATTGAACTTTTCATGTGTTAGAAAGGGTCAATGACAATGACTACAAGTTGGATTTATCAACTACATATGATGAGGAATTTGATTCGAGGACGAATCCTTTTGAAGGGGGAGGGAACGATAAAGACCCAACCAAAAAAGGCAAAGAACCTTTGCATGACACTAGAAGTTCCTTGACTAGGCCCAAAACCAATATGATGGAGCAATCCTTACAAGACCTAAGTGTAGAAAAAATGAAAAGTTTGATAGCTTGTGGAAAAATGGAAAGTTTGATATCTAGTGGGAAAATGGAAAGTTTGATAGCTGATGGAAAAATGGAAAGTTTGATAGCTAGTGGAAAAATGGAAAAATTGATAGTTGGTGGAAAAATGGAAAGTTTTAAAGTTGGTGGAAAAATGGAAAGTTTTAAAGTTGGTGGAAAAATTGAAAGTTTGATAGCTGATGGAAAAATGGAAAGTTTGATAGCTAATGGAAAAATGGAAAGTTTGATAGCTAGTGAAAAAATGAAAAGTTTGATAGCTGGTGGAAAAATAGGAATGTCATGTATTGTGGAAAATAAAAGGTTAGCAGGGAGTATAACGGATAGGATTTTATACCAATTAAATTATTAATGGACATTAACTTCAAGGCTACCTAGCTAAGCCTATAAATAAACTCTTGTAAACAATCAGAAAGATAGAATTTAGAAGTTGAATAAAATTGAGTTTTCTCTACTGTAACAACTTCTCCCTTTGTTCTTGGGTTAAGAACTTTTATAGTGTTGGTTCTGCTGGTAGGTTGTGATTAGGGTCAAGTTCCTCTTTTACCTAATTTTAAAATGGTTCTATTTTAAAATCATATCACTATGGGTTGAAGAGTTATAAGTATTATGTGGGCCTACTATTGCATTTCACAATCGTCCACTAGAGAGAGACCATTCCACTTAACATATGGTACAAATGAATTGATCCCTATGAAGGTAGGCAAACCAGGATGTAGAAGAATGATCTTCCTTGAACGCACCAATGAAGCAAACTTGAAAACAAAGTTGGATTTTCCATAAAAAAATACAAGAGGTATTGATAATATGTTCAGAAGCAATAAAACAAAGAGCAACTCGATGGTATAATTCCAACGTGCAACCAACTAAGAAGTTTCAAACAAGGAGACTCAGTGTAAGAGGTACAAGGAGAGGAAAAAAATGGAGCATATGGATTAGAAGAACTCCCTAGGAAAGCCATTCTAAAATTCAATTTAGCACAACTTTGGGAAGGCTCATTCTGGATGATCACCGGTTCACTAACAAATGGAGCATATATATTAGAAGAACTCTCAAGGAAAGCCATTCTATAGACGTGGAATGCCACACACAACCATGGGAACACATCGAATCACAATTGATGACAAGGGTAAGGATGTTCTAACACCAGAAAAGGTAAGTACCCCTTTCCCTCGAAGATTAAAAGATGATAAGAAAGACAAAAAAATTTCTAGGTTTCTAGAAAATCTTTAAAAATACTATACATAAACATTTCATTTGCTATAGTCATCACTCAAATGCCAAATTATGCTAAATTAAAAAAAATAATGCCTAATAAAAAGAAGTTAGAGGGATTTGAGGTGGTAAACCTACCTGAGGAGTGTTTTGTTGTAGTACTTAAGAAGTTGCCCACTAAACTTAAGGATCTAGGGTGTTTCACTAGTCCCTACACTATAGGCAACTCATATTTTGAGAAAGCGTTTGTGTGATTTAGGTGCAACCATAACTTTAATACCCTACTATATTTTTAAGAAACTTGGATTACAAGAATCCCAACCTACAAATATTTCTTTGCAGCTAGACGACAGAACCATCACCGATCCACTCAGCATAGTAGGGGATGTTTTGGTAAAAGTGGGAGAGTTCATATTCCCTACTAACCTTGTCATCCAAGACATAAAGGAGATGATGAAGTCCCAATCATTTTAGGCCAACCTTTTCTAACCACAAGAAGGGTGGTGGTAGATGTCGTGTAGGGAAAACTAACCTTAAGACTAGGTAATGATGAGGTAGATTTTAAAGAGTTTAACTTTTATAAAATCTGACGCCATTTTTTTCTTGTAACTATATGCAAGCTCTTGATATCTCTGATGGGACAATCTTGGGCAACTACCTTGACATAAGGAAGCCTTGACTTGAAACCTTAGGAAATCTTAAACCATGCAATGAGCCTATCAAAAAGGGCCTGAGAAGTATAAACAGCCACATGAGTTAAAAGTAGGTAAAAAAATGTTAGTGTATGACTCACATTTTCTCCCTATTCTAGATGGGTTATACTCCAAACGGTATGGACCCTACATAAAGACCAAAGTTCTCCCTTAAGGGGCAATGGAAGTCACTGAGGGAGGTGGAATCACCTTCGTTGTAAATAGGCATCAAGTGAGGCACTATGAAAAGGGACTCTTCTAAATCCTTTCTGGCACAACCTCTGAACACTAGACCCCTTGAAACCTTAGGAAACCTAAAACCATGCAATTAACCTGTCAAAAAGGGCTTGAGAAGTATAAACAGTCACATGAGTTCAAAGTAGGTAAAAAAAATGTTAATCTATGACCCACATTTTCTCCCTATTTCATATGAGTTACACTCCAAATTTTATGGACCTTACATACATATCAGTGTTCTCCCTTATGGGGCAGTGGAAGTCACTAAGGGAGGTGGAATCACCTTCAGAATAAATAAGCATCAAGTGAGGCACTATGAAGAGGGACTCTTCTAGGTCCTCTCTAGTACAACCTCTGAACAATAGAACCCCTAGGTCTCCCTCAAGCTCAAGACGCTAAATAAGCATTATTTATTATTATTATTATTTATTTTTCAATAAATTTACATTCTTTATTTAGCATTGGGGACCATGTTGTCTCTCAAGTGTAGGGAGGGATTTTATTATTAAAATTAAGCATTAATATATGACTATTAGATTATTAGTCTTCTCACTTTGTTTGCTATCGGACTAATAGGAAGTTAGTTTATCAAAGCATGATAATTAGAAAGAAATAAGTAATTTTTTCTAACAAGGTCCCAAAAAAATTAATAATTTAGAGATCCCAATCTTTAGTAAAGAAAGACCATTTTTTGAAGGCTAAGAATTAACTCTAGGTCAGTCACAAGCTCTGGTTGAATAAAGCCCACAAATAGTGAGATATTGACTTAAAAAGGGTCACATCAAAATACTCGTAGTTCTTCCTTGAGTGTCCACTGTGTTAACTTGTTCTAGGGCTTGTTTTGAAATATATAACTTAGAAAACTTGTTTATCTAGTATGTGATATGGATTGGGATTATTAGGAATTTTTTGTTGGCCTTCATACCCTTGGTTCAAATTATCACTAGTAGTCATCTTTGAGTCTGCACAGGAAATTTTCGTTTAGAACCTTCATATAGTTGGAGCACCCTCAAAGAGTTTTATATAAAGAATAATGAGGTATGATAACAGCTCTTCATCTCTTCCTCGTCCAAAGATACTCCTCATCTCCCTCAATTAGTAAAAAAAACACAAAAACAAAAAAATTAAAATGATAAAAGAAAACAAAAAAATGAGAAAGTTTTACTAATAAAGTTTGGAGTTCGAAAATACTCTAAAAGAGAGGATAAATATGAATGAAAAAAAAGGAAGAGATAAAAGATAAATATTAGTCATTAGGGAAGAAGCTCTTGAGGGTGACTTAAACAAAAGTAAAAGGTAAGACTCTTTAGTAAAACAATATTATTTCTTTCTCTATTGTACCTAACAAAATAACCCATGACCCTATTACAACCCATAAAAACTCCCTATACTCACGTGTTTGAAAAAACTTGTTCGCAAAGATTTGATTTAATTATAAGTTCATAAGTAATGATTTTTCATATGTGAAGAGAGTGCTGAAACCATAAATATTTAAACACTTGAGAGGAGGGAGTAGAGTGAACCCCAGATTCAGTGAGATTGAAATTTTATGACCTAAGCCTGTAATTAGACACTCAATTGATGATTGTTTTAAGCAAAATGAATTTTGGTTTTTTGCTTTTTATTTGTTTCTTTTTAAAAAAAGAAAAAGAAAAATAGAGAAACCCTGTAGGATTAGAAGTTTTTGCTTGTGTATTCTATTATAATGCTGTAAATGATTAGTTTTGCTTGAAGACAAACAATGTTCAAGTGTGAGGAGGTTCAAAAACTTGATGCAATTTGAAATGCACTTAAGGACAAGCATATCCTATTGCAGTAATATCAAGGATGTGTGATAAGGATTTGGTAAGCACTGAAGAAAACACTCAAGATGATTAAGAGACAAAGAATGGTCAACCACTCAAAGGCCCAATGACTAGAGGAATACTAACAAGATTACAAGAAGAAGTGCTTTAAAAGTTAGGAGTGTTCAAAAGCTTGCTGGATTCAGGCCCAAGCTGAACCATATACTTTGTATGGGCTTACTCCTACACCAAGGAGGCTTGTGATGTCCAAGACTTCAAGGAGATTCTAAGGATTCCATCAACGTGAGTCCAGATATCGTACCCAAGGGACTAGTGTGTGATTACCAGATTTCATAAATTCTTATGTAAACTAGACAAACAAATGTAATTTTGAAAAAGGAGTTGTGCAACAAAAATAATGGTAAAGACAAATAAAGTAGACAAGGAAATTTGAACTAAGAGTTATGGTTTCATCTATCTTATTCCCTCTCAATCTTATTTACATGCAACTTCCTAAGCTCATTCTTTCTTTATTATTGATTTTACCTTTTATTTCTATTAAGAGACATTGGTTTAGTACTCTCAATATTCTTTATCTTAGGTTAGTTCCTAGTTGATCATATAGAAACATGTATACACAAGTAAGGATTGAGAATATAGAAGCCGATTAATAAATAACCGAATTAGAAATTTAAGAAAAATGTTTGGTTATGTAATTTTCTTAAATCCAATTATTTTATAAGTTTATCAACTAGTTATTGTATGATTATCACTAATTATGGTACGATCGCCACTAATTATGGTACAATCACCACTAATTAGTTGATTTAGTCATGCAAAGGGTTATTACTACTTCAAAAGCATAGTAAAATGATAAAACAATAAAACAATTGAACCAGAGAGGAAAGGAGAGATAGAAAATTACATCCAAGATTAAGATTAAAGGTTCAAAGCATAACTTACACCACAATCCTCAAAAGGGATTTAGCCACTCATGTCCAAACAGAGAATATAAAAAACTAAAAAATACATAAAATAGAGAAAAAGAACTTGTAGGCATTTGGAACTTCATTCCTCTGCTTCGCACTGTGCCTTAGCCTTACTACAACTCACAATGCCCTTAGAGAGCTTTTAAAATGAGAATGAGAGACTAAAGCTCTGAAAAGACTGGAATGATTCATTTTGCTCCTTGGCTGCTCCCTTTTATACTATGCGAAGTGAGTCTTTTTGGTAGACGTACATAATGGAGCACGACCGTGCTGAATGGAGCATGTTTGTGCTGCATGTCTTTTATACTTGTACACGGAAGTTAGGGTTGAACACACTCGTGGTGAATGACTATGGGATGAGCACGTGTATGCATGAGTAGAGCATGACTGTGGTAATTTGTTTTGGAGTGACATGGGCGTGTTGAGTGCAACATGGTGGTGATGGTTTTATGTGAGCTTCTTTTTAGGGTTGAAAATCTCAATTTTTGTTATGTTTTCTTCTTCTTCTTTTTTTTTCATGAGCTTGTATTGCATTAAACTAAAAGAAAAAAAAATATGAATTATGCGTAATAAATGTTAAAACAATATGATTTTCATCCAAAATCCCTTGACACTAATATACAAAGTTCTGGTTTATCACAATACATGCAATATACCTATTTAGATATATATAAAATATAATAAATATATAGTTGTAAGTCTTAAAATTTAAATTAAAAATATACTTCTTAGACATTATTAAAATTAAAATCAAATTATAATTCACTTCCGTCGTAAATAACTTTTCATTGTCTACAAATAGAAATAATATCAATCTCATTTTTTTCTTGAAATCATTAAAGATGACAAATTTTCATTTTTGGTTCATTAAAATACACTACTTCATGTTTCTATATTATACATACTTTTATGTCTTATATGTAATTGAATTGGATTTTCATGTTTCTTTTTAAGACTTTGATGCTTGACACATACACATGTTGGTGAAGTATTCAATAATATTAGTATTGAATACGTGAAGTAAATTAAAAAGTTGATGTTTCACAAGTAACGTGAAGTAAATTAAAGCATTGATGTTTCACAAGTCGCAAGACAAGTTAAAATAATGTATGAGAATAGGAACTCAATTTTGTATAAGTTTATCACAAGTTTTGTATAGAGAAATTTTACTTTAATAAAGAAAAATACAAGAAAAAAAAATTAAAAAATATATTAAAGAATTTTGTTAGTAATATTCATTATTTTTAAATAATGTATCATTATGATTAGGTAACAATAATTATCTTATCACTTAAGACCCCTTAAAAATTCTATTGTTGTCAGTTATAAGTGATGAGTTGATTATTAACTTGGAACCACAATTTTTTTTAATGGATTACAGTGACTATTTAGGTATAAATAATTTGTTTATATTATTTTATTAAAATTAGAAAATGATATATTTATTTAATGATAAAAATATTATATCAATATATAAAATTTAGATAACCAATCTCATAAATTTAGTAATTAGAATAAAAAATTACAATCAATTCTACTTATAAAAATAATGGAAAGAAAACTTGGTTCTTTTAATTACATAAATAGATAATATTTTCTTAATTATACCAAATACTTCAACAATATTTTCCATAATATTTCAACTCTCTCTTCCACCTAAATCTAGCTAAACTTTTAAGGCCTTTCTTCTTTTAATATTAAAAAATATATATTATACATTAATTATATAAAATAATTTTATACTATCATTTAATAATAAAATATTATAAAAATTTATTTATTTTTATAATAATTATTTTAAAATTATATTAATAATTATTTATAATTAAATAATAATATAAAACTATTTTATACTATCTGTGGATCACTCTTAAACATAAACAAATTTCTAAACTCAATAGTTAAGGCAAGAACTAACGAGGAACTTAGAATAACTACCAAACAAGTAGTAAGGCCAATAAATCAAGTACAATTAACTATAGAACAAACAAAAAAGGAATGTGGTAAATCAAGTGTAGTCCCCTACAAGAAAAGGGACGCACCACACAAGCTAGAAGAGAGACATAGTAAAGGAAACGCATATGAAAAAAAAATGTAAAATTAGGAAAATTGTTAGGAGAATAATATCAATTAAACATAGATTTTATAATATAAATATGCATATTCAAAATTACAACTAAGTGTGATATTATTCAAATCAAGATCAAATTGAAAAATAAAATTAGGATTGATAATTTGCAATTGAGGGATTATATGTGACTTTGGAGGTGTAGAGTCTTTTTTTTAAGCCTGGTTTAAGGGAATTATCAACAATAGGTATATTGTTGATCTAGTAAAGATGAGTAAACATAAATATGTTTGAGTATAAACACGTAGAAAAAAATTCATTAGTTAAAATTAGCTTACATCCTAATTTGTAAAAAAAATCATAATAATTTATGAAAAAAATAATTTTAAATTTATAAATAAAGTAATTTTAACTTATAAAAAAATATTTTATTTTGTCCTTCTATTTTATCTTTTTATGTGTTTATGAAAATTTTTATTTAAACAGGCTCTAAATTTTGAGAGATTTTTTATTTTATTTTAAATAAAAATTATATATTTTTTTATTTTTTAACATATTTAATCTTTTTATTTTATAAAAATTAATAATAAATAATTTTTTATTAAAAGATTTAAAACTCTACCTTTGATATTTGCTCTGGGCACATCAGTCAACGACAAAAACAGGAAGCTGTAGAAGAAGCACCGACAATTACCAAAAGAAATTATGTATATCTATCTATTTGAACTGAAATGATGTTATTTCGGAGAGGTTTCAGACTAATGGTTAAATGCAGGGGACAGATATTAAGACAGCGCAACAACTTAGTTCTGTGGTTGTTGACGTATAAATACTAATACGACAAATAACTATTTATTGACGTATAAATACTACTTGTAATTAATCAAGGTTCGCAATTTTAGAGGCCGGAGTGTTGAAAGAGTAGGTGAAGTTAAATTGGTTTAGCAGACGGTGCAAGTATGTAAATTTTTTCAATTTCTCTGTATAAGAAAAAAAAACTCAAATATTATTTAATACGAACAGAAAATATACGAAACACACAAATTACATGTGATTTAATATTTTTTTGGTAAAATAAATATTAATTAATAAAATATAAAACTCGTTTTTGACAGAAATAATTGGTTGCGCCTATTTGACGAAAACGCTTGGGAAATGATAAGAAATTCTGTTTTAAATAATACCCCTTTATGTCAGTGGAGATTAAGTTTCTTTTCTAATTTTTCCATCCTTTTACTTTTCCATGCAATTTCATTATGAATTTAATGCAAGTTACTTTCTAATTTATGCTTTAATTCCAGCACTTTTTCACTTTCCTGCTTCTTAATTTCCTGCATTTAAAGTTTTGATCAATATCAAATTCTACATTTCCACACTATTGTACTTTCTGTTTCCAATTTATGCATTAACTGTGGCAAAGCTAGGATAGGATCGGTAAAGAGTTATAAAGAAATTCAATTTCATTTCAAGAAAAAAAAAATTTGAGGAATTCGTCATCTATATTTTTAAGGAATATGTAAAAATTTTTGAAAGAGATAAAGTTGGTATTTTGAAATCAGAGTTGATTCGAAATTCATTACGGCGAGGGAGGAGATTAAGATTTCTGACAACATTCGTCTTAAAACGATTATTTTAACTAGATGTGTGAAACGGATTAAGACTTCTAAAATATGATTTTTTATCTTTCAGACTTAAACAAAAATGGATATGTTTACAAAAGATGAAGGGGATATATTTTTTGGTTTTTGAACTTGACAAGAACTTCCTCTTGCTTCTACGTATCTTTCGGTATAATGGAAAATTCAAAGTTTACATATTTATTGTTGAGGCTTAAGCTAAATGAGAAAAGTCGATATCAAATCGATTGTATGGAGATGTCAACAAAGTGTCGGCGGAGATAAGGTGCCGACTAGGAGTTGGCGGGAATGAGGTGCCGACTACGAGTCGACAGGGATAATGTGTTAACTAAGGGGTACTGAAGGTTTTATTTAAGAGTTTGACTAAGTGTTTGGTTATGGATATAACCTAGACAAAATGCAGTTATGTTGCATATTCAAACTGAAAAGGAGTTTTAGAATATTCACCTAGTTTCTGAACGTGTCGTCATCGTCACACAAGGAAACCAAACTCCAACCTCTTTTCTCTCGTATTACCACTATTGTTCTCTATTATCTTCCTCTTGTTTTTTAAAAGACAACCAATCTCTTTTTCTTTCAACATTAATCCTTTTATGGATCATTCTTTCATTTTCTCAATCTTTGGGGAAGATCTTCCATTATTAATGCGGTAACTCCCTACAGGGCTCCATTAATGCAGTGTGCCCTCCGCGGGGTTCTCCTTAATTAATGAGATGACTTTTTATTTAATGCGATTGACTCCTCAGGCTCCTCCTCTAGTTATTGCGGCGAAAAGTCTCTTTTTGTTCTCAATTTCTTAGGAGGTGTTAGAGCATGGACAACTTTTCTAAGAAGCAAGGGAATAGTAGAGAGTTGCCCACTGTCACCCCCAACTCGAGGTAGATTGGGGAAGCGTGAGCCCGTTGTGACACGCTTCCCCTACCTGCCCCGTCGTCATTTTCCCTTCCCCTTTCTTTTTATTTATTCTTTTTCTTTTTGTAGAGGTGTTCACACTTGTACTTTGGTTTGAATACTTGTTGAGCTTCTTGTAGGTTTGTATGTAAATTATATTTTTCGTTTCTTTTTATTTTTTGGAATTTTTTTATAAGACATAAATTTAAGATTTTTTTACCAGAATCAATCTAAAATATTTTATTTATTAATTATTTTTTATAAAAATATTTTTAATTATGAATCATTTTCTAAATATAATAAATAATAAGTAGAATACATTAATGTTTTAGATTTTTTGAGAATATAATTTTTTATTGTATAAAAAATATTTTAAGAATATCACTTTAATTTTGACTCTTCACGTATATAGTTAATAAAAATTAAAATAATAAATATATTAATAATGAGAGAGTAAAAGAATTTAAATTATTAAAATATATATATCTTATTAATACTATAAATAATTTAAAAAATATAAATTTAGAATAAATTTAATGCTATTAGTTTATAAGATTGATTTCTTGTATGATTTTTATGAATAACCTAATCTTTATTTTTTAAGTATTCAAATTTCGGTTATTTACTATTTTTTTAGTAACTTTAATTTTACTCATGTTTCAGTCCAAGATATATATGGCAATTTGCTATATTTGCATGAATCTTCTAACATGTATTAGTTGCACACAAAGGTACTTGATATAATTTGTTAACATTTATTAGTATATGCCAATTTAGTTAATGTTTATTTTTTTCAATTTTCTTTTTATTTTCTGGAATACATGTCTGATTGCAATTAGTATGTACTTGTTTTGTCATAATCTCTTAGTTTTGTCCACAAAAAAAAAGTTTGTACTATATACCTTCACAATCCACAGGTTATGTTTCGATTGATGAAAAAAAAAACTGAGAAGAAATAAAATAATTAAAATGGAATAAAATGGAGAGAACAAATAGAATTAAATCTTTATTCTATTATTTGAATATGTTAAAATGAAATAAATTTCTCATTATATCTCATTTCTTCCAACTTAGAGAAAAATAAAATAAAGATAAACAATAAAGTAAGAAGAAACAGAGTCTAGTAGTTTTCATTATATTTCATCACTATTTTATCAATGCAAAGAATATAACATAATACCTCTGTATTTCACTTCCCTTTATTCCATCCTCTTCTTCTGATCCGAAGATAAGTACAATTCTGACCGTTTACGTAAATAATTAAGAAATATTTTTTTTGCTATAAATTACTGTGTTATACAAAGAACATGTGATAATAAAATATCAATAGTTCAAATAACTCGAATTTCTGACAAAAAAAAAAATTAATCATTATTTTTATAATAAATATTTTACATCTATCTTGGTAAAGAAAAAAATAAACAATCCAATATACCATAGCTAATATTGATATATCAAAGTTGACTAATATAATCACCAAACTTAATTTACACACTAACACACATGCACCTGCGAACATTTTTAAGAAGAGTTGTTTAAACTTAAATATTAGATTTTATGTAGTTTTACTATTAGAATATTTGACATTATAAATTACGTTATTAATTATTTCAAGAATTATGAGACAATTTTTTAAATATTATATTATTTTAAAATAAATTATTAAAATTCTTAAATCTTATATAATATTATAAACTCAACCAAAAATAAACTAAGCAATTCTATCATTATCTCACCATTAGAAATAGTACAACAAATTGATGAATCTATGGATGTCTACTCTTACGATTCAATACTTAATTAATTAGAAAAAGTTGGAGGAGCACAAGAAATATATATTTTTTAATATACTTTTTATAATCAGTTAAAGAATCATTAAAAACCTATATAATCATGAGTGAGATTTATTAAATAAGATATAAATTTTTATTAAATTTTTGCTAATAATAATGAGAATGTACAAAAGAATAAGTTATTAACATTTTTCTTTAATTATAAGAATATATTTTCTCCTATCATATTCTTTTTTAGGAAAACCAATTAACTAATTTATGAAAATTAAAAAAAATAGTTAATAGTAATAATATTAAATTTATATTATATTATATTCAAATTACCTCTAACATTAATAAGTTACATTCTTATTCTTATTAAAATATTTTCATTAATTTTAATAATTTCAATCTCCCTTACTAATAATATATTTATTATTTTAATTTATATCGATTATGTACAAGAAAACTTAAAGAAAATAAAATATTAATATACTTATCTATTATTTATTGACTTAAAAAACTCACAACAAAAAATAATTTTATATGAAAAAATTAACAAATATTTTATAATTTAGTTGATATAAAAAATGACATAATTAAGAGAGTTGCCACAGTGCTCTCGTAAATAAAGAGGTTTTGGAACAATTAAATTTTAGATCAATTAAAATAGAAGTAGTTGACATGTCATTTATTTTATTATTTAATAAAAAAGTTTTTATTTATTTTAATTTAACTCTTAATTAATTAAAATATATTTTAAAATTTTAAAATTATGATTATTTTAATTAAAAATTTAATAACTATTTTAAAAATATTTTAATCTTTTTGTCATCGACAATAATAAAAAAAATTAAGTTAAAATAATTGTAATTTTCAAAAAATTTAAAAATATTTTAATTAAGTAGAGACTAAATTAAAATATATATTAGTTTCGTTACTAGGAACCAAAATAATGACATAACAAAAATTTTAAAAATATTAATCTAAAAACTAACTGTTTTAAAACCCTTCAAATTAAAAAATTACTGTAGAATTCCCTTAATAAATAAACCATGCGTGTTGTATATAATAACTGTCACTCTTCCTTGTAAAGGCTAGACGTCGCAACCTCCCTCAAACACTGAGAAATCCTGCTGTGGTTGAGAACCGTATTGATGTCATTTTCACTTTTAAATGAATGGTGTTAATTTAAAACTACATGACTGAAATTTCTTTTGTTTCAGGAACATAGAGCAACTGAAATAGAGATCGCAGCTAAATGTCGATAACAGAAGAATCATGGACAAGTTGGTTGTGTGATTTGGTAAGACAGAGCAACAGCGTATATGTATGTTTTCAAGTAGGGTTTTTGGTTTTGTGAATAAATTAAACTGTTTGGTGTTTGGCAGGAACTAGAGGATCAGATGAATTTGGTGAATGAACCTGACTCAATAGGGGTTGATGGAAGTTTCCTCCAGCACAAAAAAGGATGAGAACTTGCAAAGATCTTTGTCTTCCAGCACCATGAGCATTTCCTCGGAGGATGATAAAATCTTTGGTGAGAGAGCTGAGAAGACACCGAAGAATGACACTTCAAACTCTGAGAACACAGAGTATATGTATCTCTCACAAAACAAGGATTCTTCTCCCTCATACATTATTTTCTTTGACAATATGGATTCAGCATCGGGGTTGAACAATGACACCACCTCCAAACCAAAACGAAAGACCGTGTATCATGGGGAGAAAAGGGTCTTTGGAAAATCAAAACAAGGAACCTACACACAACTCCGTCACTGTTTTAAGATCTCCACGCCGAGCTAAAGACCACATTATTGCTGAGAGAAAGAGGAGAGAAAAGATTAACCAGCAGTTCATAGCTCTTTCAGCCCTAATTCCAGGCCTCAAAAAGGTTCATTTTTTCTTTTCTTTATTATACCACATCCAATTTTTATATCAAAGTCTTTTTTAAAAAAATAAAATTGTCTGTTTTTATAAGTTTTTTTTTTCAAATTATTTTTTACATTAATTATTTTTTAACTAAATTATTTTATAAAAAGATTATAAGTTAATAAAATAAATTTATTTTTCTCCTTGTTAGAATCGAAAAAGATTAACATATATTAATTAATTAATTTGATAAAAATAATTAAATAAATTACTAATAATTTTAAGAATAATTTTTAAAAAATATTAATCAATCATTTAAGAATGAAAAGTAGATTTTTTTTAATTAAAACTGTGAGAATACACTCTCTTATGCTTTTAATGCAATTTCAGCATAATTTTAGTAAAAAAAAATCATTTCTAAAATAGTACTTTGAAGACAATTGTCAACATAATCTTTAAAAAATAATATAGATAATGAATTTGATTAATTTTTTTAAAGAGTGTAAATTAAGTAAGAATGTTTTATATTCCAAGAAGGACTGAGGTAATAGTTAAGTGAATTCATGCTTTTAATGAATATAAAGTTAAATTTTGTTGAAATGTATGGTATTAAATTTCACCACTGATGGAATGGGGTGCAGACGGACAAGGCCTCAGTGCTGGGGGACGCTATAAAGCACGTTAAACATCTACAAGAGCAAGTGAAGGTACTGGACGAGCAGAACAAAAGGAAGAGGGTGCAATCCGTGGTATATGTTGAGAAATCTAACCCTTCTGCAGAAGAACATAATGTCTCAGTCTCAGACACCTCGCCAAATTATGGTGAGGGAAAATCCTATGTCCTCTCAAAACCAAATGGATCACTTCACGAAGTTGAGGCAATGGTATCAGAGAAGCACGTACTGATTCGAATCCACTGTGAGAAACAAAAGGTAGTGTTCACCAACATACTAAAAGAGGTAGAGAATCTGTACCTATCAGTGATCAATAGCAGTATCTTGCTTTTCGGATCATCCAAATTGGACATAACCATCATAGCTGAGGTGGTACTTTGCTTTCTTTAATTATTTATTAGTTTTATCACTACTAGAAGCATTTCCCTTTTAAATTTTTCATTTTTGGTATGCTGCATCATAATTGGAGGGTTCATCCATATGCGGCGCATTTGATAAATGTGTTGTTTGTCGTGTTGTATTTGCAGAAGGACGACGAGTTCAGCCTCAGCGTGAAGGAGCTAGCTACCAACCTTCGCGTGGGGGCATGCAATTTATGTAGCTTACATGTGTGTGGTGTATTTTCTAGCGCGCCATTCAATGCATTACATTAGCTGTCTCAATCAGTGCCCGTCTTTTCGCAATAAGTAAGTCACATGCAAAAAAGGAAAGTAAATTGTCTTGGGAACGGATATTTGAATTTGATGATTAAGACAATACGTATTTGTCTTTTCCTTTCAAAATTATTGATATTTTAAAATTATTATATTTACTATAAAATTTAAATTTTATTATCAAATAATTCTGTGATTAATTTTAAAATTAATAATTATTTTATAATTAATTTTTAGTAAAATAATTAATTATAAATTAATTATAATATTAATAAAAAGACGAAATAAATAATAAGTTAGTTAAAAAATAATCTTAATTAATTTATAATAATTTTAAAAATTTGTAATTATTTAATTTAATTTATAGTAATAAAAAATATAAATAAATAAAACTTAAATTTAATTAAAAATAATAATATTTTAATTAATTAATTAAGATTTAATTATTAATTTAAATGATAATTAAAATTAATAATAAAATAAAAAAATCTTGTAGTGTTAATCTAAAATATTTTTATTTAATATTTATTATAGAAATAGTTATAATAAAACATGATTGATATAAAACATCAATAATTTTAGAAAAAAGTTAAAATATCAATAATTTTGTAACAAAAGGAGCGCTTAATCTTATAATTGTGCTTGTTAGTGAAAGTTAAAAAGAAATGTCAAACAACAGCTACTATATTTTGACCCTTTTAATATGGGCTTACGCATATGTATTAAAAAAATATCGTTAAATTATTTAAAGAGTTAAAGATCTCGAGTTTCCCATGCCTGACTTGCGAGTGCATATTTGGGTTTTGTCGAGCCTTTCTAGAAAAGAGGAGTTTTCCTTTTTTCTAGATCTGTTTTTTAATCACTACGATTTAGTTTTTCTTTACAAATGTTTACGTGCAACAATATATAAATTAATTTTGACAAAGGATTGCATATTTAGTTTATGGTAAGAGGCATTTGTCATGTATATCCCAAATTATAATGACCTTAAAAGATTAATTTATCTAAACAAAAGTTTTTTTTACAACTTTTTATGTTTACAAATAAGAGAGAGAGAATGAGAAGAGCTATTTAAGATGAACGGTGTTATAAAAAGATTGAAAAAAAATATATATATATATATATAAATTGTTGTATAATTACGTTATACGATTATCATATTTCTTTTCAGATAGGGGTTAGCGACTTTCCACCATCATTCATCATTAATCAAAATAAGCAAGTCACTGATTAAGAATTAAAAATAAAAATTATTGATAAATATTATTAAATACTCAGTATAATTTATAATGTATCTTATAGTAAATTTTAATTATTTATTTCTTAATTAGTATCTTCTGGGACGATCCTCAGCGAGTCCAACATACAATCATGTCCAGTCTAGATAATCCAACAAGCTCGGTCCAATTAACTCAACCGATCATCACTACTAGAAAATTTAAAATTTGCTACAAAATAATTTTGTAGTTAATTTTAAAATCAATAGTTATTTTATAGTTAATTTCTAGTAAAAATAATTAGCTACAAAATTACTATAATATTAAATAGTAACATGAAATAAGTAGCAAATTAATTAAGAAAATAATCTTAGTTAATTTGTAGTAAATTTTTTAAAATTTGTAGTTATTTTCTAGTTAATTTGTAGTAATAAGAAGTATAAATGAATATAACTTCAATTTAGTTAGAAAAAATAATATTCTAGTTAATTAATAGTTAATTAGCTAGAATTTAGCTACTAATTTAAATGATAGTTAAAATTAGTAGCAAAATCAAAAAATTATTATAATTATATAGATTTTAAATTTTTAATGATCTAATAATAAAAAATTGCTAAAAATTAAAAAGAAACAATGGCTTTTATTTGAGAATTAGGAACACTTCCAATATTGATGGACAGAACCAAACAAAAAGTTATGCACACTGGTACAAAATTTACAAATTAGGAACTCAAGAATTTGGCACAAAACATGCAGACAATCACGATGTACAACTCAAAGTTCAGACTATCCCCAAAAAAATTGGCAGAGATGTTGTGTTATTTGTTACCCTTCATTCAGAAGCATAAAAGAAGAGCATTTAAGATACAACTATATAAATTAGATTTTAAAGACTCACTCGGATTAGACTCATAAGTACAGCAAATATTTATAGAGATATTTATATAGATTATTTATTAATATATATAGTTTTTATATCAACAGTAAGACATATCCTTATATTTTTGTAAGTCTTATCCTTATTAACTAAACCAATTTTTGTTAGTCATGATATTTCCTTTTTCAATCACCTATCTACAAAGTTGTCCTTCAAATACAACTTACATATTAGACAAGAAATAAAGTAAATGAAAGCTTTATCACCATTAATTAAGGCTTGATTTCTATGATCACGATGGAAAATAACAATAGAATAGACAAGAAGAAGAGCATAAACTTTATCCATTGTGGATTAAATATAATTATATGTACTTAACAAAATTATCTTTATCTTTATAAAAGAGATGGTAGTTAAAAAAATTAGGAGTAATAAAAATAAAATATTTTACTTAATCAATCCATTCTTTTTTGTTGCACGTTGGTGTCTTTCCTATTTTGTGATACATATCTTATAAGTGTTTATATTAAATCATTTTTCCTTGTTAATTGATTATTGAATTAAATAATTTTTTAATATCTTTAATCATTTTAAAGTAATATTTAATTTTTCAATCAACAATAAGTATAATAAGATACTTATAAATCATCACACAAATAGTATTTTGCTAATTAATTTAATTTTAAAGATTTTTCAAATAAAATATTAAACATTTTTGTTTTTATATATTAATTTATTTTTTCCAATAAAATAACTTCAAAAATATTTAAAATTTTATTTTTAACGTTTAACATATATTTAGAAAGTCACGTACTTAATGGAATACTTGTTAGTTTCTACAATTTCTTTTACACACATCATATTCTCGTAGGTACCGCAAAATATATTGACATTGTTTGGAAAGAAAGTAGGAATTAGATAAGAAGTATTCAGAAATTAGATTATAAGAAATTTAAGTAATAGAGTATCTTACTAATTAATGAATATGCCACACTATTCAGTTCATAATTCCACTAATCCAGGCATATTAATCTCAAAGTGATTGAATATGCTATTAGCATGCATCACTCTATTAAGAGAGCATGAAATACACACTCAAATGTTGTTAAAAAAAAAGAGAATAGATTTCACGTAGAAATAACTAATTAACATAATTTTGTATGAGATAATAAATTTACTAAAGGTCTCACTTATAAAAAATCGAAATTAATGTTTTATATGCTATATCCTTAAGCAAACTAGCTCGGATTGAATATTGCTATAGCAGGTGCATTCTACTTGTAAGTACAAACCATCCCCATTTTTCCAAATATAGAGTTTTCTTCTAGTTTCCATATTTAAGAATCAAATGAAATCTTGATGTAGATATTTTTAGACTTCTCATCAAATAAATATCGATTTCATATGATCTGGAAGGAATCTTCAACTGCACATATTTATCGAAATTGCTAAAATCTAGTCCTAGTTGCGTTCGTGTGGGTTCATGTCCTTTATTCAGATATTCTGTTACTCAAACAAGATCTGATTAAAGATTTGTAGTTAAGTACAGACAAATGGAGACTAAATATGAAATTGTCATTGCAGGATGTTTGAAACTATCATTTGTCTTCCAAAAAGAAAAAAGGATACATATAGCTAAAGATAAAGATTCCTTTACATGCGAAAGAGAAGTTTCCACACATAAGCTTCGTCAGATCTATAATTCAATATCTAATGTTGCCAATCTGTGAAAACAGTTGGGTTCATGAAGCAATTAATTTATATAAAAAGTGTTCTTTCTAATCTTTTATGGATTTGGACTGAAAAATAAATTATAAAATATTTTTGTTTTATTAATTTAAGAATATGCTAACAAGTGTCTTCAACATTAGTTAAAAATTTGATAAATAATTTTTAATAAAAGTTACGATAAAATCGTATTGGTAACGTTAAATAGTATATTTTATAAAAAAAATTTACTTTTAATTCGTTAGCCAGTGTTGACACCTGTTTTTGTTGACCATTTTTTAATAATAATAATAAAAAAAAAGGAAGACGTGTTGAAGAAGCTTCGCTCCCTTCCCTGTATAGATTCGAGCAGGTAACAACAACTGCCTATACAGGCACTCGTGTGAGAGAAAAGATTGCAAAAACGTATTGTTAGCTGCGGCGGTCAAAAAAGGAAACTCTAGGGAGCACCATCGCATTTATTGAAAGGAGCTCTAAGGAGAGCCACCACATTAATGGAGTTCTGGGAAGGATTCGAAGGGAACGGAGCTAGCCTATAAAAGGGTGAGATAACAAAAGAAGAGGATTTTTTTTTGGAGGAGGAGCGTTAGAAGCAGAAAAAGATAGCAGAGAATACAGGAGAGAAAGAAGCGGAGAAGTTGGTCTTTCACAGGACAACAATGTGCCCAGAAACTAGGTAAATTCTAAAATCCTCCTAAGTGAGTCACACTACCATCATAGCAGTCTACCTTGGTCACGCACCTAACCAATACTTCCTATTAATTAGCCGATATCGAATCATCATCGCCTCTAGTCGGCACCCATTCCCGAGTCGGCCGACGCTTAGTCGGCATTCCCATATTGGTCATCCGACACCAAATCGATGTCTCCTTCAATCTATTTGACACCTAGTCGGTATTCGGATCCCGATCTAGCCAACATGTAATCGACGCACCTTGGCTGCTTAGGTAGCGGAGTAATCACTTACCACATAGCCACATCCAAAACTACGTAAACTTTGACTTTCCATTATATTAGGAGATACGTAGGAGTAAAAGACAACTTTTGTCAAGTTCCAAAAAATCCAAAAAACACATCTTTTCCCCCTCCATAACAAGTCTCATTTTGTTTATGTTCAAAAGGTAAAAATCACAGTTTAGAAGTTATAGCCCGTTTCACGCATCTAATTAAGGTAATCGTCTTTGGACGGGCGTCGTAGGGTGTTAACACCTTCTCTACACGTATTGGACTCCTGAACCTTAAACATGTTTCTGTAGAACAGCCTTAAAAGCACCAGTGATGACTCCTATCTCTATGCCCTTTCCTTGAAAGGAATTCAAACTCCCAACTTCTATTTTTCGGCAACCACGTCGCGGCCACGGTTCTGACAGATGGTGACTCCACTAGGGATTATTTAGAGAGTCAGGCCTATACAATTAGATGCATGAAATTAATGACTTCTTCTTTGTTGTTTTTGCCTTTTGTTTGTTTTTGCCTTTTGTTTGTTTTATCCATTTCTTTATTTTGCATCCTTGTGTTATTTGCATGATTGCATCTACATTATATGATTTGTCTGACTTGAATCTTAGGATAGAAGACATGTGAATATGTTATTCTATTTTTACAGCAATGGGTGAATCTGTAGGTAGTCTTCTACACACACCACGCTTACCCAATTCACACTTCGAGTGAAGTCCTATACCCGAACCTAAGTGCAACCTAGGGAGTAAGAGATAAGTAGTGGTATCCACTTTGGTGACTACTCCCTACATGGCCATCATGGAAGTCTCAGTTAGAGTAAAATCGTCTTACGAATAACCACACTTGGGAAGTACTTCCTATTTGTAGGGTGATAGAGCATTTTTTAGGCACCTAATAGTGACTTATGTTGGATATATTTGACATTATTTTGTGGCTAATAATCAACCATTTATTGAATATTGGACCGTTGAGTTTAATTGAGAAAAATTGCTAATCTTTGCTTATTTTTGGACTTAATTTTCATTATGAGGTTGATATCTTGTGCAAGTCATATATGGAGCTACAGACCTCCAAATGGGACAATCTTGATAGCCGTAGAAAGCTAAGACGAAGATCTACAACTTTTTTCTTACAAATCAACCCAGTTCGACCATTTACAATGTCAAAAATGGACTAGAAGCCACTGCCTCTACACCACTCTGAATTGGACCTTTCCATGTTGATTGGTGAGCTTGTTAGGCTGCTCAAGCTTCTGTCCAAGTCCATTCTCCTTGGCAATTTCGACCATGTGATCATTTAGGAAGTTGGTTAGGTAGTTTAATTAAGGAGTTAGTTAGGTATTTTAGTTAGTTTGTTTTGTTAATAGGTTAGTTGTTAGTTTGTTAAGTTGTTAGTATTTAGTTGTTAATTGGTTGGTAGTTAATTTGTTAATTGGTTAGTAGTTAGTTTGTTAATTGGTTAGTAGTTATTGTTAATTGGTTAGTAGTGGAAGAGATGTTAGAAAAGTTAGAGGTTTTTTTGTTCATCTTGGAGACTCTAGAGTTTGGAGGAATTGAACGGGTTGCTTGCAGTGGAAGTTTTCTTTCTTCTCAAAAGAGTTTCAGCTACATTTTTGTTATAATTTTCTTTGCATCTTCTCTGTTTTGTTTCCATCTTTGAATGTTTTTAAGTCTTCTATGACGATGAACATGAAAAGCTAACTTCGTTATCAATTCAAGATTCAGGATTGCAACTGGTTTGAGTTCTTAGCTCTTTATTTTCTTTATGCAATTTCTACTATTGTGTTTTTCAATTCTTAATCCATTTTCATGATTGTGATCTTTCCGAGTTTCAGATTATATTTTCAGTAAGTAATCGATTGATAACCTGAAATCAACCAATATGATCTTGAATCCATATTAATCAAGATAAATACAACATGTTCTTCACTAGAAATAGTTGAAATCATAAAAAAAAAAAATAGTTGAAGAATTAGACATTTGGGCAACAAAAATGCAACGTTTGAGGGTTCAATATTTTTAAATTCCAATAGAAAAACTTTTTGGTTCTTATAATATATGATTGTTTGGTTTTGACCTTCTTAATTTTTTATTTTAATTTCTATAAAATTTGTTTTCTTATTTTAGTTTCTATTGAAAAAATTATTTCATTTTAGTCTTTATCTGTCGTTATTAACATGAAAAGAAAATTATACGTGTCATCGATAGTGACAAAACTGAATTGTATCTTCCTTAATCATGTTAGTATTTAACACTTACAATCTAACCATTGTAATTAAACCTCTATATTATAGGTAAGCGAATTATAGAAAAGTGAATAAAAAATTAATAAAAACTAAAATTAAGAAACCTCTATATTATAGGTAAGTTAATTAAGGCATAATTACTTTCATGGATAGTCAATTACTAAACACGCATTCACTTTGAGTGACAATCGCCACGACAAAGAAGTGTCATCAAGGTTGACGTCAAAGCAATTACGAACCTCACTTATCACGTGATATTGATCATCCAATTTCTGTTTGTGTTATATACCCGTAAATTAATAAAGCAACATGTTGTTACTAGTAATAATTAATCATCCAATCGGAAAAACGCGTACAGTGTGTCCGTTTCGGAGCTGGTAGTAACTTATAGATTATTCAATTATAGCTAGTAAGACAATTCACACTGCTATTAAATGCGGATGGTTGAGATAAGTTATAATTATTTGGGTTTTTTTAGTTAAGATATTAGTACTTTAAATTTTGGTATTGGATATGGAAAATATTATATTGAGAAGAGAATATCTAGGATTTCGTAAATTCGAGAATTTTAATAAACATTAGTCATTATTTTTTTTAATTGTGTATACTTCGTATATATTACTCCTACAATATATCTTTATAATTCTTATAATTTAAAAGATATATATACATACATAAGATGGGTAGGATGATAAAGAGAGGTAGATTTTTTTTGAAATATCATTAAAATTTTATTGTTAATATATTGCTCAGAAAAATTAAGTACTAAAAAGGTTTAAGAAAACGAAGGGGTTTATAAAATGCTATTTTATTTGCAAAGCTTTGACCTAAAATATTAGGTAATAAAAAAGGGCTTAATATGGTGGAATACCCAAACTATATAGTAATTATGCGGTTAAATTAAAATTTTCTTCTATTATTTTATGGTAAAAAATTGTTTTAGTCATTTATTTTTTAAAAGATTCTTTTTATCATTTAACAGTCAAATTTTAGTCAATATTATTCTTTTCGAATAATTATCATTTTTTTATTTTAAAATATGATTTTAACTTATTCAATATATAAACTTATTCATTATATTTATCTACGTGAAAATTATAGAAACTAATTAATAGAAAGGTTATAAATAAGATAAAATTATATGAAAGTGAGTCTAATGAACAATTAAAAAACTAAAAAATTTCATATTAGATTTTTTTTCACTATGTTGGTAGAATTCACTTTTCACGTGATTTTTTTATCATATTTATGTCTCTTTTTTGTTTGAACATTAATTGAGTTCTATAATTTTCATGTAGATAAAATCTAATTGAGTTTGATAGTTTCATATCTTGAATCAATCAAAATATAGTTTAAAATCATGTTCCAAAATTAAAAAAAAAAATCATTTTAAAAATGACAACATTAACTCAAATTTAAGAGTTAAATGACTAAAATAATTTTTTTTAAATAAAGAACTAATACAAGTTTTTACTATAAAATAGAATTAAAAAATTATAATTTAGCTTAATTATGCAATATTATTGAATTTATTATTGTTTTATTTAATTAATTGAAATAGTTGTAAAAATTAATTAATTTTTATTTAGTATTTTTTATTTATATAACTATCACTTGAATCCCAAAATTTCTTAACATATCTTTTTAGTAGAAATATTTAATTAATACAACTACTTATTTTGGATTTGAATCATAACTATTGATTAAGTTGTAAATAAAAAAGATTATTAATCACAAAAATGAAATTTAAATATATGTTATAAATGATTTTCATTTTTATTTTTATTAAAGATTGGCTATATATAAATGATTGCGCATATTTGCTTGTGAGGGAAGATTAAAAACTTTTTTTTATATAATTGATGATATTTTTAATTGCACTTTATGCTCAAACAAACCTTTGTTAAAAAAATACAAACATTAAACCATTTCTCCTAACAACTTTAGATACCAAAAAGTTGATCCAATGATGCAAGTGCAACTCAGTCGCAAAACTCTCAATATTTATTTGGATTAATTATTTTTTACAAATTTTATACAATTTCACGATAATTAGTGTTTTATGTTGCATTTTGTCTATTTGTATTTTCGTTCTGTTACCATCAATTAGTCAACGCAATTACGCAAACTCTGTTTTCGAAAATTCTCGCAATAAACTTTTTTGGCCATTTCTTCGTTCTTCGTTACTTTTTTATAGTAATAGTATAGACTATTCGTTGTTCAATTTATTAAATAGTGTTGTCATGTTGATGCACCAAAAACACATCGTTACACTGTCGTGTATATTTCCCGAGCATAAAATAAGGACTACGATGTATTGGTTGTTCTTATTATTATTACTAGTTGTAGTTGGTGATCTAAACAAAATGTCACAGTTTCGTCATTCCAATCCTTTTTTCTAGAAACGAATCTGGATTTAACATTATTAAACAGTCGTACTAAAATATCTTGTAATTTTCATAAAAAATGAAGCCAAGGTAAAGTTGGAAATTTAGACAAAATGAAAAAAAAAAACATTTTTTAATAGATGCGTGATATTAAGAGTAATTTTGATTCTTTATAATATATTATTGTTTAAAACTTTTTTAGGGTAATTAATATTTTTTCAATCATAAAGAATAAGAACTAATCGTAAATTCTTTAAGAGAATATCCTAAGTTAAAACTTTATTACTTTAATTAATCAAAATAAAGGGAATAATTAATCAAACACAGGGGGTTGGGATAGTTTGCATAATATATATGAATATCCTAAATTCAAATTTTATTACTTTAATTGTAAAAAAAATTAAAAAAAATCCTGAAAACAAAGGTAAACAGAGGAGGACACATTTAAGTCTAGCTGCTAAATTGCTGATTAGTAGCAATAGTATAGGAAAAAAATACGCATTTGAGATTCGTCAAGAGGCTTACGCGATCCTGCAATTCTTCTTTGAAAGTGATATACACTAAAAAAACAACGTGTAAGCGTACAATCGAAACTTCTGAAAGACGACGCAAGTTAATAAAAAGAGAGTGTAGATATATTATTATTTTTTTGTTGGATGCAATATAAATACGTTAATAAATAATCATATCATAAAAAAGAAGTATTAGTCAATGTGTAAAACATAATAGACATAAATGGCGAAAGACATGATATTATTTTGATTTACGTGGGACGGAGGGAGGGTGGTATCTGCATTTTCCGGTTTGATGGAAGTGGGAATGAGTTAAGGGTATGCGACATTTATCCACATTCACTGTCAGCGTCAGGCACAACGGGTCAACAGTTTCCTATTATATTGTTTATGATTAGCGTCTTTGTCAGAGTTTTACAGCAAATAGAAAAAAGAACCACTTTCGCCTATTACCTACTCTTTGAAAAGAAAACCTGAAAATATATAAACAAGACAATTCATTAAATTTCATCATCGTTCTCTATTAAATATAGAGTTAATAGCTTATACTAATCGTATAAAAAAATTATACCACTACAAAAAAAATCATTAATAAGTGATGATCTAAAATTTTTGCAAATTCCATTTTTATAATTGGTTAAGCGACGTATTGGTGATCATTGCAAACTTGTTCGTATTGGTTAAACGTGACTGAAGTTAACAAAATTTCCAAAGATGAACAAAACAAGAAAATATTGTTATTGTTGGCTGTATTCTACCCTTTTCCTAACCACCTGTGACACCAAAATTGCACTATAAAATTCTATCACCCGCACACAGCTGTTGCACAAACCCATTGCCACTTGTAACACAGAAAATCTACCACCTACAAACAACACAAAGAAAGGGAAAGAAAAAAAAAAAGAAATGAAGAAAGAAGGAGAAATGGGAGAAAGAAAACTTCATGCTACCAGTGCCATCGTTGTCACCCATTTATCACTTTCACAACCACCTTCAATCATCCATGAGAGAGAAATCACTAATAAAAGAAAGGAAAAGGAGAGTGAAGCTCACATAGTAAAGGAGAAGGACCAGCTAGTAAAAAGAAAATACGAATAACGGTTAAGTCGTCATTTAATAACGACAATTTTATCATTCAGTCATTATTTGCTTTAAAATTTAAAAAATTTGAGAATTAAAAATGCGCTAGAGAATTAAAAAAATACGACTTATCATTTTAATATTTTTTAAGATTAATTTTTATAATATTTTTTAAGATTAATTTTTATAATATTTTTTCTTAAGAAAAGAGATCGGTGTATAAACGGCTAGGTCGTCGTTTAGAACTAAAATATTTTTTATAATATTATTCAGATGAGGCAGCTAGGTTGTCTTTTACTATTAAAATATTTTTATACAATATTATCCGTAATAAATAGTACCATTAAAACATTTTTTTTAAATTATCATTTTACAACAATTTTTTATAAATATTGGCATAGTAACGGTTTCGAAGTTGTCACTAATAGTTTGCCGCTAATTTCATGTTTTGTTAGACTGTGTTATCATTAAATAATAAACTATTATATATATAATAAATTTATTAATTTTTATAATAATTATTTAAAATTTATTTTAAACATATCTCCATCTGTTGACAGTATACAAATTTTACACTGATCTTGGAGGTATATAGATTATTTTCTCATAAACAATTTTACAAGTTTACCTTTAAATTAATTCATTGAGAGTGAAATTTAGGAGTTCCGCCTCATGTGTTGACATTGTTTCTGGATTTTTTTTTTAAATTTTGTGGGTCATATAATGGAAAATAAAAATTTAATCTATGTGTGAAAACAAAAATC
This sequence comes from Mucuna pruriens, assembly GCA_025330945.1. Taxonomy (NCBI): domain Eukaryota; kingdom Viridiplantae; phylum Streptophyta; class Magnoliopsida; order Fabales; family Fabaceae; genus Mucuna; species Mucuna pruriens. The sequence continues at coordinate 1,471,601 of JAENHJ010000253.1, forward strand.
TAGAAATGAGACTTCTGTACAGGTATTAAATCAGCGGTTTAAAAATAACGTGTAAATTAATGGATGAAATTGTGTAGTTACTCAATTTGCTTTCGGGTAAGGAAATGTATAAGAAACTTGTAAATATATTTTACTATTAATTTTAGCTACCATTCCTAACTAATTAATTATTAATTAATTAAAATATTATTTTTTTAATTAAATTAAAATTATATTTATTTATATTTCTCATTATTACAAATTAGTTAGAAAATAACTACAAATTTTAAAAAATTTACTATAAATTAACTAATATTATTTTCTTAATTAATTTGTTACTTATTTTATACTACTATTCAATATTATAATAATTTTGTAGCTAATTATTTTTATTAAAAATTAACTACAAAATAACTATTGATTTTAAAATTAATCACAAAATTATTTTGTAACAAATTTTAAATTTTTTTAGTAGTGATATGATTGTTATTTGGAAATTATATAAGGCCACTGATACTGTATTTTTATTTTTATTTTATTTTTTAGATTAATTATCGGTTTGCATGCTATTAATTGACGTGACAGTCATAACAATGAGACAAAGTTTGATATGTTATGATGGATCTCAATTCTCAACTCGCTGGTCCAACAAAATTTAAACCTTAAATTCTGAAAATGTTGAACGTGCAAAAATGTTGGAGAGAGATCTAAACAGTGGCCAAGAACCCATAGTTTGACCAGACGTTTTGTGAGTGAAGACAGGGATCAGCCGCATTCAAAAGGCACCAACAACTGACTCGAAAAGAAAATGGGATAAATTTTCACACGTGTTTCTATTGACCCGGGTATGAAGCGTGTCCGGTTTCCCTATATAAAACGTTGCCAACATTGTTCTCCTCATCTGCCTAGTTTACAAAATTAATCTCTCTTCTCTTCAATCTTCATCCTCTCGCTCTTCTAATTTTCCAAAGTCAAGGTACGCTTTTTTCTCAACCTCCTTTGCTTCCATGTGTTTCTGGTTTCTTCAGTTAGCATGTCCAAGTCTCTTCATTAATTATGATCTCCTCAATCCAAAGTTAACAAATATACAGGCTTCAAATCAGCAATTTCAGTTTCGTTTTTGCTTTTTTAGTTCTTGTTTTCATCGTGAACTTCACCGGTTCTTTTGAGCATTTTATCGATTAAAGTTTAATTTTCTACTCCTCTCATGCATATATGCACATCGTTTTGGGTTCTCCATTTCAACTATTTGGAAATCTCATATCTCATATCTCAATCCCTCAATTAATTGATGTCTTGCTTGACTCTCTTTCAGTGCCCTATACCAAATTAGTAATTTTCAAGAAATTAAGATGATGGAAATTGTGTCCACCAACTACTTCCCTGAACTTGTAAGCATGCATACTGACAACTGATCACAAGCTTTTAAGCAAGCTAATTACGAAACATATATATAATCTGAGAAATTAATCTTAATCTGACTTTTTAATTAACAGGAATTGGAGGATCCAACCTTCTTTGATCAATACCCCATGGATTCATTTGCATGTCCACTTGATGACTTTGACTTCGAGTCTTTCTCCGGATCCCCAGAGAGCAATTCCTCTCATCAGTTCAACTCCGAAAGCACACAAAATAGTTTCCCAGCAAGACCAACCAAGAGGTTCAGGACATTCAATACCTTGAACACTTTTGCCAGTGACTTAACACCACACAAGGTTTCTGCTTCTCCATCCTCCCAACTTATTTCTTTTGGAAACTTTAATGCCCCATCACACGCTTACCAGCAATTTCACAACCTGGACTCCGATGTGAAGCCTAAAATCGAGAACGCGTGCAGTGAGAACATGGATTTTGCAGCTTTTGTTTCTCAAGGTTCATATGAGGAAAAAAGCTTCCCATGTTCTGATAATATAACAAACCAGGTTGGCATAACAACTAGGAATCCAATCCAAGCTCAAGAGCACGTAATAGCTGAAAGAAAAAGAAGGGAAAAGCTCAGCCAGAGATTCATTGCTCTTTCCGCCATCCTTCCTGGCCTCAAGAAGGTACCCTCACCTTAAAACAATTGCTATATTAATTAATCTCAATTCATGCACCTCCAATCAAACCATAGTTACCATTTATATAATTAAATGTTGAACTAAGTTATGTATATGGTTGCGTGCACAGATGGACAAGGCTTCGGTGTTGGGAGATGCTATAAAGTATGTGAAACAACTACAAGAGCGCGTGGAAACTCTGGAGGAGCAAGCAGCGAAGAGAAGAGTTGGATCTTCGGTCCTGGTGAAAAGATCTATTCTCTTCGCCGACGATGAAAACTCTGACAGCGACTTTGACCATTCACTCCCCCAAATCGAAGTCAGAGTTTCTGGGAAAGACGTGCTCATCAGAACTCAAAGCGACAAGCACAGTGGACATGCTGCAATGATACTCAGCGAATTAGAAAACCTTCATTTCATTGTCCAGAGTAGCAGCTTTTTGCCCTTCGGCAATAACAATATTGATGTAACTATTATTGCTCAGGTAAATTAGATAGTCAAATTTACTAAGTTTTGAAAGTGTAGCACTAGTGCTCGTTAATAATACTCATGCAGATTAAATTTAATTTGAATGCTTGCAGATGAACAAGGAAAACAGCATGACAGCAAAGGATCTCCTAGGAAGGCTACGACAGGCTTTAAGGCAGTTGGCATAAGCAGTTGAAGGAATTTATATATGTCAGTGATGTGCATGATTACAAGAATAAGTTAATTAGTCAATAATGCTTTTTATCGCAGTGCTTTTCTTTTTCCTTTTTTGTCCATGATGTGGATTCTGGAGTTATATATCAAGGGCCTGCGAGTATCTCTTCGCATAGGGTTTGTTCTGCTGTGAGGTGTGAGGAGTTTCGACAGAAACAGACGATGATGAAGTGTTTTCTGTTGCTTTTTGCGTAGTTGATTGGTCGGCTATGTTACCCTACACCAGAATAGCATTTTCAAACCTCGGTAGTTCTTTTTCCCCTCATCAAGCGAGGGGTTTTTGAGAGGCTTTGACTTATTATATAGACCTCTTTTTTCTCTGTTTTTCTGTTGTGAAAAAGGTTCCGGTTTGATAGATACTAAATAGCGGGCACTTCTTTTAAATTTGTTCCTCTTGTCGTTTTGTGTTTGGTTACTTTTGTATAAAATTCTTCTGATTATAATAGCGACTTAACGACAATTTTATGTCTTTTTTCTTTCTTAAATATATTTTATGCCCTTCGGTTACATATCTTTTATTTTAGTCAAGGTATATATATATATCTTGCTTCAAATACTCATTCATCTTTATATATGTTGTTTTAGGAAAATGATGCTCGACACTTAAGTGCTATTGGCCATTGAAAGCGAGATAGAAATAACAATAAGCAATATGATGTAATAATATTATTTTATTAGACCCGATAGCCTAGAGGAAAGCTCAATATCGGGGGGTTGAAAGATTTCTACTTGAAAGACAGAAATTTTAGCGAGGATTGTCTCACGAAAGTTTTAATGTTTTACGGAAAGCTTGTAAATAAATACTTAGGAAGTATCTTATAATTAATAGAACATCTATAAAATAAATATTTCAAGTCTCGTGTGTGCATATATATATATATATATATATATATATATATATATATATATATATATATATATATATATATATATATATATATATATATATATATATATATATATTACTAGCCTATAAAATTTAATTTCTATCCACTAATAATGTGAACATTTTAGATTTTAATCAATTAATATAATTTTAAAAATTATTATTATAAAAGTTAATAAAATTTGCATATATAATAACTTACAATTTAACGATAATATAAAATTTATTTACACCAGTGATATATATGCCATTTACTTTGATACATCTTTATTGTTTTTTTTTAATAATTAAAAGTTCTTACCTATTTTTATTTTTCTATCTATATAAAAGAAGTTATTAATTAATAAAATAATTAAGCTTGGTACTTGCCATCGGAGGCAAAATGACGGCCATGTGAGATAAATTTGATAATCGCAATTTAATACAGGAAACCACTCGGTCCTACTGCAGATTATGAGATCTCCTTGCCAATCTGGTAATCATTTTAATATTCACATACCTTTCTTCCTTCTACAGCAATGTTTACTTATTTTATATTATTATTAGTTCGATCATAATACTTCACATTATTATATTATCATAGATGATTCATAATACAATTTGCAAGTCACTTGGGATTTTGGAGTCATGACCAATTAAAAAATAGGCTAGAATTAATGTAAATTTTATGTACACCTGGTTACTGATTGATTGTTAATGATTACAGGATGTTGATATTTTTTTTATATGAATAAAGCATTAAAGCTGCATAGTTTTTGTAGTTTGCCGTTAGGTCATACCAAACTGCAAAGTGGAGTAGCTAGGCTGGGTCTCATTTAGTGGGCTCTCCATAAAAGAGGTGAACGACCCCAATTTGTTTATTTTTAATTTGGTGGTTAAATAGGCAAAATGCACTTTTATTTGGCTAAAATATATTTTTATTTATTTATCTTATTAATAAATTTATTTTAGTCTTTTATATTTTGAAAAAAATAATTATTTTATTCTCATATTTAAATTAACGTGGTTCTTTTGAAATAATAATCATTTTTATTTTATATTATAATTTTAAATTATTTATTGACTAATTCAAAACATAATACTATTTTAATTAGATTTACTTAAAAGAAAAATATGAAATTCAACTAATATTTAAATAAAAAAATATCATAAACATAATAAAAATCACATAAAAATATCATATGATAAATATTATTTTTTTTTATTACTTATAAGACTTTTTTTATGCAATTTACATATTTATAACTTTTTTTTATTTGAACAATAATTAAATTTCATAATTTTTATAATCGAAAAAATGAGATTATACAAGTGGAAAAAAATATGAATATATATATCTTAAGCTTTTATTTAAATTGTGACGCCAAGTTTAGTAATATCTCTTTCTGGCTTGCCTAGTTCATTGGATGCAAATATCTCAAGTTAGACGTTATACCTTGCTCCCCCTACGTGTTTCATGAATGATATAGGTAAGGATTATATATCTAGACAAACCTAAAGTTCATGTATGTTTTTAAGAAAGGGTTATTTTATTTTTGTAAAATTGTTATAAATATTAATAATGCTGGAGTTTTTTTTTTTTAAATGTATTTATTTAAGAACCTGCCTTATTTAAGAAAATATTTTTACTAATAATTAAAAAATCTATTTATTTTCAAAAAAAAATTATAAGAATAGCAAAAATAAAATAACATCTTATTTTCATCATTCTCTGTGCAAAATCTTTAAAAGAATATAACTAAAATAAAAGTGAGGTTATATTTTAATAATTATTAGTTAAAAGTACAAAATGTGTTCTCAAATCAAATATACTCATAAATTTAGTCCTTTTGACAATGAGAGTAATTGTTTTTTTTTTTAACAAGTGCAATTTGTCATCATGCAGCTTAAGGCATACCTCACGTAGTATAACTAGTACACAAAGTTATTTGTCCTGCGGTCAATTATAATTACATTTATTTGAAATTTTTGTTTGAACTCAATGTGAAAAATTACAATTTGAATAGTCTAAAATGAATAAATATAAAATAAATAATTTTAGTTATTAATATAAAAATCAGTAATTAATATTTTAACACATTCATAATATATTATGTACCTGCATATAAATTTTTTATTAACAATTAAGATTATTATTATGTAATTTTAGTCATTAATAAAAAAATAATTAATATTTTAACACATACATTATTTATTATATACATACAAAAGCACATAATATTAACTGTTAATTCTTTTATTAACAATCAGTATTACTAACCATATCTTTTAAGTAAATTGTTTATTACACATGCACTCTCTTAATATCGTTAGGTGCTTAAAGCATAGAGCCCTTCCGATGATTATTTTTATTCACATACATCTCAGAATCAAAACGAATATCACATTCTTAAGAATTTCAAGCCCTTTTCCGTTCCAACCAACATATTATTTATTCTTTTTCATTTTTGAACTTAATAATCAAATGAGAAATGCTATGTACTTAAGTGAGGACGTGCAAAAAAATGTTATAAAAATCAAACCACTTGTCAATTGTCATTGATTTAAAATTAAGTTATTCTCAAAATTCGGAAGATCCGAAAAAAGGGGAGATATTCTGATTGTCCTCATCTCTAAATTTGTCGACTTTTGAGTAAGTCAAAACGGATGGCATTTGAATTCTACACATGATAGGGATCATTGATCTCTTGTTCTCTTTTCACATATAACTAGGTTTGGTTAGGCCTTGACTCTACTGTTCAAAATAATGGTCGGTGAGCTTATGTTCCAAAATTTGTTAAACCTTTTCATTTTATCCTGTCCTTTTTAGTTTTTTTTCTCCTTTTCTCACTAACTTTATGTCAAATATTATACTCCAAGACTAAAATTGCTTGACTAGTGATATAAATTTGACAAGTGTAACGTTTGGAAAGTAATATAATAGAAAATAATAGTATCGTTTCCAACGAAAGTAATATAATTGCAATTTTTGTTGTGTATTACCTTAAAAATGCGGTGACGAAATTAGTTATCGTATCATTAATATTTTATACGACTTGTATTTAACATTTTGAATAAAATATTGTTTAGCTATAAAAGAATCTATTCAAATGGAAAATCGATAAATAATTAAAAAAAAATAGCTGTACCTCTTCATATTATCATTAACGAGGTTTGTATGTATCTGGTTAGATTTGCCGAATTATGAGCGGACTCCATCTGAGGTGGGCCATGAGGTCCAACTTAAGCCCAACTTTATGAATGAGTAGACATGGTATATAAATCCAAAAAGTTCTTCTCAGATGGGCTTAATTGTATCCGAAGTACTAAGTCGATCCGTGATTCAACTAATAAGTTAACTATATTACACTGGATTCAAGTTCAACTAATGACTTTACTAGTAAAACAATTTTAAAATATTGTGGACCATATTTAACAAAAATTTCTCTGAACCATACTGGGTTTTATGGCCCAAAATCCGATGAGCAGACCACCAGTGCCCAATCAGTAGGTACTAGACCGAACCAACATAAACCGGCTTAGTCCACTACCGTTTTAGAGGTGTTGGTATATTAAGTAGGTTTCATTGAGATTTTTTTTTTATCTGATTCAATTTTATCAATCAATCAATCAGTTTGCTTCTAAATTGAAATCGTGAACGCTCCGATTCAATCTAAAAGTAGTTTAAATTAGATTGGTTTTTAGTTTTTCTTTATTTTGTTTTGTTTTGATGCAGCAGATAAATGCTATTTCATTTCTTATATTCATTTTTCTACTAAAACTTGCTTTTAATAAAAACACAAAAAATATATAATAAACTAAAAAAATGAAATATAAGAACAAATTTTAAATTAATCTGAATTTAATAATTTCATAAATATATTTATATAAGATGTGATTTAGAGGATAAAACAATAAAAGATAAAACTAATATTATAATTTTATAAGTAAATATTTATACAACTACGGGAAATTTACTAATTTTCTAAATGAAATTTTATATTTGATTTGTATCGAATTGACTTTTAAAATTAGATTCAAAATCTAATTCAATTCAATAAAATTATTAAAAAGATTATTTCCAATATTTTCTGCTTTTTATTTGAGTTTTGTAATTTTTTTCTATTAGTTCAGTTTATGAACACCCTTATTTCAACATCACTTGCTCCTATGCTCAGAATCCCTCCAAAAGATCTTTTATTATTGTAATTTGTAATCGAGAAACACTCCTATATTTAAAAAATATACCTTAATTTTGTCAAATCTCAATTTTTATTTATCTGTCTCTTTTTGAATACTCATCATGCATATCTTTTTAGTTTCCGTCTTTTGACACGAGTCTATACATTTCTTGAAGCTTGAAATCATCAATATCCTTAAGAAAAGGCATGTGTATTATTATAAGCATAAATATTAATTATTTAACTTTACATGATTAAGAAAAAAAATTGAACGTACATTTAAAAACAGAATTTAATAGTGATCAATAATTTTATATTATTATTTAATTATAAATATAATTTTTTAATATATTTATTAAAAAAATCAACTATATATGATATGTTAAATAACAATCTAAAATTATTTTAGGTTTTGAAATACATAATCTATTTTCTCTTAAAAGATATTTTTTATTGGCTAATTTTAGCATTCCCAAATTAATTCCAGTTTATCTTACCTACGTCCAGTCCGAGCAGGAATCAAGAATGTAGTTTGGAGAAAACTTAGATCATATTCCTTTATATATTTACTAACAATTTGTCTATTCACAAAATGATACTAGAATATGTTTCTTATAATGAATAATTTCTATTAAATATGTGTAGCAAAATTTTAAATAAATATTACGTATTATCATTTAATTGAAAATTTCGTATTCCATGAGTTTGCTAGTACTTGGCATGGGGTAGGGAAATTTCAAGTTCCTTCATCTTCATGTGATAACAATTTGACAGTTGATACTAATTCAGATGCTGAAAGCTGAAATCCTGCTATCATGGTATAAGTATGGAAATCAGAAATGTCCCTTTGCTGTAATAATTCATTATCTGGTATTGACCCTGAATTTCTTTCATTTATAGCTTATTTCTGTAAAGCTGTTTATTATTGGGGAGAATTGAGCGCAGAGTCCTATTGCTTATTGGTTCTAAGATGAAAAGAACATGATAATTGAGCTCTTAAGAATAATTCTTTGTTATTACTTCATACCTAATTTTTTACAATAATTTAAAATGAGGGATAGTTATGCAATTTACAGAAAACTAGTGGAGAATTCAGCAATAAGAGATCCTCAATTCAAATCTAAAATCATGTAACAAAAAGGGACTAAATGACCCGTCCCTTAGCAACTGGAAAATTGAAATGGACATTTTTGTTTTTGTGCTGAAACTGGAAAGAGTCACAAGAAGGTATACAAGTTGGGTTGAGTAGGCTAAAATGTTAGCCCTCTCCTTTGGTCCCCTTCCCCCAAGCTACGATCATACAAAAAGTGTAACGAAAGAGAAGCAATGTAGTTTAGAATGAGAAGAGATAAGTTGCTTTGTGTGATTGTCGGTATGCTCTGTGTGTGGGAACAAATGGCAATGTGCTACTGTCTAAGCAAATATGTCTAGCCAAACAAAAGTTCTCAAGGAGACAAAAAAATATGACAGGCAAGACAAAAATTGAAAAGGACTTGAGCTAATAGATTTCAAGAAACAACAAATGAGCCCTTGTGCCACCTTTTGCCTACCATCCTCAAATCTCAATCATCATCATACTCTGCACATAGGACTTAACTTGCCAGAAGGAATCCCAAAAAGCTTTTTAATCCCCTACACATACAAACAATGCCTCTCCATAAGCCTCTAGTTCTTGACTGCCATAACTGCATCCTGTAAATTCATCCAAACTAGAAACCATTAGACACATAAGTGTTAAAGCGTATGAATAAGCTTGGTTCTAATAGAATAAGGGCATTTCCCATTATACCATCCCATATTTTGATGGACCACCACTGCGATTCTCATTGCTTCATGTCAGATCAGACTCGAGACAATAGACATGCCAATAACAATTATTTGCGTGGGTACGCAAAATGGTGGGACTAAGAGCTCGATAATTTTTTTTTAAATATATGTAGAAAATGAAAATGAAAAAAATAATAATTTTATTTATAAATTAAAATTAATTTATACATAAATAAAAAATTAATTTTAAAAAATTAATATTACAACATTTTTATAATAAGATAATTTAACATATAAAAAATGTATTTTTTTTCTTTTATATCTCCTCATGCTGTAAAACGCAAAGGATCTACTTCGCTTGCCACATGATAACATAATTTAGCTTAAAGCCATGCACAAGGAAAAGGATAGACTGGACACAAATCAGGGCAATCACCAATATAAGCTAGTGATTTTGTTATTTCTGTATTTTGTTCGAATATCTCTTTACTATTAAAAGGTTATTACATAATCATTTTAATATTATAAGCCTTTATTCCCTAAATAAAAATTAAGAGAGGTGAAAATGTCGTGTCTTATATACAAAAGATCTAAATAGTAATTTTTGGTTTTTTATAGGACTTAAATTTAAATTTTGTTTTGATTATTTTTCCAAAAACTAATCTACAATATATCATGTATTAATTTTTTGTTATATGATAAAGTAATATTTTATACAATAATATTGTATTTTTTTTTTTATAAAATCTGAATATTCTTTATAAATATCATGCATAATTCAATTTTTTCTTGATATTAATGCAACATAGACTCACAAAAAAAAATGTAATAAAAATAAGAACTTTAGCCAAAAAGATGAAGGCACACAATATTAGTATAGTTGTGAAGCTTTATTTTTTATTTTATTTTATTTTTATCTTTTATTTTATTTTACTTTATATACACGCGTCATTTTATTTTATCTGGTCACCCAGTAAAAGTCCTAGAAATGCCCACTTCAAGACAATATAAAAATAAAAGAACCCGGATGTTGTAGGACCCACTCCTAGCACTCTCAACACATGCATTCTACTTCATCATTTCATATTCCACCACTTCCATCCTTTCAAGTGCTCTCCTCACCATCGAGACTCCTTGGAGACACACTCACAAAAAAAAATGTAATAAAAATAAGAACTTTAGCCAAAAAGATGAAGGCACACAATATTAGTATAGTTGTGAAGCTTTATTTTTTATTTTATTTTATTTTTATCTTTTATTTTATTTTACTTTATATACACGTCATTTTATTTTATCTGGTCACCCGTAAAAGTCCTTAGAAATGTCCACTTCGCACAGTATAAAAATAGGCAACCTGGATGTTGTAGGACCCACTCCTAGCACTCCCAACACATGCATTCTACTTCATCATTTCATATTCCACCACTTCCATCCTTTCAAGTGCTCTCCTCACCATCGAGACTCCTTGGAGACACACGAAGATAAGGTAGAAAGCATAGCATAAAGCAAAGGAGCAAAACCTAAATCTTCTATGGATTTTAGTTTTCTTCCTTTAACTATGTATGTCTATCTTTTCATCATGTGTATGAGTAGTTAGGTTTATTTTAAGGATTATGGTGTAGTTGTACCTAAAATCCTTGATTATTCATTTTTAATGCAATTTTTTATTTATCTTCAGTGCTTGAACTACCTTATTGCATACTTTATAAACATGCCTTTTTTTGCATGATAATCAACTAGTTAGAGACGACCGCACCTTAACTAGTTGGTAGAACTATAGGATAGATGGGTTTAGACGAATTGCATGACCAACATTTTCCTTAGATTTCTTATTCAACTAGGAATAGTGTCTTTTATAGACTTCCAACTTATTGAAGTATGTATTTCTAAATGACCAAATAGGAATCATCCTGAAATAAAAAATATTACGAGTATTACACCAGGTCTTCTAGCAATATTAAGAAAGTATAATCAGTAATGCAAGAATGTAAGAAAATTGCATAAATTGAGGAAAAGAGAAAAAAAAAATAACGAAATCAAAACCCTTGATTTAAAAAAAGAACTAAAAACAATTTTCTTTATCATTTTCTTGTTTCTACTTTATTTCCTCTACTCCAATCTTTTCTAATTTTAATTGTTTAATCTGTACAAAAACTTTTCGAAATTTGACAGACTAGTCCCTTGAGTACGATATCTAAAGTACGATATCTAAATTCACATTCTTATTGTTATCGCGATGGAATATGTTTGCTCTTAAGCATTAAAATTATAAGTGAAATACATATATATCTCAAGTGATGAGAATTTAACTTTGTCTTGTATTTTAAAGAATCTTATTATGACTCTTTAATAGACAATAAAAAATAAACAAATATATTAATGATAAAAAAATTTAAAAATTAAAAATAATAATAAAATATTTGTAAAAGAAATAAGAGTATGTTTCATTAATATTAAGGATAACTAAAAAAATATATAAAAATTTAATACAAATTTAATATTGCTATCTAAATAAACTAATTTTCTTAATTCTGATAAATTAGTTAATTTAATCTTATAAAATATATTGGAGGGAATATTTTTATTAATTATATTTCATGTGGTATCAATTTTATGTTTAAAAAAAAATAATGGAAGTAAATAGAATAAAATATATTCAACTTTTTAGTCAACTTAATAATATTGTGTTAGGATGTTTCCCTATACACAACTCTGGTGGGTACATCTTTATAGTTTTGACAAAGAAAAAGATGAATACTTTGATAGTTATCAATTCGATCACTAGATTACAAGAATTATATAAATGAATATTTTTTAACTGAATATTTTTTAACCAGCCATTTCACTTGAAAGGTGGGTATTCAAATATCACATGAAATTAGAGTATGAAAACTCATTCGTTCTGGAATTACGGGCTATTTAGGTAAATTTTTTTTATAAAAAAATAGAAAGAAAATTGATTCTACTTTTGTTTTTATATAAAAATAGTTTGTATATAGTAATGAATAGGGTTGAATTCACTAGTACCAGTAAAACTTACTTCTTTCACGGAATTAATAAAACCAATTAATGAAAATGAGGGTTTTACGAAGGAATCAAGGTTAAAAAAAAAAACAGAGTAAATAACAAGCAAAGAAATGAATGGATGAAATTCAATAATATGCATATAATAATGGATTGGATTCGTTCAAGTTAAACAACTTTTCATCACTCTATTTTGAACTAAGTCAACCGGGCAATTTTAGTTTGATTGATTTGTCTCATGGGATTGTTTTATTTTCTGTAGTAACAAAAAAAGTTGAAAAAAATGGAAAAGAAAAAAATAGATCGTCTTTACCTATTGCTGGGAGAAAAAAAGAACCAATATTCTTTTTTTAAAAATAGAAAAAAAAAATTGAAGAACCAATTTGGTCATTTGTTGGCATCTTTGACAAGCAATAGCAAACTTAGCCAAAGGACGAAGATGTATTTAACATGAGGTAGGTAGTAGCACTGCCATAGTAGGCAGGCACACATGGAGTCTAGTGTTTTATAGAGGTTTGATTTTAAAAAATAAATTTAATCAAGGTGTATTATAAATATTATCATTCAAATTATAAATAGTTATGGACAGTATAATTATTAACTTTTGTAATTATTAGTTTAACTTTATGTTTGAATAATGTGTTTTGAGAATGAAAAATACTTTTTTTTAAGGGATTTAAAACACTACATGCTAAAATATCTTATTTGGATGCTCTTTTTATAAAGAACAAAAAAACTTAGAAATTTAATCAGGGATTCTGTTTAATTGAAAATGAGGGATTTAAAATTATATCTAGACACTTTAAATTTTGAAAGTTCCTCGGTTGCTCTTCTTTTACCTGATAATCCTAACTTTATTTTGTGTACTCTGTCATCAATTTATTTGTAGCTTCATTTTCATCCTTACAAAGCTTGATTTTTTAATTCAGGCCAATTTCATCATTCTGTACCTGGGCAGGTTTTTTTTTATATTTTTGTAATTCTGATTTTAATTCTTCATTTGTGGATATGGTTTCCTAGCTTCAGATTCTATGACGTCTGTGAATCCAAGTTTTGTGTGAACCATTCTTAATCTGTAGTTGAAAATCTATTAATCCATGTACAAGGTTTTTTTAACTTCTCTAGTTTCTTAAATCTTTCTTGTTCTCTCTATTCTAGTTGATTTGCTTGTTTAACCTCCCAATATGTACGGAAGTTTTGTATAAATGTCTTGTTTAATCGTTGATTTGTGTTCATGATAATTATCTTGAGAATTTTGAAAAAGAAACGATTTTATTATTTTGTCTAAATAGAAAATTTGAAAATAAAGAAATTTTAATGGAAGTAATTGAAATTTTTAGAATTTTAAGTTATTGAGAATTCTCAAATACTCCATCCTTCCAAGCATATGTTATGAATTTAATTTTTATGCACAATAGGTACAAATATTTTTATATTGTGAATTATTTAAAAATCATCTTAAATATAATTAACGCAATAATTATAATAAAAGACTATATATGGCATAACTCAAGAGAAGTATAAAAACATTATAATTAAATTATTACTCTAAATATAATACTTAAGATCATTTTCAATTAATTCACTATATATGTAAAACAAAATTAATCTGAGAATACATTAAACTTTAAAAAATTGTATCTTAAACATGCACTAATTATTTTTTCAGATTTTATTACTTCTTATTTTATCTTGAGGGTCATGTGTAGTTTTTCAACTCTTTTGGTAAAATTGTAATTGAGTAGAGGTTTAAATATGTTTTTAGTTTATATAATAAGTAACTTTTTTCAATTTTTATAAATGTTTTAATTAATTTTTATTTCTCTAAAATTTGAATTATTATTTTTTTATCTTTATTATTATATGATACTTGTTAATTACGTATATGTTCAACAAAAAATCAAATAATCATCACAAGTTACATACACTAGTACATGTGGTATCACGTTAACCTATAGTATCTTAAAAAAAATTAAATAATTAAAATAAAAATATTATTTATCTATCTTAAAATGAAAATTAAGAATTATAAATAATTATTTTAAATTTTAAAATGATGAAAATCAAATAAAAATATTTTATATGGATTAAAATCAAAATTTACTCATTTTATAAGAATCAAAATAAATAATTATAAATTTTAGAAGGGTGAAAATTGTTTAAAAAATTTATATAGACTAAAATCAAAATTTACTTATTTTACATAAGGTAAAAACATATTTAAGCCTTAAAGAAATTATGAATAAATTTTAATTAACCTTTAAATTTTCTTTTTTCTATGAAGTTTTTTATGTAAATCTAACAATATTAAATCCTTAATATATATTTATTAAATTTTATTGATAAAACTGACTTACAAACACATTTTAGTATGTAATAATATCATTTGTTGGGGTCCAATATGTAAAAATATAATATTATTTTATGGTAATACACTACAAAATTTAATATTAAAAGGGACGACTTAACTTAAAATGTGTATGCTAATTATTGGAGCTTAAAAATTGTGAACAAAAAGCAAGTGCATTGTGTTGCGTGGTAGAAATGGCTCAACCTTATCGAAAACGGATAAGCAGAATTTGTGTGGTCCAAAACGACAAAAAGACGCATTTATAAGCTTGACTAGTTCTCTTCGTCGTCAACTGACATTCTCATTTTTCAATGATAGTTGCTACTTCATAATATCTTATTCCAATAACTTGTCGCTAACCTACCTATAATAGCTGGTATGTTTAATGAATGTTTAATCTCTACGGAGTATATTTATTTGTTAGTTTATTAATTAATATCACCAAACACTTTTAATTTAATTAGATAACTTATAAGTTTTTAATTAATTTATAAATTTTTTGTTAACTTATAAACTAAGTTTACTAAACACACTCAAAAGATTGATATTGGTTTAAGGAAACATTTAATGAGCTAATTTAAGGCATTTTGTAGAGGTAATGCCCAAGAAGATCGTCCATACATGTCTCAGAATTGGTGAATCATTATATAAATTGTGAAATAATTAATTAGAGAATTTGGCTGGATGAATTGACAAGCTTAGAGCATATTTTTGCTTAATTATATGACTTGAATGCCAAATTAAAATTTTCCTTATTTCCTTTGCTGGGCAGTATCCAGATTAGATTTAGATTTATTAAAATTACATTAAGCTTTTATTAAAAAATTTATTAAGATTTCGGTCATATATATTTTTAATCTCGTAATTTTTTTATATTCTTTTTAATTTCGTTATTACTTTGTTATTTAAAATAATGTATTTACTAACCAGATCGAGCCTCCGGTTGATATATTTAAAAGAATTTTTTTTATAAAATTTAAATTCTCTTTTATCCTTTTAAAACTGTATATATCTTATTCGACTTGCCAATATTATGACATTACCTAATTATCTTTTATATAAAGATTCTCACTTTATTAATTATACAATGAGACTAGATCTTCTTATGTACCCTAATCTGGAAGGGTCTTTAAACACTACATCTAGTTTGCGATGAGTTTTAAGATTTAAATCTATTATGAGTTCACATAACATGTAAACATTGAGAGGTTGTAAGGATGAAAATTAAGCATGGGAAAAGAATAACATGAAAGACATTTAAAATAATCCTAGTTAGAATAGGATACAAGTATTTTCAGAAAGGGAAGGGGTTTGAAGTGGCATATCGCGTGAAATGTGCATGAAGAAGAATAGTAACCTGAGCTTTCATGTCATGGCATTATGATGGATGGAAGTGGTAAAGAATGACAAGGATAAGTGAGGTTCATGGTTTTTAATGATTAATATAATGGGATAACCAAACAAGGGACAAGGACAAACGAAGCGCTTAGTAGAGAAAAGCTGAAGTGGGTCAACAATGCATATATATCTTGGATTCAAAACCACCACCACTGTCCTATTGAAATCATTGTTCTACAAAACCGGAATGATTGTGATTCATCGGGAGGGTATCTGCTCATTCACGTTCCTTATCGATGTGGCCATACCTAACTAGCTAAGCTAAGTATAACCCTAATTTCAAATTTGGCACATACAATCAATCGTAATTAAAACTCAGATCAATTACAAAAAGATTTATGTATCTGCTTGGCTTTTATCCAAAAATTAGCAAGCATCAAGGAGTGTACAATATAATCCTACAAAAGGTTTATATATCTGCTTGGCTTTTTATCCAAAAATTAGCAAGCATTCAATTAAGGGGTGTGAGTAACGTGCATATGCATGTAGAATTAGTGGGTAACCCCCGTAACATAAATTAAAGGGATACCGTCACAAAAAAAAATTAAAATTAAAATTGGTTGTTTTTTATATTTTAGATTCGCTCACATGCATTTGTACTATCGGTCAATTACTTTTTAGATTAGTTCTGGAACTGATTTAGAAATTATAATTGATTTTAAAAAATTATAGTTATAATTAATATAAAAAATCTATTTAAACAAAGACAGATTCCAATTATGTATTACCTTCGTAATATATAATATTTTAGTATAAAAACTAGAGACAGAACAAGCAATAGATAAAAAAATAACTAAAGACTAATTTTATTTTATTATTATATATTATACATCTCTATGTCAAAATACAAGTATAATTTATCTATTACCGTCATTAAATTAAAATTAATTACATGTCCTTTTGCGTTTAATCCAAACGAAATTCAATTTCTTTTTATGAGGTAATTCTTCTAACTTTCTTTTTTTTCGTATTTATATTATTGTAAACTCTCACTTAAACTATATTTATTTAGGTTTATTATTGCTGTGTACACTCAAACATCCATTTTTCTAGTAGTTTCCAATAGAAAATGAGTATTAAAGTATCAATATAATAGTGATAGTTTTATAAATAAATAAATAAAACCTGAGTGAAAATTTTATAATGACAAAGATATTAAAAAATAAATAAATAAAAATCTACATTAAAAGAAAAAATAAAATTTATATTCGACCAAATAAAAATAAAAATAAAAATCGACCTAAATCTTAACTATATTTTTCTCTCAAATCTCTACTGACTTAATCATCAAAGTTTCTGCAGAATCCTTTCTCGAAGAGATGGGACATCGTGACATTCTTGAAGATCTTATTCCGCAGCCGAAGGAATTCTCGCCTCGACCATTTAGACAGAACAATTTATAAATGTGTTTTTATCAAATCTGTTAATAATTTTTCTTATTAAGTTTAGACATTATAGTTTAAAATATTTGTATTTTAATTTTGTTTTCTAATATAACGTGAGGATAACAATAGTTAAAGATTATAGTGATTAATTTCAAGTGCGTTGGGGTTAGCTGGGATGGCCATGGATGTTCCCATAAATTTACCACAAAGCACCCGTTTGTTAAACGGAAAAAGACACTTGCAACAAGGGGAATAAGGGGCATTAAGTAAATTACCTACTAATCTAATTCATAGAATTATTCGTCTTATCACGGTAACCGCACGCGAAGACACTCGCCAATAGTTTGATTATATAGTGTGAAAAATATTAAATATATATATACCTTTGAGTACGTAATAAAAAAATATTGTAATTATACTCCTCTATACTGTGGCTTTCCTCATACTTGATCCATGGAGCGAAGGATTGCTTGGTTATGTCATTCCTTTTAATTATTAAAAGTATAACAGGTGAATTATATTATTATTATTATTATTATTGTTATTATATGTTGATGTTGGTGACTGGTTGGTCATTTTCTGTTCCAGAAAAACAGAGCTGTCAGCTGTTTGTAACGCCATGGTGGGAGGGACCACTGCATGGCATCTTTCTCAGTGCTTCACTTATTACGTGATTTTGATGGCTTCAGAGCTTCAATTGTCAGTGACTGGCTGGGTAGATGGTAAAGAAGATAGGAGATGGAGGCACGGCCCGTGGCCCACAATTGTTACCACAGAAATCATATCGCAGTGCAACAAAATGGTAAAAATAATATTCAATCTGCAAGCCCAATGTGGTAACTGAAAGGGCCTCTTGTAATAATATTAATGGAAGCAAATAGATAATAGTAATAGGGTTTATCGAAAATACCAACCCTCACTCTCACCATACCACTTACCACGTCCCCTCTCTTTTCATGACAGTCGGCATTTTTTACTACCTTTATCTAACCTAACAAAATCATTACTCTTTCTCTCTCATTTTAATAATTTCCTATATTAATTAAAAACGTTTTGTTTCACTTCTCTCCGTCATAATTTCGTGCTTTGACAAATTTAATACTGTAAGATTATTGTAGAACGCGTGATTATGCACAAAATTGATTGGCGTAAGAAGATGAATTTGATTTGAGAAAAATTCACCAGAAGGAGATGATGTGTTTGTGTTAGTGTTAGTGTTGTGACCTTAGAGAGGCAATGGCCTACGGGGTTCCTTGGTCCAGTACTGTACCGTTTTGCGGGACCTTACCCCTTACGGAGGCTAGACAGTAGACACCTCACAAAGAAGGGTTGTCCGATATCATTTCAAAGAGAATACGACACCCATGATTGTCAAAAGGCAAAACAAGTTGGCGCGCAATTTCCTTGTTTTCAATCATCATTTTGGACTAGACTCCACACACAACGACATGCTTATTTTCTAGCCTTCTGCTTTCTTCAATACAACATAAATCTCCACGCTCTTGCCCATTGCCAAAGCCTGGATTTTATTCTCCTCCTCACAAGATACTAACACTACACATTTTTGGCGTCATCGGGTTAATTTAGGTTTAGATTTTTTTTAAAATACTTATAGTTGAAAAAAATAATAAGTTAAAGCGATTTTAATTTTTCTTATAAATTAAAACTAATTTGTTATTCTAACTTTTAAAGAAGTTAGAATGATTTTTTTTATATAAAAAATAGTGTATAAGATTATTTTAATTTATAAAAAAAAAACTACTTTTAATAAATATTTATGAAAATTTTATCTATATTCTAACTAGACTTTAAATTTATTTATTAAATAAAGTAGGTTTAGAATCTTTCTTAAGTTTACTTAGATAAAATGTTTTAGAATTACCCTTTTAAAGAACTTTTAACCTAATAGAAATTTAACTTGTTTTAGTAGATATAAATAATGTGATCATGAAAACATTATATTTATTATTATTATATTATTTTTTATAATATCTTTAAATTATATATTTGTTCACTTATGTAAAATTTTAGTTTATAAATTTGCACAAGGGTTTATATTTATTAACAACTTATTTTAAGATAATTTGTCAACCTATTTAAAATATCTTGCTATCAAGTAATTCTTTAAGTTATATATTTTTTTTAAAAAGTCATATTTTTAAAAAAAAATCTATATAAAATAAATTTATGTATTGGGTGGCTACAAAACCCAGAGAAATACAAATGAATTATACTTAAGTATTAAATTTTAAAAATATGTGAAACAAGCTAAATTTTTAAGGAAAAGATGATAAAATTTAATAGATAATATTTATTTTTTAATTAATAGTTAATATTTTGAAATATATATATATATATATATATATATATATATATATATATATATATATATATATATATATATTAATCAACGAGTTTAAAATACTCACAAATAATTAAAATTCAAATACTTAATAAATTTTCATGATAAATTTTTTAATTACAATTACTGCCTCTCTTTGTAACATCAAATTTTTTATGTACATGTTTAATTGAAAGTGATTGAATAATTAAAAATAATTAAAGTAAAGCTTTGTAAAAAAATTAAGAAAATGTTATGTTGTGTATTTTTCAAGAAAATTTCAAGAAAACATTAAAATGGTCAAAAGTACACTCACCGAAATAAGTATTTCCTAAAAGTGGTTATCCAAATTAGGTTGTCAGCTTGGGATGATTTGAAGTATCATTAAACACTTATTAGTTGAATAGAGTCGAATTGGTATTGTCAGCCTGCATTTTAGCGTGGTGACACATTTTTCAAGATAGAATACTAGACAATTAAAGTTTCAGAAAAAAAATACCATAACCATTAAGTTGACCAACACCCTTTTAATCATTAGGTAAAGAAATTCCTAAAATATAATGGTCAAAGGAACTTATTTAACCTTTGGTCCATAATAACCTTTAGAACCCTTAGACAATAGGTTGCACCCTCCAACCTTACATGCAAGGGCTGATTGGAGTTTTTTTCCAGTTGACCCTCACCATCTGATATGCCATTTTTGTCAAAATTCCTTCAACAAACCTTGAGGCTCCTTTGTTGATCAATAACATCAAGCATTTACTAAAGTTTTATATCCTAAGTCTTCAACAAGTAAGGGAAATTAACCTTGTGTGATTTTCGCGGATTTATTTTGTTATTATTATGCTATTGTGTTGTTTAAATATATAGAAATGCATGATAAAAATCTATAGCTAATTTGATAGTTATTGTTGTAAGTTTCGTGCCATTGTTGGGTTGAGGTTTTTGAGAAAATTGTTGAATTGATCATGAATCTATGGTTGCATTCGAGATTTGATTTGATTTTGACGTTTAGAACTTGATTATATGTTAATATGAAGTTGTTTGTTGAGTTATATGAAGATTTAATTAAGTTTTGATAAATTTCAGGTGATTTGCATTTTGTTGCTCAAGAGGGGCAAGCCCCTTGTCTGGCTAGGCAAATACCTATTTTCTAAGTTTTTGTTGAAGGATTGATGAGTGAGAGGAGACTCTCATTGAGCAACCTTGCATTTTATGAGTAAATTATGAAGAACGTGAGTTTTTACTAAATAAAAGTACCACTTGTTGGGTGAAAGCTCCATAACACATGAGTACGATGAAATCTAACTGGGTGAATCTAAGTCTGGCCGGGGGAGACCATTGTCTGGTTAGGCAAATCCAACATTTGGTTGGGTAAATTATGAGTTTAGGCTAAGAGAATTAGATGTAATTAAGAGGGTAAAGTCACTACAACTTCATTCACTAAGCGAGATCTCTAACTCACTAAGTGAATAAAAGGTGAGATTTTAGGGATTTTTGTGAGTCCTTTGGCTGAGCGAGGATTTAGCCCTGTTAAGTAAAACATAAAAATGTGTGTGGAGAATAAGTTCCTATGAATTATTTTGCTGAGCGAGATGTTCACTCGCTAAGCGACTAAGACGTAATTTGAACTCTTTATTTTATTTGCTAAGCAAGACTAGACTCTCGTTTAACAAATATACGTATAGTTGAGTTGTACCTTTTTGGAAAGTAAGGATTCGCTGAGCGAATGATCCCTCTTGCTAAGCGAATCTACTAACAATGAAAAAATAACTTAAGTTGCAAAACTGAATGGATGAATAATTTATATAATAAATATTTTATACTTATGTTATAAAAGATTAATCATTGATAGGACATGTATAAAAGAATAAAGTGAACAAATAATTAAGTTGAAATTCATAACATGTATAATATTGCTATCTTTGAAATATTAAACACGTATTGGTGAGTAGAGTTATAACTTTTCTCTTGAAGGAGGATTGATGGACCATACCTCATTGTTGTGGTTCTAGTTTTTCTTAGGGTACCCATATGATAATGATGAATATGTGTTGTTATTGCTTGGGCGTCCAAGAAATTTGGGAGTAATTAGTGGATCACAAGTGTTGTTGTTTTTGCTTTGAGCTCCAAGTTGACACTATTGACAAGTAAGCGTGTAAGTCAATAACCACTATGAGTTGTAAGATTAATGACCAATGCTAGATTTGGATAAGCAGGATTGTGTAGCCTTAAAGATAGGTAGACGGACATCCCTCACAAATGGGTGTGGTATTTGTAAGGACTACTAACCTAGAAAGTCATTACCCACATACAACCTATCTCAACCACAAACATTTTCCAATCTACAAGATCACATCCTCTTTCCCTAATACCAGGAGCAAAGGTTTGTTAAGGAAATGATAAGAATGACTGCTCGACCTATAAATCTCCATAGAGGAGGAGGAGTAGTTGTTGTATATTTTATGTGTATGATTGTTGAATATAAATTGTTGATAATAGTTACGTTGTTGTGTGAGTTGATGCTTCTTAATGTTCTATGAATTTATATATGTGTGAGATGTGCATGTTGTTTATTATTCATTTTAGATATAAATTATTTTCTGCAGTAGCTTATCCTTATGTCTACGTGTTGTATTTGTACAATTATGATGATATCAAATTACATTTTCATAGGAGTCGATGTCAATGATTTTCGAGGAGATAGTGCATGTGTATCACAACGGTGGTTTGAGTGCTTATGGGACTTCCTTCTCTGAACTTCATCACAATAATTGTATGTTTTTGAGTAATCGTTAGTAGTTGTTATTAACCAGCTCAGGTATATAAGTGTTGTATCACGACTTCTTTAATATATGTTTGAATGATTTGATGTAAGTGTCAAGTGATATGAATGTTTTATAATTCTCATGTGTAATTGAACTCTAATAAATATTTTTAGTATGTGTTATATGTTGTTTTGCACAAGAGTAGACTATATATAATATCCTAAAAAAAAATACTTTTTATTATACAAACAAACTAAATACAAAATTTTTCTTAAATTTAACTTCTAGGTGTTATTTTTTTCAATATTTATCCCTCGTAGTGACAACCGTCATTTCATTATTTATATAAATATTGCATGATAATGAAAATTTTTATATATATATATATATATATATATATATATATATATATATATATATATATATATATATATATAATAAATGAATAAACATTCATTAAATTATTTTTGACACTTTAATATATTTATTACTATCACCTTCCCATAAATATTATGAATGTTCAAGGTTATGAAATAAAAAATATTTTAAAAAAACACAATATTATTATATTTAAACTAAAATATCCTTATTTAATGTCGTACTTGCATTATAAGCCTACATATGAATACTTTACTTATTGCGTTTTTCAAAGTTATTTTCTCCTGTTTTTTTTATAATGTTTAAAAAAAATTTATTTTGATTTTTTTATAAGAAACAAATTAAAATGTCAAATGTATTAATTATTTTTTACAAAAATATTCTTAAATATTAGTAATACTTGAAGCTCAATAAATAATAAATAAAATACATTAAGAATCTTACTTAACTTTATACATGCATAGTTAATATAAATCAAAACAAGAAATATATTAACAATAAAAGAGATTAAAAATTTTAAAGAAATAAAAATATTTAAAAGACAATAAGATTATGTCTTATTAATTTAGTTGTATCTCTAACCACTCAATAAGTTTGATATCTAAATAAGTCAATATATACTAATTTTAAAAATATATAAATTTAAGATAAATTTAATATTATTAATATATAATCTAATTTTTTAAATTTTAATAAGTTAGTTAATTGAGATTTATATAAAAAAAAAGACAAAGTTAGATATAATTAACAGTGATATATTCTTTGAAATATGTATTCCACCTTCTCCTACAAATAACATATAATTAATTGAAATTTTCTTTATTTAATTTTGAATTATTATTATAATAGTTATTAAATAAGTGTATAATTAAGAAAATTAGTTAAACTTTTAGTTTTTAAACATTAATTATTTGAGATAAAATAAACTAAAATATCATTAGCTATGAGGAGGTAGTAATAAAAAAAATCAATAGATAAATTGAGGAAATGCAAAACTGAAAAAACCGAGGGAAAACTAAAAAGAAAATGCTAGAAACGAGAGACATAACTCTATTTTTCTATTCGAGTGAAAAACGATGTACTCAACTAACTAATAATAGTTGTCAAAATGTAAAGTTGTAGTCAGAGAAATTAACAAAATAGCTTGCTTTAATTACAACGTATATTATTTATTTTTATAACATCTTTTAATTGGTTAGAGCAAGTTTCTTTCCTAGTTTCTGTGACTAATTTAGGGAGTTTTCTATTTGTTTTTTTAAATAATTTTATCTTTTCATCATATGCTTTATAAACGTTCTCCAGCATTTATTCTGTTGACAGTATCTCCCAGCTAACGGTTAAACTATTTTTTTTAGATAGAAAACTATTAAAACAATTTTTATTTCTTCTAATAAAACCTTAAAATCAAACTTTTTTTAATATACTCAAAGAACTCGTGTATCTATTAACTGTGTCGGAATTTATTAGTATCACATATAATGCCATAACTTATATATTGATTAAATTAAAAAATTTGCAGTACACTATATTTTTTAATTTTTTCTTGAAATTTTGTTATTTATATCTTATGAAAAAAAATTTTAAATATATTATTTTAGTTTTTAACAACTTAAATAATTACTATAAAACTTATAAACATATCGAACTTTTCTTTAAATAAAATTCAAACAAATGGACTTCTTGCAAAAAAAAAGAAAAAGAAAAAGAAATGCGAACATGGGTTTTGAATTTTTATTTAAAAAATTATATATAACTTTGATTATTAAAATATTTCATTTTATAGATGATAAATTATTAAAAAATAAATTCAAATATGATATTTATATAGTTATAATCAATAACTAAGTATTTTTATGTTATTTTATATTTTTCAACTAATTTATTAAGTAATTTCATTAAATATTTAAATTCAATTAATTAATTTATAAATTTGTAGCTCTTTAGCTCCTGGTGTTTAACATATAAAACTTTTAGTTAATTTATTGGTTTTTAGGTATTATAAGCTAGTCAAACACATTTTTAGTTATATATTTTAAACAATTATTAATGCATTAAAGTATTAAAAATTAAAAAATATTAACATATATCTTAGGACATTCATTAAATAATTACAAATTATAATATTCTAAATAAAACGTTTGAAACAAGAAAAATACGAAGAACAGATAAACAAAATATGCAAAATTAATTTCGTTCTCTGGTTTGATATCGTCAGATGCATGAAGGAAAGTTAAAAAATATGTAGGCTCCCATCTTTTCATCTCGAAGAGAAAGACGGATAAAAGTTGATATTGTAAATCAAAATATCTTTTATACAATTTTTTATTAGAAAATATATATATATATATATATATATATATATATATATATATATATATATATTATAATTAAACAAGAGATTTTTTTTTACTTCATTTCTTTTCTATCAAATAATCTAAAAATATCACCCTTTTAAGTCTTTTTCTTCTTTTTCTCTCCTTTATTTTTTTTTTCTAAATCAAACATACCCTAACAACTAGACACAAAAACAAATAAAAGAAAAAACAAGGAAAACAAGGTGAAACTACAAGAAAAAACATGCAAAAAACACAACTTGACCTTCCTTGAAAAAAAAGCAATAGTTGAAGCAACCGAGTATAAAAACACAGGACCTACCTAAAACATTCGACTACAAAGACGTACAAAGATAAACACGTAAGAAAAACTAAGATGGTACATTTTGTTGAGTGTGTTTAATTTCCCGTATTGTTATTGTAAATTCTATATAAACAATATTCATGACACCTTAAATTTTATTAAACTCATTAAAATGTAACAATATTATAATTTTAATGTTTTTTTTCGTGATAAAAGACCACATTATTTGAAATAAAATCATGAATAACTAGGAAAAATTACTTTATATATTATCCAACCCTTTAATTAAAATTAAAAAAGCGACGACATATTTATATCTTCCCTCCATGACAAACATAAGTAATGTCACCCGTAGTAGCCACAAAATACTTGGGTTTGCGACCACCCTCTGAGTAACCAACAACACACGTCAACATTCTTTTATTAAAGTCATTTTGAAGTTACATAATAACTACTATAACAACTCACATCAACGCCGTTTTGAATAAAATTAGTAGCATCATACGTAGATAAATGTGATTGTTATGTTCCTGTAATTATGTATATAATAGTATTAAGCAGAGGTTGATTAAAAAAAAAAATGGAGTTGGTAAGGGGTGGATCCACATCCACCGCTTCTGCACCAAACTCAAGCTTGAACAATGACCGTGGCCGTGGGTCAATGATTGATTGGTAATTCTATTTTCTTTTTTGAAAAAGTAATAAAGAGTTAAATAAGAAGAATTCATAAATTCACAAAAAAAAAGAATTTCCCTCTCCTTTAAGATAAGAGCAGAGGCCTGAGTGTGAGTTAGAGTTAGGGGGTCTCACTCTTTCTACCCTTGAGCTACACTCTGGTTTACTCTTCCATACACAAAATGCGTGTCCTCTTTATGATTCTGTTTCTGCATTTTCTCCACGAAACCCTCTCAGCACCAATATCTGAGTACCGCGCTCTTCTCTCTCTGCGTTCAGCAATTACCGATGCCACCCCGCCTGTTCTGTCTTCGTGGAATGCCTCCACACCTTACTGCTCCTGGCTTGGCGTCACCTGCGACGCCCGCCGCCACGTCATCGCCCTCAACCTCACCGGCCTCGACCTCTCCGGCACCCTCTCCGCCGACGTCGCCCACCTCCCATTCCTTTCCAACCTCTCCCTCGCCGCCAACAAGTTCTCCGGCCCCATCCCCCCGGCGCTTTCCGCCGTTACTGCCCTCCGCTTCCTCAACCTCTCCAACAATGTCTTCAATGAAACCTTCCCCGCGGAGCTCTCGCGCCTCCAGAACCTCGAGGTGCTCGACCTCTACAACAACAACATGAGCGGCGCGCTCCCTCTCGCCGTCGCGCACATGCCCAACCTCCGCCACTTGCATCTCGGCGGCAACTTCTTCTCCGGCCAGATCCCGCCGGAGTACGGACGCTGGCGCCGCCTCGAGTACCTCGCCGTCTCCGGCAACGAGCTCGATGGGACTATCCCGCCGGAGATCGGGAACATCACCAGCCTCCGGGAGCTCTACATCGGCTACTACAACACCTATGCCGGCGGCATTCCGCCGGAGATCGGGAACTTGTCGGAGCTGGTGCGGCTCGACGCCGCGTACTGCGGGCTGTCCGGCGAGATTCCGGCGGAGCTGGGGAGGCTGCAGAAGCTGGACACGCTGTTCCTTCAGGTGAATGCGCTGTCGGGGTCTCTGACGCCGGAGCTGGGGAACCTGAAGAGTCTGAAATCGATGGATTTGTCCAACAACATGCTGTCCGGCGAGATTCCGGCGAGTTTCGGCGAGCTGAAGAATATTACGCTTCTGAACCTGTTCAGGAACAAGCTCCACGGAGCGATACCGGAGTTTATAGCGGAGCTTCCGGTTTTGGAGGTGGTGCAACTGTGGGAGAACAACTTCACGGGTAGCATTCCCGAGGGTTTGGGAAAGAATGGAAAACTCACCGTTGTTGATCTTTCTTCTAACAAATTAACTGGGACTCTGCCTCCTAACCTCTGTTCTGGGAACACACTTCAGACTCTCATAACTCTCGGGAATTTCCTTTTCGGCCCAATTCCTGATTCGCTCGGGAACTGTGAATCCCTGAACCGGATTCGAATGGGAGAGAATTTTCTGAATGGGTCCATTCCTAAAGGACTTTTTGGACTTCCGAAATTGACGCAGGTTGAGCTTCAGGATAACTATCTCTCCGGCGAGTTTCCTGAGGCTGATTCTGTTTCTGGTAATCTTGGTCAGATTACTC
The DNA here is from genome assembly GCA_025330945.1 of Mucuna pruriens. Classification (NCBI taxonomy): domain Eukaryota; kingdom Viridiplantae; phylum Streptophyta; class Magnoliopsida; order Fabales; family Fabaceae; genus Mucuna; species Mucuna pruriens. The sequence goes on from JAENHJ010000253.1 coordinate 1,499,638, forward strand.
TCTCTAACAACCAGCTTTCTGGGGCTTTGCCTCCCTCCATTGGTAACTTCTCCAGCGTGCAGAAGCTCCTTCTCGATGGCAACATGTTCACGGGTCGGATCCCTCCTCAGATTGGGAGGCTTCAACAGCTCTCAAAGATTGATTTTAGCGGCAACAAGTTCTCGGGTCCTATTGCGCCTCAGATCAGTCACTGCAAGCTCTTAACTTTCCTTGATCTTAGCCGCAATGACCTCTCTGGGGAGATCCCAAATGAGATAACTGCCATGAGGATACTGAATTACCTTAATCTTTCCAGGAATCATTTAGTGGGTAGCATTCCCTCCTCGATATCCTCGATGCAGAGTTTAACTTCTGTTGATTTTTCGTATAACAATCTGTCTGGTTTGGTGCCTGGCACTGGTCAATTCAGCTACTTCAACTACACCTCTTTCTTGGGGAACCCTGACCTGTGTGGGCCCTATTTGGGTGCTTGCAAGGATGGGGTTGCCAATGGTGCTCACCAACCTCATGTGAAGGGACTCTCCTCTTCTTTGAAGCTGATACTTGTTGTTGGCTTGCTTGCATGTTCCATTGCCTTTGCCGTGGCGGCAATATTCAAGGCTCGATCGAAGAAGGCCAGTGAGGCTCGTGCGTGGAAGTTGACCGCGTTCCAACGCTTGGACTTCACTGTGGATGATGTTTTGCATTGCTTGAAGGAGGATAATATCATAGGGAAAGGAGGTGCTGGCATTGTCTACAAAGGGGCTATGCCTAATGGGGATCAGGTTGCTGTGAAGAGGCTTCCGGCTATGAGTAGAGGCTCTTCCCATGATCATGGATTCAATGCGGAGATTCAGACATTGGGACGAATCCGACACAGGCACATTGTTAGATTGTTGGGTTTCTGTTCAAATCATGAGACAAACCTTTTGGTCTATGAGTACATGCCCAATGGAAGTTTGGGTGAAGTTCTTCATGGGAAGAAAGGGGGTCATTTGCATTGGGACACGAGGTATAAAATTGCGGTGGAGGCTGCCAAGGGGCTTTGCTATCTGCACCATGATTGTTCGCCCCTCATCGTCCATCGTGATGTCAAGTCAAACAACATCCTTCTTGATTCTAATCATGAAGCCCATGTTGCTGATTTTGGGCTTGCCAAGTTCCTCCAAGACTCTGGGACATCCGAATGCATGTCTGCTATTGCTGGTTCATACGGATACATAGCTCCAGGTACCGTTCAATTTCGACATAATTAATCCATGATACACATGGTTGTGGCAAATTTCCTTTTCCCGCCCGATCGTAATTGCACATTTAATCATTGTTCTGAATTTGACTCTTTGACTGGTCATCATGGTTTAGGTGTAGAGTGTTGATATTGAGGTGATGCCCCTGAATTAATTAACATTGCTATGTTGTTTTTCTTGACTTTGGTACCTAAATGATCTCTTGATTCATCCCCTTATTTAGTCTATTTCTAAGCCAAGTACTGAAAGTAAATGGTAGGTAGCTTGCTGCACTGTTTGATTTTTTACCATAACCCTCGCCCCTACCTATGGGGTAGATAATACTGTAGTCATAGGTTAGAGTCATTCACAACGGGGAAACTGATGGTTATGGGCAAAATATCAGAAAAAGTGAACTATTATATACTTCATACGTATTTCCTTTGTTTTACTTATTTTAGTTTATGATACCTGTTTGATGTTTGATTGCAGAGTATGCCTACACATTGAAGGTTGATGAGAAAAGCGATGTGTACAGTTTTGGTGTGGTTCTTTTGGAACTTATAACAGGCAGGAAGCCAGTTGGAGAGTTTGGTGACGGCGTGGACATTGTGCAATGGGTCAGGAAAATGACGGACTCTAACAAGGAAGGTGTTCTAAAAGTTCTTGATCCTAGGCTTCCCTCAGTTCCCCTTCACGAAGTGATGCATGTTTTCTATGTAGCCATGCTGTGTGTTGAAGAACAGGCTGTAGAGAGACCAACTATGCGTGAAGTTGTTCAAATATTGACAGAGCTTCCAAAGCCACCTGGCTCTAAACAGGGGGAGGACTTAACAATAACAGAATCCTCTTTGTCATCATCAAATGCTTTAGAATCTCCATCCACAACCTCTAAAGATCATCAAAATCCTCCTCAATCTCCACCACCCGATCTTCTTAGCATTTAAAGTGCTCTGTTGGGTGTTGGGTGTTGGGTGTTTCATCCTTCCTAGTTCCCTTGGTTTGTGATAAGCCTATCCATTTACTTTCCTTATTCTGTCTCTCTTCCGGGGTTGGGGTTTCTTTTCTAACTTTAGGTGTTTATGTTTGGATTTTTTAATGGTTTTTTTGTACAGTAGGATTGGTGGGGGGTATTTTCTTACATAGTCACTCTGTCTTCATCATGTAGTACTGCTTTTAAATTTTATGTTACGGCCGTTGTTGTGCTGACCCTGTGCTGGGGGAGGGTTCAAGGGATACTCTTTATTTTTTGAGGTGATCAATTATGACAGGTAGAGTTGAAAGGGACACACAATGACGCATACGGGTTGGGTATATTGCATGGTTTAGAATATTATTGATGAATCCTGAGTGGATTGGCACGGTATGAACTGTGATTCTATCGGTGGGGTTTTGGATTAGCTTATATTTCAACAAGTTAACTTGTTTCGAGAAAATTGGAGTGAATCAGGCGTGTTTTAGCTTTAGTTCGTTGTTCATGCCGTGAAGCTTTTCCACAAGTTAAGAACTCTTTCCTTTTACTTTTTCATTTACGCTAAAAGATAAAAGTAACTCCGTGGCACGAGACTTTGTGGTGTTAAAAAGGATAGAAATTTTATTCCTCGTTGGATAACAAAAGAGAGGGGGTGGGGATAACAAAGAAAAGAGCAATCTTGTAATCTATTAATATATTATAAATTCAAAACTTAAAGTTAACCCACCAAAACTTTGGTTGTGGACCACGGTGCTTGAGACGCATGGTAGCTGGCGTTGATATAATCCCAAGAGAATAATGGCCATTGAATTTTAATTTAACCTTGCAGAAAGGGCTGGACGAAAGGGTATCCACGTGATGCACGAAACAAAATATTAGTTTGTTATGAGTTGAGTTGTCATATATCACCTCGTACAATAAAGTGTTGTTATTTTTGAATAAGATTGACCTGACCGAATGACCGGTGGTTTGTCGTAGGAAATTCACCTTTTATCTTGGTATGTGTCCAAACCCTTTTGCCTGGGATACCCTTGCTGGTTGCTAGCTGCCATGATAACACACTTGTTTCACAGTTCTCTGTACAGACAGTCAGGTCAGGAAAGGTTACTTTGGTTAGATTTAGAAGGAAGTAAGGAGCATAGTTTTATGATATGGGGTTGGTGCATATATAATATATATAATAAACAAAGAAAAAAACGAGTTTGGAATTGAAATTTCTGGCTACACCACTTGGCACTTGCTCTGCCATTTCCAAAAGGAAAACAAGGACAAAATCTCACTACCTGTCTCATTGTATTATTCTATCCTCCTTCCGCCCTTCGTTCGAGGCTTTGTAGAATTACGATTTATTTTCAGGAAGAGATACTATAAAAAATCATGTATTAATCACGAAATTTAGTGACTAAATTTCTTTTTTCTTCATTAATTTTGGGGTTATAAAAAATTTAGAGACAATTTATTTAAAAATTAGATATAAATTATTTTATCACTGATTATGCTTTTGATTCTAAGTCCAAAACTACGTTGCAAACAGACAGATTGATTTTCCGTGCTAATAACACGATGTAGGGAAAAGGGAGCAGGGTTGTACGAAAGATCGGAACATTAATGCGGTCCCAGAGAAGAGATTAATGAGTGGTTTTGTTGTACGAATGATCAATGTAGAATGAAAATCTTATCATAAGTTCAAATGGCTTAAAACCAGTAAGTATGGAAGAGGACCTCATTGGCTAAATTTGAATATGTAAAATAAAATGGAATGAAGTGAAATAAAGCAAAGTTAGCATTTCTTTATTGAAACATTTTATAATGGGATAGATAGTTTTATCATCTCATGCCTATAAACAAAAAATCCAGTTAGATCCTTGAAAAAAAAAATATACGATCCAATTTATTTTTGCAAAGAACAAAAATCACCAAATAATTCCTTAAAAATGCAAACATGGTAAATTTTAACACTTCCATCTATTGTTGAATAAGGATTATAGTGTCTCATTTGTTGTTTTAAAAGACTAAATGATTATTCTTTTAAGGAATCAAAATGTTCATGGTGTATTTTCAGGAACTGTTCAAGTAAATGAACCATGCCTTTTTTTTTGTAGGTGAATTTATATCCTATATATATAATATAAGAGGATTTGATCAATTTAGCAAGTCAAATTAAAATTCAATTATCAAGATTTTGGTCCTATGTCTACTCGTTTAACCTTTTTATATGTGATGTAATTAGTATTTAATGGTCATGAATTTGATTCATGATAATTATAGAGTCAAGTTAAGTACTTAACCTGTAACCTCTTAGAGTCAAGTGAAAGGAGTTTAATTCTTTATCTTAAGTTATTTTCTCACCGTGTACTCAAGTTAAGTGTCCAATCAAAAGTTTGGGTGAATTTAGGAAGCAATTTGAGTATTCACTCAATTTTTTTTTAATCTCATTTAATTTTATTCTATATTAATTTTTAAATAGAATGTGGCTTTAGTTTTTCATCTTGAATTCGTAACTCATTATTGCTCTATGATTGGGCAATTGAAGATTGGAACATGGAATTCAACCAAAGAAGCTCTCCATAATGGAGACACCATAAGCATCGGACAAAACCTACACATTAATTTTTGTGTGTGGTACTAGGTGCACGATAAATCCAATAAGTTAGAACACAAAAAAAAAGGCCCTCAATGCGGCTTTGAAGTTCAAATTATTAGAGTACCAAAACTGAACAATGATGGGTGAAAGATGAAAATTGAAAGACGCGAGAGGCGAAACAGTCCCAAAACGACAAACAACTTTACCGGAAAATCCATAAAAAAACTCAAAAGGAAAGGGAGTGTGGGGACTTGCACTGTTGGTCCACAAGTTTATTGCTCATATAAATATATAATAGGTAAAATGTATTATTATAATTTGATCAAAGATGAAATCTATTACATTTAAACAAAAATACAAAGACTAAATTCAATTTACACCGAATATTAACTTAAAACGCATTTGACCATATATAGTATCATGCTTCCTCTGTTTTATGTTTTGTTTTCTTTCTGATTGTATCTTCTGCTACAGTACTACACTACTACTATATATTCTGTCCTGAATTCCTTTATAGATTGAAAGACAGGGCACTATGCTTAGAAGATCAGAAAACATGGTGAATTGGCAATTTTGTGTCATTTTCTTCTTTGCATTTATTTGTTTTCAGTCATTGCCTAAGCTCTCCTTCCTAAGATTCTTATTTAGCAGTTTGCATTTGGAATTTTTCACAATTATACTCTTTAATGGGCAAAGTCCTAATTTAGGGTAGGGATAAAATATTAGATAAACATTGACTTAAAACCAGTTGCAGGTCAAAGATCTTTCAGCTGCTATCTTATTTATTGAGTTTTTAATAAGACTACAATGGGCAGTAGAATTATATTAGATTTTAAAAAAATTTGCTGGTGCATCATTCAAAAGTTTACCTATTTTAAACTAGTGTTTATTATACTTAAGTGAAAATATTTTTTGAAAGTCAATCTGCATTAATTCACGTAATTTCTTCTTCATTAAATATCTTATTTTATATTTTATTCATATTTTGTATTTCTTTTAAAATACTATTACTTGAATTAGTTAAGAATTTAATTTTGATACATTCTCAAGTAAATTTACAATGTTAACTAATTAAAAATTATTTTAGACATATCTTTTAAAATAATTATTATAAAAGTTAATTATATTACTATTCTGACAATCTTTAATGAAATGAGGGTATAAAAAAATTATAGGGTAAATCTATTTTAACTAAATTCATTTAGTTAATCCCATCTAAAGCTTGAATAACATTTTAAATTTTGAATTTTGATATAACACACATGCAAGATTGAAGAAATCTATCTTTTAAAGTTAAACTTCAATTTAATCAATATAAATTTTAAAATGTTAAAAAAATATATTTCTAGCACATCATATCTCATTTAATATTTTTTATGATTTTTTTTTTTTGCCTTTTCATAGTTCTCCTACTATGTTAGTATGTAATTTCGGTCTACAGAAAATTTTTTAGTGAATTTAATTCCAAAAATTTTAATTATTATAATTAAGCTCTATGTGTAACTTTTTTTTACTTGAAACTCTAAAATTCTGGTACTATACAAAATTTAACAAATTGAATAAATTTAGTTGTTTTAAATTTTTTCTCCTTTGTAACTCATTCGTTGAGGTGATACGGGTTATATTATTGAGTTTTCAAATACTTTAAATTTGAAGCGATTAAAAATATCAATATAGATAGAATTAAAATTATTAAATTGTGTCAACTAACCCAATTCAACTCAACCAATTATATATTTAAAAAATAAAAAAATAAAAGATAGAAAAAATTGGAGAAAAGTATAAAAAATAGAAAAAAAATATGCATATTTGAGTTAAAAATTGTATCCAAAAAATGTAAAAAAATAAATATTAAAGATTAATTAAATATTATTTTTATATTTTAATATGATGAAAGTCAAATATTAAAATTTTGAACATCTAATTCAATTACTTTGAGTTCATTTATTTATAAATCGATTTAATCTTTTAATCTAATCCAATCTATTTTTAAGTTTACATTAAATTAACTTAATTCAACCCAACTTATAATATTTTTTATATTCTGCTGATCAAAAATAATTTTTTTTACATAGAATAAAAACTCTTAAATTTTCTTTTTTCTCTAATTCTAATACCATACCTTATTAAGTCCTTCAAACTTTAACAGATTTTTACTAAATTTCTATTTCTAAAATGTTAAAAATCATTTCATACTTCAAACCATCATAAATTCATAATTATTTGAATAGATTTTTTTTAAGGATTTTCAGTCCAAAAATATCGTCAAGAAGAACAAATTTATTTAATTTGAAAAACAGAAACTTGATTTGTTTTTAAAAACAAGAATTAAAATCACGTGAAGGATCAAAAGCGTTTTTAACCTTATTTTTTATTCCTCTCGAATACATGTTTTCAAATCCGTTGATCCTAATTTAATTTGGATTTATTTTTTAAATTTTAATTTTTGACGCACCTTAATAAATTAATAAATATACAGAAATTTAATTAAAAATTTATCTTTTTATTTTATTCATTTAATCCATAATTTTCCATTACTTTTTAAAATCTTATCTCTTCATTTGATTAATATAATAAACTAAAATCTTTATTATTAACAGTAAAAGGTGTATGTACGTAAACAATTTAATAAAGTGTTTATCTAATAATTAAGTTTTCCATAAGTTCTTTTAATCTCTCTTTTTAATTATCTTTTTTCAATATACCTTTTTGTAAGATACGTAACTTCACTGTTATTTATTATTATTATTTTCAAATTTTCTCAAGTTAAAAAAGAACGCACAATAAATGAAAACTTGTTAATTTTTTATTATATTGGTACCATTCTTCGGCTACCAAAAAAAAAACGGCGGCTTAAATTAATAATATGACACCTAATAATTGATTTTTTATAAACTAACTTCTTAACTTAGTTTCATTTTATTTTATTACCAACTCTATTTTTTTTTTAATTCTTGAAACGGTTTCTTCCCCTTTACACAAGTTGACCACATATAGTTTATATTAAAAATCCACTGAAAATTCATATCATCGCCATAGCATCAAAGCACAGTCAAAAGAAGATTAACCCCATACTCAAGTCAAGAAGTAAAAATAAAGAACATGTTACATGTAACGCACACACATATTCTAACTGCTCTTTATATGTTTATAATTCCTTTTGTGGGGGGATAAACTAAAAAAAGAAAAAAAAGAAAAAAGTTCCTTTTAATGTTGATAAGGAAAGTGTGCAAGTAGTATTGCAATAAAAACGCCTGATATAGCACGACATGTATGACAAGTCGAAATAGTAGATGGAGTGATTGATTATTTGTGTTGTGTAGTGTGGTTGCCCACAAGATCTGCCTTTAATTGTTGTTCTATCTCATTACTCTTCTTTGACTTCATTTATTATTGCAGACACCACACTAGTTATTATAATCTTTATGATCCATATCTGTTCATTTCCTTCTTCCCAAGCATTAGTAAATGTCTCACAACTCCGATAATATATAAATGTCTCGTCACTCTGTGAGTCCGTGTACGTCGTGCTGTTTCACTTTTCATGCATCACTTTTTTTTTTAAATATTGGCTTCAATATTTAAGTTTTATCTTTTTATTATTTTATCAATTATTAAAAGATTAAAATATCATCGAATTTTTACTGAAAAATTTATTTAATCCGCTAACAAATAATTATACAATATTTTATCAAAATCTTGTAAATTTAGTAAATTGACATAAATCAAGTGTATACCACAAATGTGATTTATAGAAAATTATTGTGTTTGTTTGTAACTTCTTATAATCAAAATTAAAAAAATTATACTAAATTCTATTATATTTTAAAAAAATATATATTTAAAATATAAACTATTTTACTTTAAATTTAATTTTAACTAAAATTTTATAAAAATCAAAATAATTTATAATTAAATTTATAAATACTTACGTATATACACACTTATTAACTTATTATATATTAATCATGATGAATGGAGTTGAAATAAACTTATTTATTAGTATATTTAAAATATGAAAAGGTTAATTATCATAATTATATATTTTTATATATTTTTTATTTTAATTTCAATTAAATAAAAAAATATCATTTCTTATTTTCTATTTATTTAAAAAATAATTATTTTCCGCATCTAAACAAAATATTAAAAAAAAAGTAAAAAATAAATAAATAAAAAGAAGTTTAAGAAAGGTGCGGATTTTGATGTCTGCATATATGCCCAATTTAAGCAATTTGGGCTCAACGGATGTCCAATTTCCAAGTGCCCAACAGTTTTCTGGCGGTGCATAAACATAAAGTACACAGACAAAAGGTGGAGTATCAAATACAAATAGATTTTGACCGTTAGATATAATATTATTTATTAAATGGTTGGGATGTTTGACAAAAAAAAAACTGAAATTACTTGTTCACTTGTCATTTTACATACACTTGCATATTTAGTATGTCTAGGTGGAGTAAATTTCTCCACTGTAAAAAAGAAAAAAATATATTTTTTATAAATTAAAATTAACTTATGCACAAATTAAAATCAATTTTTAGAAAAGTTTATATAAGAAAGCTTTTATAAATTATTTTATTTTACTTTATGAAAAAACTTATTTTATTTTTCTTTCTATTTATTCTTCCTATAAATTATAGAGGAAGTTTGTAAAACAATACCTTACCATGTATTTGTAAAATAAGGAGGCAAATGCGTTAAGAAAGATGAACCCTATCAGCTTTAGAGATGATGGAAGATAATTATGAATGTTGTTAGATTTATTGAGTTAAAGAGACTGGAGTATAGTGATTTGGTACGTATCACATCCACATACAATATTGGGCTAATGGACTGGTCTTTTGTTGGCTAGAGCCTCTGTTGAAATTGAATTAGCAAAAGTGGCTGATTAATTTGGACAAAAATTAATATCAAATTTAGCATCCATGAAAATATATTTTTTTATTTTAAATTCCTATGAATTATTTTTTTATAATTCCTGTAATATTCAAACTTTTCGTGTCTTTTTCTATCTTTCTGTTACAAACATGTTTGTCACTCCATAATGTGTTGGTGTGTCAATACCATGATACAAAAATGGTTTTATATGAAATTATGAAAACATTTTTTGTAACAAAAACTAACAGGAGAGATACAAAATAAAAATTAGTATTTTAAGTGAATTATAAGCAAAAAAAAAAATACTCAGACTAGAAACAAAAATAAATATATTTGCAGGATTGAAGAAAAATATTAAGCCTTCAATTTATCGTTATTTTAGTAACAATATGTACATATTTATTTAAAATTCTGCAATGCATATTTATTATCGATGAAAAAGACATTTGCGAACACGATCGATGAAAAATTCTGCTGCAATGCATATATAAAACGTGAAAATCATTTTAATTAAATATAATTTAGTCATTTACTTTAATTATATCATTAAAATTTATCATTTTCTTACTCTTATCTCTTACTTAATATGCATCTTACACTTGCACGTAGGCAAATATGTTCATGCGGCATTTGTGAATTTAGTTGTATCGAACTGAGAAAACAAAGCCTACAATACGTATTCTAGTCTTACGGTGTGAAGCCCTGCACTATTGCCCAACATAAGGCCTATGTCCACTTTGCTATGTTGTGAACTTGTGAACATTGGACTATATGTTATAAATCAGTAACTCAAAATACTCGAACAAAAAGAAATCAGTTAAAATAAATCACTTTTTTTTTATATGTGCAAATTGAGTTATAGACTTAGTTGTCAAATTGATATTCCATGTGTATTGAAGGACTCTTTAATTAAATCTAACCTAAAAATCAGATTTTTTTTTTTTTATCTTTATTCATAATTTAATGTTTAATTCTTAAATTCAAGCTGAACCCGTAACCTTTAAACCACAGAAGAGTAACTTTACTGTTCACCTGGCGAAAATGAAGTGATAATTAAAGTTTTTAGTACTTAACTTAAATATCGTGGTCAATTGGGCAGGTTTTATATTCGACAGCACTATAGATAAAAAGAAATCTCTAGATTGATTTTTAATAGACTCGAACTCAAACTTTATGGGAATAACTTGTAATGGAATAATAATTGAAATTTGGTATTCCAATTATTACACGGCGGTTTGATGATATATAAAATACTATCCTTTTATTACGTAGTTCTAAACAGAAATTCATACATATCACATAACTAATTCAAAATTTATGATCTGACAACGAACAGAACACAATCTCACCATTTATGTTCAAGACGTACTATCATCAACTTCTCATTTTCTGATGAAAGAAACGCCTTTCTCAATGCTTGCTGCTAACTCTTTCTTGGCCTTTTCCAAATTCTCCCTGTTGAAATAAAAGTAGAAGTAGATAAACTCTATGTGAATAAGAAATTCGTGCGTAGAAATGCAAGTGATCACTACATACCTCTCATAATCATTCAGGGGACCAAGAGGAAGAATTTCGTCGACCCCACATCGGCCAAGTCGTACTTTTGATGCAAAGAACGGGAGTTCAGTCACCTAAAATATGAAATCAGGAAAGGACAATAAGTTAGCAACTCTAAGATGCTCTTTAAAAAAGAAAACAGGCTGTTATATACCTGTGAAGCAACATATGCACATTGAATGACGTCAGCATCTCCTCTCAGGGCATGAAGGCATGCATCTGCAAATTTAACAGCAGCATATGCCTGCAATTTATTGCAAGTTGGAAATTACATTTACTTGAACCAAAATAGTTATGTCATGAGGCAGATGCTATAAAACAAAAATGAAATTTCAAAAACAGGGTGAACAATCATGTGTGTGTTCGTACACACAAAAGTATAAATAGAATACTAACCATTGATAGTGTTGCAGAACCAGCTCCAGCTTTGGCCTAGAGAAAATTACAACATTTTACAAATCAAAATTCTGATGTGTAGATAATCCATAGCAATGGAGGAATCGTGTCTAGCACTAAGTTACTGCCAAAAGGCACTAACTGATACCATCCACCAAGATAGAGTAGTATTTACTTTCAAACATAAATTACTCAAGTGTAAGTTTGCCTGCATATAGCAAAGCCTTCCATATAAAATTTCCCAGGCAAGCCACTAGGTCAATATATCGACCAAGGGCTCGGTGGAACTGCAAACTACGAAGTAAAATAAATGTAAAGAGGATTGGAGCAAAGTGATCTGCTCTCACGTGAAATTTGAATCATCTTATGCTTAAGCAAACCCATATTCAATTAGCCTCAATACCTCTCCCACTTGGGTTTGTGCTATCTCTCATTCAGATATTATTTAAGTCAACAGATGCAATATGTTAATCATCAAGAGCTCCACATTGATGGATAAAGGAAAGATGCGTAGTGATTAAAGTTTGGAATGTTAGCAATAGAGATTAAAGTAACCACAAATTAAATAAATAAAAAGAAGCAAATATATAAATGTTCACCTCAACAACTTCAGTTCCACCATTTTGTATGCGATCGGTCAGGTATTCAATTTCTTTTGGGGTGAAATAGCAAGGAGGTATAACCTGATAATGAGTGATTTTGTCAGGTAATAAATACAAAATCAAATATGGTAACCATTAAGAATCAAAAGTATTTATGGTGAAGACCTGAGAAAGAAGAGGTAAAATTGTGATTCCAGCATGTCCCCCAACAACTGGCACCTCCACATCCCTTGGATCAACACCCAGAACTTCTGCCTGCAGTTTATGCCCAACAAGTAAAAATGAATGATGTGCAATTCGGTAAATAAGATTAAACAATAATATGAGAGCTACGAGTACAGACACTTTATGGTATCCAGACTTCAACAAATAATGTTATACAATTCACATAATTTAGATTATTAAATGGGTGTGATAGAAACAGGAATCGGGTATGATGATATTGTATTAACAACCAGAATTCCATTTTCTGAAACTGATATCACTATCAAAAAGAAGCATTACAGATTGTATCTATCACTCTCTATAAAATACTGGGAAAGAAAGAAAATTCCACAGGTTCTTCAAGGGACCTGAAAATCTTCCACATTTCCCTATTCAATTTCTGTCTGGCCTCACACTTCCTATCCTTCCGTATTGCTACTATATTCTCATTTCCCATAACTAAATTCCCTTCTTCCGCTACTACTCATTGCCAGTTCAGAATTTGGTTAGCTACAAACTATTAGCATGAATATTGCCCCCTACGTGTAATATACACCTCAGTATTAGGGGTTTATCAGAATGATAGTGCCAGCATAAGTCTTTCAAAGATTGCACTAATTTCCTTTAAACCAACAATTTTAATTACAGGGGTCCAAAGGAAAATATTGCTTTATATGCATATACTATCAACAACACAAAAGATTGTGACAAAAAAGCAAATCAGCTTTACTCACACAAAGACTCAGTTCCTTAATTATACCATCACAGGTTGTTATATTCAAGAATGCGTGTAAGCATAGCTGGTCTAAGCTTGAAACACAAAAATGTTGCACTGGATATTTTCTTGTAGTTGAAGTTGTAAAAACTAAAAACCACTTCATCCTAAGCATCCAGCAACTATAACGAGCTGTGCTAATTTCAAGAGTAGTAGCACATACCACAAACGTATTGGCTCTAACAACATCAAGCATTGTGACTCCCAAAAGTCTCTTGGGATCATAAGTACCAGCTCTTCTGAAAACTTCGGCTGCAATGGGGACCGTGGAGTTAACTGGATTGCTTATCACGTTGACAATGGCTTTAGGACAGCACTTTGCAATTGCTTCACACAACGTTTTAACAATTCCAGCATTTATATTAAAAAGATCATCTCTTGTCATTCCAGGTTTGCGAGGAACACCAGCAGGGATGATCACCAAGTCCATGCCTATAAGTGCATTCTCAAGCTGCTGCTGCCCCAAAAATCCTCGAACCTAAATACCAAAACTTTTAGTCATGGCTATGCAAACAGAAATGCAGATTAAATTAATTTTACAAATCTAGACTAAGGCACAAGGTCAACCAACCATGAGAATTCACATGGCAAGTTTATTAATGGAATTTCAAATATACACTTACTCTCTTCTAATTACAAATCAGATATAAATGAAGTTCATTGATTTTTATAATAATTATTTAAAGAATTTAATTTCTATGTAATGTTAATGTACAAAACTTTACATGGTCAAACAATCAAAAATTATTTTTTACATAATTTTTTAAGATAATTATTGTAAAAATCATCTCATTTCCAATAAATTACAATTTATTCCTAGATAACACTATAAAAAAATTTCACATAATCCATACATAGGATATTTATTCTACCATAAATTTCATAGCAAGAATAATTTTCTATTTGTATAAACTTCTCTAAAAAGGAAATCCTAGGAACTTACGACAGCGCCAGTGTCCATGTGACTTATATCAGCGGTGACACCAGGGGTATTAACAACATCATAGAGGTGGAGAACCGAAACAAGCGGGTTCATCTTCATCAACATGGCCAAAGGTTGTCCTATGCCTCCTGCGGCACCCAATATGGCCACATTGAAACCGGGGGCCCCACCTTTGGCACGGCAATGGCTACGCCTCAAACAAACATCTTCCTCTGTCTGTTCAAATACAAAAATCGAATGATTCCATTCTTCATAATCAAACTAACGAAAAGACGAAACGAACCTGAGGACGGAGATGGCCAGTGATCCTGGCAATTCGATCGTTGGCACCTGAATTTGCCTCCATTTTCCCTTTTCTCGGGAAAGATTGTTGCGCCTTCGAATATGAGGATGATTGATGATTAATATTTGATATGGTGTATAAAAAGGTTGCGTGTGTGGAGAAAGATGTGATGTGATGTGATGTGATGTGATGTGACGTGACGTGGGTGTGGCAATTGAGAAGCGTGCAACTGCAAATTGACCTTATCTGAATGGTTTGCGTGCGTGATATCAGCTCTAATGCTCTTTGATGCGGTTAGGTTGCACCGTTTAGATCTTCACTTATCCTGGGAACACCACGCGAAGCATAAGCTTGCATTCAGGTGAACACCACTCTATGAACATTTGTATTTCAGTTTTATTTAACCTATTTTATATTGATTTATTTATTACTATATCTTTCTTATTTTTGTTTTGATTAATAAATTTTGTTTTTTATTTTCTTTATCAATTTATGAAGTTATTTAACAAAAAAAAACTACTTAGATAACATATTTAAATTAACTTCTTTAGAAACTAGTTTCTAAAATATACTTGAATATTAATAATTCCGGAAACTATATTTTAAAATGTAACTAATCTTATATTATTCTATAATTTAGTTTTCAAAATATTATCAAATTAAATTCTGGAAATTCAGTTTTGAAAGTTACCAAATTTTTAAATAGATTTTCTAGAAAAATAGTTTTTAAAATTGGTATTTTTGTAAAAAAAACAAAAACAAAAATACGGAAGAGTCTATAGGGTGCGAAGAGAAATAGAATCGCACAGTGAATCTGATGAAGTAAACAAAAGCCCATTACAGAATACAACACCGAAAAATAGCCGTTCGAGTCCAACAACAAAAGGCATTACAAGTAGTACTTAATAATACTTATTTGAATCCACGTTAGGTGTATTGATTTGCCATTACAACTTACAAGAAAAAAGCCCATTAACACAAAAACTCTCAAAAGGCCAACATTTTGAGTTCAATATCTAAATGCATTCCAACTTACACTGCAGCTGGTATTTTATAATATGAATTTAATTTATAAACATTTTTAGCGTAATTTTTTTACACAAATATCTAATAAAAATTTATCTTATCACCTTGTTATCTTATTTATTACTATGATGCGGAAGCAGAATAAATTCTTATTTAATGTTTATACAAAAAGATATTTTACTATATATAAATTAAACTCTTATGATTTTTTTTTTGTCGGTAGAGATGATGCTGCCATTAGCTTTTCTTATAATTAAATAGGTTCATCAACTCGAAAAAGATTAGGTTATTTATTGGGTAGAAAACTGTTGGTCAAAACTATAATTAACGTTGTCTAACTTAGCCCATATTTAATATGACCTCTAGTGTATTGGTTTGAATGGTTTGGGCTAATTCTAATCAATAGTTTTAATAATATTATTACTTTCATTTATTTACTGTAAAAGATAAAAGATTAAATCAATATCTTTATTTATATTATTTTTTTAACTTTCTAATGTCACTTTTATCATCATTATTGTCTTGTTTATGATAAAGATGTAAAACAATTAAGAACTAGATAAAAATGAAAACATAATAAATAATATTATTTTGAGTTTTTAAAAGTATTTATAAATAAGAATTTTTTCTTCTAAAAGTAAACGTATAAAAAGAATTAATAATAATAACTCAACTAGTGTTGTTTAGATTGAATCAAATTGGATATTTTGAGAAACAATCACATTAACTATAAAATGAATATTTCAACATAAGATTAATCAAGAAGTGAATAAAAAATAATTAAATTAAATTAATTAGTTATATTAAATAAAATATATCTTATAAAAAATATTAAAACCTTTTACATTTAACTTATGTATTGATTAATTTTGAACATTTACTTTACTATAATTTTTTTTATCAATTTGATATGCAAAGCTAATGCTTTTTGGAAACATGAGGTAAGCAACTCATAAGATACATTCATTAAACTTTCTCTAACAACATTGCTGAATCATAAGTGACTATATTGAGCAGATATATAAACAAGTGGCGGATGTATAGAAATAAAAACGGAACCTTAAAGTTGCGTTTGCAGAAATTTGGTTGGGACTTGTGACCTGTTTGGATCTTACTATGACCAGAGAATTTCATAATAATTTTCATTACAGATTTGTTTTCGAGAGAAAATTTCTTAACATAAATTAATTTACTTCACACTCAACTTTAATCAAATTTAATTTTGTAAAACTAATATCATTTAAAATTAAAATTGTAAATAATTCATAAACACACGCTCGGGTGTTAGATTGCTCGATTGTGGCGAAGACACAACACCGACACTTCTTCACAGTCAAAGAAAATGGTTACATTTCGTGCTACCTAGATAGCATTCACTTCTGTCTTGCTCCAGACCGTACATGCCAATAAAACATCATAATGAAAAAATAAATAAATTAATGAATGGGTTACCTTACAACTTTGTTAATCGATTACGGGAGTGTTTATGACTTGTCTCCTAATTCGATCCCTCCCAAAGGACAATTGATATGTCCCAATTTAAGTAATTAAGATTGATGTATTATGATATTTGATTGGACTTATATTTAAGGTTGTTTCATTTTGATTTAACGTCACATATTTTTTTAAAATAATTATATATTAATAATAATTTTTAATTTAATGAATAATATTTTATTTTAAATAAAATTATATTTATACTAACAGTATTTATTTTAAAATAGATAAAATTAGTTATATACTAAAATTCCCGAAAAAACGTTATGCACTAAAAAAAGTTTTACACTAATTCAATCATTAGGTTAAATTGATTTTTATAATAATTATTTAAAAATTCATATAAATAATTGTTTGTAATTAAATGATAATCTAAACCTATTTTACATTATTACTAAAAGACCATTAATTTTTTTAAAACATATATAGTAAACTATATCTTAATTATAATTATATATTTCTTTAATTCTATTATTTGAATTAACATAATATTAAAATTTATATTAACATATATTATCAAATTAAATTTAAATTAAAAAACCAATTCTATCAAATTTTTATTAAGAATGTGTAATACATATAAAAACTAAACTAAAACCATACTTAATGTATTGATACTAAATTAAAAATAGTAAAAGAGTTAACGGTAACGCAAACTAAAATAATGTTTCGTATAAATATTAAATTAATAAATTATTACAAAAATTATGCCAAATTAAAATTTTATTACATATAAATACTAAGTTATATTTTTAAAAGAATAAAATAAGTGACCTCATTCTGCATACAGTTTAATTACCACTAGACGATTTCTTATTTCGCATACCATAAAATAGAAAATCAAGTTGTTTGTGTTACATATTAGGTATTCAAATTCTAGTTTTTTATATAAAAAAAATTATGTGCACCATTTTACGAGCTCCTGAACACCCACATAAATTAATCAAATCATTGTTTTTAATTGCGAAAATTTTGCACCTAAAAAAAAAAAAGAAGACTCCAAGGTGTTTCATCTTGCTGGAAATTGGAATCTCCAATAAACACGGGGAGCATCAGAAGTTGTCTGCCTTTACAAAGTAAAGTAAATAAAAATTTCATGAGTTTCATTCAAACGGAACAGTCACGTGGAATTAAACAATGCAAATAAGAATGAACACATTTGTGATAACATTTGGAAAAAAAAAAAAAAAATATATATATATATATATATATATATATTAATACAAAATATCATTTATACAACAACTATTCCAATAATTTATATAACTTTTATTTCATTTCATCTCATTATATCGTATGTTAATATCAACAGTAACTGAAATGGCGAGCAAAAAAAATTACTTAAGACATTTCCCTTAGACATGTCAACCATATTTTGATACTTCGCTACAGTGTATAACAAATTTTTACATTAATGATGAGGACATTGACCAAGAGCCACAAGACTTCAAGGACGGGGCGCATGAAAAAAGGACAAAAGAGAAATTAAGGATATTTATACAACAAGTTATTTTATTCTTATTCAAAAAAGAACTAAACCTAGAAGGACGCAGGCTCAAGATTGATCAATCTTTCCATCCAACTGAGGAATGAAGCGTTTGGCTTTGAATTGCATGCGACATGCCCATAATATATTTAGTTTGTTTTTCATATTAAATAAAAATACTAGGCTGCACTAATCCATAGGCCCGTAAAAATATTTAATTATTTTATTTTCTATATGATATTTAACTTAGTGTTGGACCTTCACTAAACCAGTGGTTAGGGTTGTGGCCACTATAAAAAAGAGCTCAAATGAGAAGAAAGGACGAACATCAAAAATTTTCATTTGTTTGAGAGAATGTTTCTCCCGGTTCTTGAATCCAAAAATCGGAGATTTATCAAAGGCCACCCTTTGTGTGCTCAATCTCTAGGCTTTATCTTCCATCCTTGGAAGTGTGGACGCCACACATTTCCTTTCATCTTTTCTTTATTCTCACGTCCCAATTTATCATCGCGTTTTGTATGGAACCCTAGAATAGCCACGTTCCCAATTTTCAAGCAAACTAAGTTTGGGTCATATCTCGACCAATTCTCGGTATTTTTCGGTGATTCATAGGTCAATTTCGCAATTTAGGACGTCATTGTTTCTCTCATTTTGGAATCACTCAATTCCGAGGTATGTAGCTCGAGATCTAGTCGTGCTCTAATTTTACCTCAACTTCTGGTGTAGTTCACGAATTCCAACCTAGAAAAGAACGAAGGTGATTCGTGCCTTACCCTGTTCTGGTTCATATCCTCTTACCCTGACCTAGTGTCACATCAATTAACTACGCGTAAATTATTGGGTGACATCATGCCTATTAATTCTTTTCATTCTTATAAAAAATTTAAAATATAATTTTAACTCCTATGAAATTTAAAATGTAGTTTTAATTCTTGTAAGTTTAAAAAAATTTATCTTAGTCATCTTAAAATTCAAAATTTTGATTTTAATCATTGTATAACTTAAATTTTTACTTCAATCATTGATTTAAAGTTTTATTTATTAACAATTTTACTTCACCATCAACATCAAACAATATTGTTGAAATCATATTCCTTAAAAATATAAAATCTTTTAGACACATTATTTAATATTATTTAATTGTTAACAAAGTTATAAAAATTATAGTTTTATTTCAACCATCTATTCAAAACTCTAATGCCTGAGAAATATGAAGCAAACTTTTGTAACTTTATTAATTAGTTACTAAATAATGTTAGAGGATATGCAATATATATTTTAATATTCAAATTGAATCTTAGAATATTTTTATCGTTATATAAGGTCATTTGATCCTAACTTTACGTTCATAGTTAATCATTAATTAATAATAATAGTTTGATAATCCTTAATAAACAATAATAGTTTGAATCAAGATTTTTAAAATTAGATTTATGATTTGATCAATAAAGATAATAGTTAAAGATTTTATGGTTTAATTATAATTGATTCATTGTTAAACTTATATAAATAAATTGTATTATTTCATCTTTTAAATATATATATATATATATATATATATATATATATATATATATATATATATATATATATATATATATATTTTGAAGAATATTAAACAAAAATAACATAAAATTTATAACTTTGTAATATTATTAGTAAGGGTGAATTTGCTCTTGTTCTTACTTATTAAAATTATTTATTTGAATTTGAACTCAACAAGATAAATACCGATGATATTATATGACAAGATTGAATCAATAAAAAATTTAAAACTTTATTAATCATTGAAGAATATTAAATAGTATGTCTAAAAGGTTTTACACTGTTAATATCTAATAGTGGTTTAAACGATATTGTGTAATGTTAGTAAGGTGAAAATACCAATAAATAAAATTTTAAATTAAGGACTAAAATCAACATTTAAATTTATAGGACTAAAATAAAACTTTAAAATTTTACGATAACTAAAACCAAACTTTAATTTCAAAAGGATTAAGTTATACTTTAAAAATTTTACAAAGATGTCACATGGTAACTAGTATATGCTACATTACCAAAAAAATCTATGAGGACATTGCCGACATGAAATTTCATTAACCATGTCAGCATTGAATTAAATGAGTTAGACACGTAAATAAAAAATAACAAATTTTATGTTTTGAAAGACTAAAATTAGACCAAAAATTTTGGTGTAACGAAAATTAAATTTTAATTATATTAGAGAGATAAAAAACATACTTTTATTTAAATAAAAATAATATTTTAATTTCTAAAATATTAAATATTTTAAGATAAATTAAATTTACAAATAATATGAGACAAAAAATATATCAATATAGGAGAAACAAATGTATTTTCAATTCTTTTAATTTAAGTATTTATCGTAAAAAGGAATGTAATACTTAATGAATAACGAATTATTAAAAAGTTTAAAAACATTATTAAACAATAAAGTGTTTATTAAAATAATAAATATACTTTAAGAATAAGACAACGAAAACAAACTATAATAATAAATTTATAAATATAAATTTATATAAGTACGAGTGATGTAGTAATTTCATTAGAAAAAATCAAACATATATGCATACACGTTGGATTTCAATTGGATGGAATGAAACTAATCTTTAAAATTTAGATATAAAATATGGTTTTTTAATTTTTTATTTACTTGATTTTCTCTTTTTGTATAATTTACGTGGTTTAATTAAATCAAACCAATTTATAATGTCGTCATTATATTTTTCCATTTTACTAAAAAAAAATCATTTATGAACATATCTATTCGTTTACAATTACTTATTAAGTTTTTTTTATATTAAAATAAATTAAGCTCAGTGTACCACTCTCATTTTCATACTTATTTTTAAGGTAATACATATGTTTAAAAAAAATATTAACTATACAAATTGTTATAACAAAATGATTTTTTTACTAAAATATCTTACTAAAAGAGTTAGAAGGGTGGTTGTGATTCATTAAATATTTACATGAAAAACCAAACAATAAGAGTATCAATAAAAAGGTATTTTTAATTTAAAAAATATTAAACATTTTAAAATAAATTAAATTTACAAATAATACGACACAAAAAGAGTATCATATAAGAGAAATAAATGTATTTTAATTTTTTAATTTAAGTATTTATCTTAAAAAGAATGTAATTTACTAAATGAATAGTAGATTATTTACTTTGTATTTATTCGTACTCGTAAGAAAAATTTAAGTTTAATTTTATTTTATTTTCATTAGTTTCATGTGTAAGTAATTTTAATTGCTTTAGTTTTAATTGTTGAATTTTTGTCTATATATTAAAAAAATGATTTTAATTTTTATAATTTTAATTACTTCATTTGATCATATTATATATATATAAATATGAATATGAATATGAATGAGTAAAATTAGTCTTCATATTAAATAATTTAATTTATAATAAATTAAATAATTAATATCATAGATATTTATGAATTATAGATTGTTTAAATTAAAAAAATACAGTTAGCTAACGTGATTAACACGTCAGTGTCTATTAAAAATTAAATAATTAGTTAAAAAATACTAATAGTTATTATAAAATTTATTTATATTATTTAAAAGTATTAATTAAATATTACAAGATTTATTATATTTTATAAAAAATATTTTAAGATGGGAATTAAATAAATGTTTTTAAAATTATGTTATAGCCAATTAAAACCCCAAATAGTCCTTAACGAAGGATGGGTTTGACGCGATATTTGTCGCAGAAAACCGGCCAAAAACTGCATAAAAATTCGTCAGCATCCGGTTTACGATATGGCGAGCACCAAGACATTAATCCGCGAAAATAATTACAAGATAATGTAAATAGATATTAATATGTGAAAGAGAAAGGGAGAGTTTTGTGTCTTACGAAAAATGGGGACAAAACGTAAGCCGAAAAAGGCCCGTCACCGGCCGAAAAAACGCATTTGCTTTGCCGCATGGACTAAATAATCTCTTCCTCCCTCCTCTTTTATACCAATCTCTTTCATCCCTCTCTTCCTATTCCTCTTCCTATTCCTTCTTTCTCATCCATTTTATTCTATTTTTTATTTCAGCCTCCACACAGATGAATGAAGAGAAGATAACACTACTATATGGGCTCTACACACTTCCTTTCCCTCAAGAGACTATCACCAACATCAACATGACCTTTTTTACCCTTCGTCCACTCAACCTAACATTCCCAGTTCTGGTACGTGAATTTCATGCCCAATTTGGAAGGCCTAGGATTGCAATGTAACTTTGCTCTTCCCACCTTTCTTTTTTTTTTTTTTTTATTTCCTAAAATAAAATAAACAAAATTATCGTCTAGATAGCTAAAAAACAGGCAGACAGGATGGAGCCAGGCAGTGGTAGTTTTAGTTTTACGGTTCCTTTTATAATAAATAAATAGATTTGGTCGAAATTTCTTTTTCTTACTTTTGTTCCTCCCAGAATCAGAAGGAGGAGGAGAAAGAACATAGAACAGGCCATTGTTTTTCACTTGGGTCATGTATCAATATTATCTAAAAGGATATTTCATATTCTGATCATTTATGCTTGTACGTTGGCTTTGCACTTAATATCGTGGCAGTGATATATTCATAATCATCATATCCTTCTTCCAGCAAAATAAAAAAAATAAAAATATCATATCCTTCTTCTTCTTTGGCTAGCTTTTTATTGATTAATTGATTCAAATTATTCTTGTTTTTACACTTTCGATTTTGTCATAATTAGTTTGTTGCCAAGAAAATGGCTAGTGATTATAATTTAGAACATGGTACGTAATTTCTCATTATTTGGATCTTATTATCTGATATTGCCGAAGCAAACATCTGCCGGGGGAGGTCCGGTGAAATGAAACAATTATTTTCACGAAATTTCACCAATCGCACTTTTATTGTTCAGATAGTATTTGTGTTTTAAATTATACTTTGTTTTTTATGGCCCGTGGCTGCTTTTTTTCAAATTACAAAGAAATATCTTGCAGATAAAGTTGTTGCTTTTTTGCTGTCCCCTCTTCATTTTCTCTTTAGAGAAACAGTTTGCAAGTTCAGCTGTTACATCAGGCAATCCTCGTATCATTCGTTCCTAATGTAGGATTGTAGGTAAAATTGATCCAAGATGTGAATTGTACACACAATACTCTTGAAAGTAGAAACATAAATCAGTGAAATTGAACACTTTAAAACTTGTAAAAAAATTATAATGCCAATACTTGAATAATTTACTTAAAAGACCTAAATTTAAACTTTAGATTTGATTTATTAGAAAAATGTAAAAAGTAAACTTGATTTGTTTATTTTTATCTATGAAATATCTTTACTTTATTAACTAATTATTTAATATATTTTTTTATGTTAAAAGATAAGATAAAAAAAATTGAACATAAAAATTATATTTTAAGATGACATTATATATATATATATATATATATATATATATATATATATATAATTAACATTTTAATCATTATAATAAAATGGTCAAGTTTTGAATATATAATTATATTAAATATTTAAATATAAATTTTTATTATTTATAATAAATTCACCTGACTCAAATAAAATTGTTTCTCATATTATATACTCATCCTATCTTAAAAAATATATAAAAAGCATTTACAAGTTTTTAATGCTAAACTTGACTTATTTTTATAATTTAAAAATCAAGTTTATATTTTTATTTGTTAAAATAATTAAACATTTAACAGTGGAATTTGCTTTCTTATGATTTATGCTGCAAAGTACAAACCCATAACCCAATAAAAACTAGAGATGCTTCCTCGCGTTGTATAAAATGATACATTTACCAAAATATTTTGATGCATAATTTATAAATTCTTCAATAAAAGTTCATGACAGTAAGATTTTGGGTGGAATATGAATTTTTAATCTTAATTTTTTTCATGGTTACATTAACCCGAAAAGTTATTTCAAAACTTATGTGCTTTAATTCATAATGGTTTACGAGATCTTCCAAAGCAATATCTTTACGTGTATCTTGAATAATGAGTGTAAATCATCATATCAAATACGAAAACTTTTGAAAATTGAAGTAAAATACTAGTGGTGTGCCAAACGTGATTTTCTGTTGTTATATTCACTTCTGGAAATAATTTCCTCTGATATTCTCATATAATAATTTGTATAGGATTGTTTTAATTACCATACGGTCAAAAAGTGCGGCAGTTTCCCTCTTTGAATGCCAAAAGTTTGGCATTCGAGATAATATAGTTTAATATAAAACTTGTGAAACCAATGGAGATGGAGCTGTTCGGGTTAGAATTACGATATAATTTTGTTATAAATACCTTAATTAATCAAGATGTTAATTAAAGATGGAAACTGAGTGACTATGGGTTGTTACTTATCTACATGGAATTGAGTTATTCATCTGTTTTCTTTCATATCCCCTTTCTTTTTGCTATCTACTCTGAGATGTTGAATGGAACTTGAGTTTGGGTTATATGATCCCTCAAAATTGATGTACCAGAGTAAGAAATAATGCAGCGCTCGCCTGAATATTATTTCAAACGAGTATTTAAGATTTTTGTATTTATTATGTGATTGAAAACAAGTCATTACAGGTCAATAATATGTGTAGCATTTGTTTCAACATCGAAACATGACATAAGGACTCCGTGCTGGGTGGTTTTATGGCACCAGAATCACAAACATACAACTCCAAAAAAGTTCAAGTGCTAAAAAACATTTCCATTTGGACAGGTTAATTAAGGATCTCAATCCAACGACTATCTGACAATAATATTCCCAATTTTCATTAACCAAGTCAAAAAAGCTATACCATAAAGGCATAAACAGAAGATTAGTGTGCCTTCTCTTGTCGCCTATATGATTCTACGTATATGTGGCAACAGGGAATGTGATGGTCTAGGTCTCTTGAGTCTTGACCTGCCACCATCCCCATTACGATTCATATTATAAACCAAATGGCTGAATTAGCTCAACTAATTTGGCTTTTTTGTTTAGATTAAAAAATATTTTATACTAAATGTAATATTATATATGCAAGTGAGACCCATAGCATAGCCAGTAACTAAGAAGTCCATGACATTATGATACAGAGTGCTTCATGACGCGTAAATAGAGGTAGGCTTTGATTTAGTTCAATGACCAAATGATGTTTTATCGCGACCAACAACAAATACTTTTGCCAACTTGCGGAGGTCACCCTCACCTTATCAAGGTTAATAGAGACGGGCACTGACAAGGTGATGACCATATTCAGCGGTACAACTGCGGAGTCAACAAAAGCATTTATTATTATTATATATATCGTTCATTATTTTGTATTTGCTGCCAAAGGGTCCATCACCAGACTCTGCTTCAGTTCCTATGGAGTACTTTCTTGGCTGTTTCAACGAGTAAACCGTGCCCCATTTTGTCTTGTCTTTTTTTTTTTTATGAGAAAAAGGCTTGCGTCATTATTGTAACTCATTTAATTTAATTATGCTTTAAACCTTAGTATATTAATGGGAAGAAGTGAGGTTCATTGACTACTCCTATTTGCTTATTTACGATGACCCTCGGGAACATTGTAAGGGAGGGAGGAAGTGGGAGACAACTCCTGTCTTGTACCAAACAGCTGATTCTTCACGGCGACGCAGAGCCAGAGACCTACATATTCTTCCTAACCATTAATGCCTTTTCAATCTATTTTCAAATCTGCCTAGTAGATGAGTAGGGTCTCACGATGAGTAAAAAATAGAAAAAAGTTTGACGTGGTATTTAAATTATAAATTTTTTTGCTTAATTAATTAATCTTTTTTTTTACTTAAATCTTAACAATCAGTGTTTTTACTCTTCTCTTGTATTTTAAATCCTAATAATGAGTGTTCTAGAAAGGATAGAATGCATAATGTTATTGTTATTTTCCCATCTGAGCAACGGGGCTTTCCAAACCAAATTCTCGTACACAAGACATTGGCACTACTATAGTTACCTTGGCAGGCTGTCCTTTTCTTAATCAATTTGATGCATGTGGGGGAGCGGTTGGAGTATTTTAAAGGCTAGATTATTTTCAAATCATTCTTAGTCTCTAGCTGTTCTAACATGACTATTAGGAACCTACTTGAGAGGTTGCTATGAAATGATATATTCTTAAATGTGTTTTTTATGTATAAATAGTTTTTGTCCGAAAAGTATAAACTTATATGTCTAGTAAATTATTAATTTTTATAATAATTATTTTAAAATATATTTATTATCATTGTAAATTAGTTATTAATGACAATATATAAAAATTAAATTTTATTTTATTTAAAATATATGATAAGGTGATTTTTATATAATTTTTAAATTGAGTATGGAGTGACCAAGAACACCTCAATAATTTGTATGTTGGGAGTCAAAATGTTCTTGGTAAAAATAAAATATATTTTTTAATTTTTTGAAAACATGTAAGAAAAGTATTGTTGTATTGGTTTATTTATTAATATATCTTATTTTCTCTCAAATCTCTTTTTTTTATTATATATTTTTTTTATCACATAACTTGTTTCGTTGATCAATTTATCTTTCTTTTTTTTTCCTATCTCTTGACGAGGTGTATGTTTATAGGTGAGTTTTAGCATGGGTAGCGGATAAATTTCTCGATCAATGAAGACATCAAAATACCTGCTATAACAGGTTACAACAGGTTTAGCATATTTAATCCCAATTTTTTTTAAAATATTAGATTTACCCAAAATAAATATAATAACCCACGAGTTATTTTGGTTGAAGTCAAATTAAAAAAAAAATAAAAATTCATGGCGGCACTGCAGCAGTGGCTGCCGCCAGTTCGACAACCCCGCCTGCTGGAGGATTGGCCATGTTACTTCTCAACCGTTGAATTTTTAAATTTATATATCAACGACTGAGATATTTTCCCATGGATGGAGACGTTTTCACTGTCTTCATGCTATCATTCACCATGTTTATCATTATTATTACTGTTTCACTTGCATCCCTTTCTTTGGGAAGCAGCCGCAGTTTTGAGAATATAGGTATTGGGCTGAATGAATGAATTCAGTTTGGGAACTTTGGAATGTCTGAAATCTAAGACAGGAAGTGTTGTTATTATTCAATCCTCACTCTTTTATTCCAATATTCCTCTAGAAGAAAGATGCAAGAAGAGGAAAGAGAATTGGTTCGGAATTCAAATGATCCACACCAAACTAGTCCAAATCAAATCTACAGCTCTCTTTCGTGATACCATGAACATAGGTGGTGTCAAAATGCCATCCCAAGAAATAGAATGATTCTTCTTTTTTCTATTCCTGTGTCCTGCATCAGTGTCCTAAGCTCTGAGCTTCTGGTTTGGCATGCACATTAAAAAGTAGCTGCTTTTTGCCACTTGTTTTTCAACTTTGAAAAGACGCCAACGCGAATCACGTCTGTAGACACAAACGTCCCTTTCCCACTCAACAGTCAACACCCTCCCTCCCTCCCTCATAATACCAAAAGATGAACCTTTTCATTACTTGAACAGAGAGAACTGCGTGAGTTCCACATCACTCACGTCCTCTTCCAACTTGTCTGTCATCTTGCATGCATGGAGAAGAAGAAGAAGAAGACCTATATCCGTGCTTTCCTTTTTCTCACTCATGAGGGGAGGAGTCACTGACTCATACTAAACAACAAGGTCCCCTCCAAAGTTAAGCATTCTCATTTCCTCAAAACAAATTGTACAAAATGCGGCAACCCTGGTTGTTCTTTTTACTTTTATGTTTAAGTGGTTTATCTAATGAGGTGTCCCCGTCCCCGTCCCCGTCCCTTCAGAGAGAGTCACAAATTCTATTTCAGGTCAAGAACACCCAGCTTCAAGACAAAAACAAGAGTCTCAGAAACTGGGTGCCCAACACAGACCAAAACCCCTGCAACTGGACCGGCATTACCTGCGACTCACGACACCAATCAATCCTCTCCATTGACCTCTCCGAGACTGGCATCTACGGCGAGTTCCCCTTCGCTTTTTGTCGCATTCGCACCCTCCAAAACCTCTCTCTCGCATCCAATTTTCTCGGCAACGCAATCTCCCCCAACTCTCTGCTTCTCTGTTCCCACCTCCGTCTCTTGAATCTCTCCGACAATTACTTCGTCGGAGTCCTGCCGGAATTCCCATCGGAGTTCACCGAACTAAGAGAACTGGACCTCTCGAAGAACAACTTCACCGGCGACGTTCCGGCAAGCTTCGGAGAGCTTCCACATCTGAGAGTGCTCCTTTTATCCGGAAACCTTCTAAGCGGAGCGATCCCTCCCAGTTTAGGCAACCTCAGCGAGTTAACTCGTTTGGAACTAGCCTACAATCCCCTCAAACCAGGACCATTACCTCCCCAACTAGGAAACCTCTCTAATCTCGAAACTCTGTTCCTCGCTCAAGTAAACCTCGTAGGGGAAATTCCATACTCCATTGGGAACCTCACCTCGCTCAAGAACTTGGATTTGTCTCAAAACTCCTTGTCAGGTAACATCCCAAACAGCATTTCCGGCCTGAAAAACGTGCAACAGATTGAACTATTCGAAAACCAGCTTTCCGGCGAATTGCCCCAAGGTTTAGGAAACCTAAGCAGTTTAGTTCTCTTGGATCTCTCTCAGAACGCTCTCACCGGAAAACTGCCAGACTCAGTCGCTTCGTTGCGTCTTTATTCTCTGAACCTGAACGACAACCTTCTCGGGGGAGAAATTCCTGAAAGTTTAGCTTCAAACCCGAATCTGCAGCAGCTGAAACTCTTCAACAACAGCTTCAAGGGGAAAGTCCCACGAGATCTGGGGCGAAACTCTGATATAGAAGAATTTGATGTGTCAACCAATGACTTGGTAGGAGAGTTGCCAGAGTACCTCTGCCAGAGGAACAAACTGGAGCGTCTCGTCACGTTCGCAAACCGCTTCTCTGGAACGCTCCCTGACCAATACGGTGAGTGTCGTTCGCTTCAGTATGTCAGAATCCAGAACAACCAACTCTCGGGCCAGGTGCCGCCAACATTTTGGGCCCTTACTGGGCTTCAGTTTCTGGAAATGTCCAACAACAGGTTCCAAGGTTCTCTCTCTGCTTCCCTCTCTACGGGACTCACCAAACTCCTTTTGTCTGGCAACACTTTTTCTGGCCAATTCCCAACGGGAATCTGCCAACTCCATAACCTCCTCGAGATTGACGTCAGCAATAACCGCTTCACCGGTCAAGTTCCCACGTGCATCACCGGGTTGACTAAGTTGCAGAAACTTCAGATGCAAGAGAACATGTTCAGCGGCGAGATTCCCAGTAACGTGTCCCTCTGGACTGACATGACAGAGTTGAACTTGTCGTTTAACCGATTCTCCGGTTCAATCCCGCCGGAGCTCGGTAATTTGCCGGATTTAACGTTCCTTGATCTCGCCGTTAACTCTTTAACGGGGGAGATTCCGGTGGAGTTGACGAACCTAAGACTCAACCAGTTCAACGTTTCTAATAACAAGTTGCACGGGGAGGTTCCTTCGGGTTTCAACCAACAAGAGTACTTGTCGGGTCTAACGGGAAACCCGAACCTCTGTAGCGCCGTTATCAAAACCCTACCTCGTTGTTCAAAACGCAGGCCATTTTCTCTGCTTGCTATTGTCGTTTTAGTTGCCTGCGTTTCGCTCCTAGTGGGGTCCATGTTGTGGTTCGCGAAGAGCAAGGCGCGTGGTTTCGGAGGGAAATCGAAGCGGTCCTTTATGTCAACCGCGTTCCAGAGAGTGGGGTTCAATGAAGAAGACATCTTTCCAAACTTAACCGGCGAGAACATGATTGGCACAGGGAGTTCGGGTCGGGTCTATAGGGTGGGGCTCGAGACGGGGCAGACGGTGGCGGTGAAGAAGCTGTTTGGCGGAGCGCAAAAACCCGACACGGAATTGGTGTTTAGGGCAGAGATTGAGACGCTGGGTAGGATTCGGCACGCGAATATTGTGAAACTGTTGTTTAGTTGCAGTGGCGACGAGTTTAGGATATTGGTGTATGAGTACATGGAGAATGGGAGCTTGGGGGATGCGTTGCATGGCGAGGACAAGTGTGGGGTGTTAATGGATTGGTCTAGAAGGTTCGCAATTGCTTTGGGTGCGGCTCAGGGGTTGGCTTATTTACACCATGATTGTATTCCGGCTATTCTTCACAGGGACGTCAAGAGTAATAACATTTTGCTGGACCATGAGTTTATGCCAAGACTAGCTGACTTTGGCCTCGCTAAGACATTGCAGAATCAGGGTGCTATGTCCAGGGTTGCTGGATCCTACGGTTACATTGCTCCAGGTCACTCTTTTTACACTCTTAATCAATCATAATTTACACTATGTCAACTAATTTATTATACATTCTCTATGTTTTAGAATCCCATAGTTGCATTCATATGCATTTCAGTAATGTTAGGGATGGCATACATGAGTTTGATCATTAGTAAAGACAAAGGAGTAAACATTATGAAAGGCTTCTTGCTTTCTGCCTTTTTCTTTTCTTTTCATTTGTGAAAGAGAATAACCATTTTGAGAAACTATATTGACTACTCAATTTGCTAAAATAGATGAAGAGAATGACACCTTCATATTTTGGAAAACTTAATGGCTAATATCTATGTAGCTGATTTAATTGCAGAGTATGCTTATACTATGAAAGTGACTGAGAAGAGCGATGTCTATAGTTTTGGGGTGGTGCTGATGGAATTGATCACGGGCAAGAGCCCTAACGACTCTTCATTTGGTGAGAACAAGGATATAGTGAAATGGATCACTGAGACTGTTTTATCACCATCTCCTGAAAGAGGAAGCGGCAATATTGAAGGAGGTAAAGATTATATTATGACTCAGATTGTGGACCCAAAATTGAATCCAGCCACTTGTGATTATGAAGAGGTTGAGAAGGTTTTAAATGTGGCCCTACTCTGCACCTCGGCGTTTCCCATTAATAGACCCACAATGAGAAGGGTGGTTGAATTGCTCAAGGACCATAAACTGTCATGATTCTGTGTTGAGCTTCCCAAGCTCTCTCCAAAAGGATCCAAATTTTTTATCGCAGTGGCAGTAAGCTGTAGGCACCACATGAAAGCGATTGATGGCTGTGTATGCAGGAAAACTTACTTGGGAGGAAATTTTAAGCATATTTATTATATTAAGGATTCAATAGCTATATGAGTGATTGTTTAGTTACTCATCGTATGTAAGTCTTCATGTATATATGATGGCTCGTGAATCCTGTCTTCGATTAAAGTAAAAGTAAGTAGTGAATTGGAAAGTGATAGCCATACTATACTGAAAAGAAATACCTTCCTGCAGGCTTTAGCATATCTTTGTTTTTTTCTTCCTCTCTTTTTTCTTTATCTGTTTTTGGACAAAACTGTAAAGAAAAAAAAAGGCCTGGCTTGCATTCTTTTATAATAGTGGATCACTCATCTGATCCACAATTGATACCAACTTTCATGTGTCTTTAACTCTTAGGTATTACATTGTTACGTTGCTACTTGACATATATATTACAAATTTTAGTAATCAAAATTTCTATGTTGGAATGTTTATTCAATATATCAACTAGAGACTAGAGATTTGGAGTAATACTTTGTTTGAGTGTTGTAATAGTTGTTCATATCACCAATTTTAATGGATTGCAAACTTTAATTCGTTTTTTATTTGCATATAGTACAAATAAACATAAAAAAAATAACTTGAAACATGATAATCACACTATCTTCAATGACTTTTCTGCATTATGTACAAATTCCTAAGAATTTAACAAGTTTTTTCCGGTAGTAATTGAAGTAAAATAACTATTAAGATAATTTAGTAATATAGAAGAATGGATAAAAAAAATGTAGAGAAGAACATTAAAAAATCTTTTCAAAAATATATTTATAAGAAAAAAATGTTTATAAAGATAGTAAAACCAAGTTACCCAAATTAAGTTTAAAGATATGTTAAAAGTCAAGATCTAATAAAAAAATTTAAGTTTGGTTAAAAAATTTCTATATTTAATTAAATAGAAAAGATTTAATCTTTTAAAATATTAAACATAAGTCCAAATGAGAGGAAGAGAGAGTTACAATAAATGTTGACAGTATCCATCCTTTAATAGGGTGAATCTGTTTTCCTTTTTCCCCCTTAAAAAAGCGAGAACGTACAATTGCTTAGGTAACGCGGAATCTTTCCCTCGTGAACGCTTGGTTTTCAAGCGACGGTGATTTCCCTACCAAAAGCTGCAGTTGTTGAGACGTGAAGGCAAGTGAGTGGGTATTGATGGAAAAGGCCCATCTCACATGAGGTTCTGAAAAAATATGGAGAATGGTTTTTAATTAGATTGATGAACAATCTATCTCTAAGGATTGTGTAGCATCCATCAGAAAAGCCTACAAACCAAGCTATTGTCACAGGCTTACAATGTGTGGATATTACCGTAGGACAAGTAGACTCAATAGAGTGGTAATAAGAGGCAATGTCATAACCAATCAGCATCTAAATATAATATAAATAAAATTATAGAAAAGTATACTCCCCTAGTATTTTTTCCAAGTATTATCCCGTGTCAATCAATATTCTAAGCGATGGAAATTGGAAAAGATATATTTTATCATATCATATATTTGTTGGTCAAATATAGCAAGTAAACCAATAGCACGTATGTCAATAGCTTCATAGAGAACTTCAAACTGGTGTGTTTGCTGAATTATTGACCTTTTCATCCTCTGAATACACCCCAAAAGAAGAGCATCTGATTCCAAACTGCTAGCCACAAACAAATAGCAAGGGATAAAAATACAAAAATGAATGCAACATAACTGTTAATGTAGTTAAAATCTAAAGTAACAGATATAATAGTAAAATAGAGAAACAGATGTAAACATAAAGTGTAAATTTAGTTTAAATCAAAACTTACCTAGGTAAAAGAATATTTCTTACGCTGGGAGTTTTCAGGCAGAATGTTAGATGGAAAAATTAAAATTTCAAGCCCATCCAATTTCTTTTCAAACCCAAACCACTATTCAATCATGTATCCATCAATTCTCCATAATATTTATAGCTTTATATAAAATAAAAAACTCCTCCTCATTTCACATTATGGCATGCGTAATATCAACATGACGTATATATGAATATAACTAAGTTTAAATTCTCTACACAAAGTTTATATTCGAATTTTTAGATGAAAAAAAATGTAATTAAAAAGAGTAAAACTGATTAAAAGTGACAAAGTTAAATATTTTATATTTATAATATAGTAAAAAAAGGTAGGATATATCTTGTTATGCCTCTTTAATAATTTCACATTCTACGTAAAGTTTTGTCTAAAAAAGTTTGAATAATGGTTATAGGAGTTTCAAATTTGAATATTTAATATGTAGTTTTGTTAAATATTTGAAATGAAAAATTTACTGGTCGCATTGATCTTACTTAAACAAGATTGTCACCAATATAGAATATTTATCGTGTATAAAGAAGAAAAAGAGTAACAACTAACTAATCAATTAATTGGTGTAAACCATTAAGATAATTATTTTTAAGTCCAACTTAATAAAATACTATTGTTTATCTTGTGAATAATGAGAGAATACTTATTTATTTTATATTATGTGAGTAATGTCATGTGATATATTGCATTTCTTTTTCATGACCTAAATAACATTGTGGAGAATAGTAACATCACATGCCATCAAGACAAAAGTTAATTTTAGGTGGAAGGAATTTCTCCTTTACATAAAGAATTTATTGTTAACATATTTATCTAATAAAAGGATTTGATCCCTATTTAATTTATTATCTTGCTGGTTGAATAATCTTTATTTAATAGGAATAGACGGTTTGTGGTTTAGTCAAAGATGTCCTCTTCTCTAGGCTTTAAAAACGTTTTCAGTATTTCTTTCTATTACTTCTTGTAAGACTATATATAGTTATATTCATTTTCTTTAATAAACAGAATTTTCTTTGGTCTTTCATCAACAAAACTTGTCGTGTTGTTAACACTTGGTATCAAAGCTTTCGTATAGGCATGAAAACATAGAAGCAACAATCTTCTGTGTTAGGAAAGAATCACAACTGAAAGTGGATTTGTGCAACCAGCTATTCCAAAATCCGATGGCTATTGTGATCATTGGTGTATGTTCATGGAGAACTTCATGAAATTGGAGGAATATTGGAGTATAGTAGCATATGACATTCCTGTTGTAGCTGAAGGAAATCAGCTTAGTGACGCACAAAGGAAAGCAATTGATGAAGCAACACTAAAAGATATGAAGGCGAAGAATTATCTTTTCTAGGCCATTGATAGATCCATCTTGGAAACTATCTTAAATAAAGATACACCTAAAGGCATGTGGGATTCGTTGAAGAAGAAGTATCAAGGGATTGCACGTGTACAATAGACACAACGCCAAGCTCTTCAAAAGGTACTGAGAATGAGTGAAGACGAGTCTGTAAATGACTATTTTGTTCATACTCTCACTATAGTCAACAAGTTGCTACTTAATAAGGTGAAGATAGAGGATGTAGATGTCATTGAGAAAATCTTGCAATCCATAACACTCAAGTTCAATTATGTAGTGTGTTTTTTCAAGGAATAAAAAAACTTGGATGTTATGACAATTGATGAGCTACAAAGGTGAAAGGTGGTGACGAAATGTTATTAGTGACATATTTGAATGATAAAGAAGTAAGCAGTGAAGAATGTTGGTTTCTAGACTCTTGGTGTAGTAACCACACGTGTGGCAAGTGAGAGTTTTTCTCTAATATTGATGAAAGCTTTAGAGAGAAGGTAAAATTGGGAGATAACTAAAGCATGAATGTAATGGAAAAGACACCGTGTATATACTGTTAAATGGTTTTATTCAAATTATTACCAATGTGTTTTATGTTTGAGGTTTAAAAAACAGCCTACTAAGCATTGGTTAGCTAGTTGAAAAATGACTTGAAATTCTCATAAAACATGGGCTATGCAAGATTTATCATCCAAAGAATGAGACAACTTTGACTAAACCACAAACAATCTATTTCTATTAAACAAAGATTATTCAACCAGTAAGATAACAAATAAAATTAAATCTATGACTAATTCAATTCCTTTAACATTCATTCTTAAACTGAACTCTTATTTGGATCTGCATAAATTAAGTTTTAATGGCTTGGTCATTGTATCTGTAATTTGTTTGTAAAGTTCATAAATCTTATGAGAAATATATGCTGATCTAAATATAAACTGAATTGCATGAAGAATTTACTTTAAGGATGAATGTTAAAATAATTAAATTAGTTGTAGATTTGATTTTATTTATTATATTATTGGTTGAATAATTCATATTTAATGGAAATAAATTATTTATGATTTAGTCAAAATTTTCTCATTCTTTATGTTTTAAAATCCTTTTTTAATATTTAAAATCCTTTTTTAATATTTCTTTTTGTAAAGTTATATATAGTCATATATATTTTCTTATAATAAATAAAATTTTCTTTGATCTTTGTCAGAAAGAAAATGATATTTTTTATCAAATAAAAAATTATCATAATTGATTATAAAATTAATTAGTTATTACATACATAACATTGCCCACGTTTCATTTAAAAAAAACCACACTCTTCAAGGTAGATTCAAATTCATGATAAAAAATAAAGTCTTAAATCTTGAATGCGAAAACATGTCTCGTACTTAGGATTTCATATATATTATATATTTAATTAATATTTTTTTTTATCGCATCATATTATTTTTTATATTTATATTTATTTTTCGTTTGATTGAGTGGTTTGTTGGTTTGGAGTATCCTTTCCAGACACAAACCTCCGATGAATTAGTTGTAAAGCTAGAAAAACAAAATAAAAAATCTACCCTTATCTTCCTCTTTTTTTCTTTATGTATCATCTAATGCCGGGTGTCCATGAATTAATTTCTTACACTATTTCATCATGTTGTGACCGTTACTTACCATTATTAACTACTTTTGTTTGTATGAAATCTCACATTTCTCAAATAAATTATTTAAAAAAAATCATTTTACACTAATTTCGCCTCAACTCTCAATTATATAAACTTGATTTTTTTTTAATTTGCTTTTGTCTTCCAAAACGTAGCTATTTTATTTAAATTAATAAAGAGTTATTGCAATTCGGTTTAAATTAATATTGGATTCAAACATAAAAAAATTACGATTTAATGATGATTGGTTTGAATAAAATATCAACTTTGATGTAATTAATTTAATTAAAATATTACTTAATATTACTTATTTATTGAATATTTATAATTACGTGAAAAGTTATTATTAGATATTTTATGTAATAAATCATTTTTAAATAATATTTTATTTTTATTTTCCTAATCTTTAACATCTGTGCTATAAGTTTAGCAACGTAAAATAATAATTCTTTATATTATTATAAAACGTAGTTATTTGAATTTGAAACAGATACAAAAACATTATTTGATTTTGAAATTTGGAAAAGGCGTCATCACCAAGTTACAACACATTGAAATACTAAAACCCGAAATAATAATTTGGAAGAGACATATATAGCTTACGTTGCATAGATGGTATCCACGTGGAGGTTGACGAGTGAAATGTGGAGGAAGGAGGGTAAAATTGGACGGCAATAAACTTTGACGTTCTCCGGTGGCATAAAAAGAAAACAAGTTAACCGCCGTTAAATTTTAAACCTCCACTGTCCCACTCTCTTATTCTCTTTTGAGTTTAATATTCCGTCTCCAATCCAGGCAAACGGAGAAACGCAACATTGTAGCAATATAATATCTTTCTACTTCTCTTGTAGGGTCTATTAAATATATTCTAAATGTTTATTTTTTATTTTTTAATATTTTTTATAAAATAGGAGGGAAATTTGTAAGAAAATATAGTATGATTTTAAAAAAATGAAATCATTGGTTGCACAACACGTGCTGGTACATAGTTACAGAAGGCATTGGAAAATGGATTCATGTGTTTAAGACTTTAAGCACAAAAAATATTATTCGTCAGTAAAAAAAAAAAAAAAAAAAGAAAGAAACATTAGCTTTGACCACAGATGGGATGGTCTATACTGTTGCTTCTTTAGCCCCGATGGAATTAAGGTTAAATGTGTCAATTAAAAGTATTACAAAATTTGAAATGGAATGCAAACAAAATGGTGCTTTATCATGGGAACGGATGTGAAGTATTTCAGCAGTGTCTTTTGCTAATTCATTCGTGCGACATTTTCCCTTATGATTATTTCAGTTACTATAACCTGAAGCCCTTCCCTAGAGAGGGAGCATCTAGTAGGCTTTGCAAATGTAGAATTTCAAGATATTGGGGTAATACTATTCTGCCAAATGCAGAGATGCATAGTGCACAATTCTAGGAAGATGTGTAGAATGCAAAGCCAAGCGGCATAAGTTGCCATAGGATATGACAATATCGGCCCAATTTAATTTCATTGAATACATTTCCTGTGACTAATGTCGCAAATATATAAATAAAACTGTGTCACTTCGCAGGCCTGAACAGAACACAATTTAATAATTCCTTGAATAGTCACAGTAAAGTCCTTTTTTTTTTTTACCTGGCTTGGTAAACAGAAAGACTAGCTTCAGCGAACACAAGAACCGAAAGAGAAAAAGCTGTGAATACTCATGCGGATTCTTAGGGTCAGAGGTTGAAGAAAACTCGAGGCTTTCATCTCCTAAGCATTTACGGATTCCCGCCCTGATGGGTGTCCTTGCATTGTAGGGTCTAGCTCTATTATATCCCTCAGCCAAATATTACTTTGATTCTTTTTTATTACAACCTATGGAAAACAAAAAGAAGGATCAGAAACCCGGTTTCGTTTGTAATCAAGATTCTCAGATAAATGATGAACCTCGGGTATGGAACTCTCCTTTTTCTTAGTTCTACGAATGTAATCAGTCTTTTGTGCTTTTACAAATTCAGCTTCTGGTGAAACCTATTTTATTTTTATTTTTGTTCTTCCCCTTTCCTCCCCCGCCCTTGCTGGTGTAATTCTATGTTATTACCGCCACAGAATAACAGAGAAATGTCTTTGGAACAGTGGAAAGAAAAATGGGAATGAAAAAAAATGAAATTTGAATTAAAGAGAAAATGAAAAGAAAGTAAAGATTGAATTTTTATTTTTAAAACTTTCTTTCTTTTCCTCTTTGACAAAAAACAAAACATAATCACATGTATTTTTCTTCTATTTCTTTCCTCTCTTCTAAGCATTCTATCTCAGGTATAGTAGGGTTCTCATCTTTTTAATTGGAATCATATGGAAAGGAGCAGCTTGAATACCTCAGATATGAAGAAGCATAAAAACGTGTATACAATGCAATTTGCGTTGTTTTTTAAATACTCCTTTTGAGTTTATTTAGATGAATATGATGATTAACAGAGCAAGCAAGACAATGCACAGGCAAATGTGAGTGTTGGTCGGAGTGCCAAAACTAGTAGTCCTTCACCTTCACATGACAGCACGCCTAACCCAAATCGGCAACAACAGCCTCCAATTGTTCAATGGCCCTACACTCCTCAAAATGCTACAGAACAGTTCTTGGCAATGCACTTTCCTACCCAAGCATCACCACCTGGTGCCTTAAGTCAATGGCAGCAGTTGCCACATCCGCAGGTATTTGCACAGTCAGCATCACCCTTTTGGCAATCTCATCCACCTGGAGGACCTTCCTCAACAACACAGCCCCTAGTTCCCAATATGTATTACCATTACACATTTCCTGGCTTTCCATGTAAGTATGCAACTTTTTCTCTTCATATGGCACGTAGTGCTGTATACTGCAGTTATTTAGAGTTGAATCTGATACCTATTTTACCAAATAGTTAAATATTATGGGAGTGGGAATAGGAGTAGTACCTCCCATCCCCCATTGAATGTATATTATGAACATAGTGAATTTGACTAGTCATTGTAAACAACTAGACAATATAAATACTATAGTTTGTATAATTATTGTGGTGTTCTCATTTGTTTTGGTTTGAAAGTTTAACAAATAAAACTAAACAAATTGTAAAATGCAAGTTTTCAAAGTGTTCAACATGGATAGTTGGATACGACTCCCGAACACAGCTAATATTTTGAAGTGTATGTGCTTTCTTCATTGTCAGCCACTAAACATATAATTTAAGCTATAACATATAAAGTTTGTTTACAGGTTCTTGGGATCCATCTTCGTACATGGCTCAGTTGTACCAAATGCAGCATCCTTATGTTTACAGTGTTCCTGGTGCACTTAGCTTTTCTTCAGCAACTCCTAGGGTGCCTGATTGCTTAGCTTCTGGAGAGAGTTCTTTCCAAAGAGGAATTATCAGGCCACATGCAAAACTTTCACAGAAGCACCACCAACTTTGGGAAGCCCAGGTGAATACTACTCCCCGTCTCACACACTCAAATTGTGCTCATTATGATTTCCAGTGCCTTGACTACAGATATGAACAAATTTGTTCTTAGCAGTCAGTGGAGAATGTTCAGCTGTGGAGTGTGATAAATAAATTGCAAGCTGAAGTTTCTGATTGCAAGGATAGGCTGAAGAAGCTTGAAGATGAAATCTCGACACTCAAACAGAAAGCAGAAGTGCCCACTAATAAAGTTATTGGGACAATCCCTGCAGGAACAGCACAGCCATTAAAAAAGAGAGGGAGGCCTAAGCGGTCATCGACCTCAGTGGATGCATCATATGAGTCTCCTCACCTCAGAGCTGGTGGTAGAAATCCTTCACTAAATAACTCTCCTTCTCAGAATAAATCACCCATCTTTGAAAAAGTTATCCTTAAAAAAGTGGGAAATAAAAACATAGCTAATCGCGCCGATGCTACAATGGTGCAGCGGGAAAGCAATAATGTAAACATCTTAAATGGTGTTAAAGATGTGAGCTGCAACAACATCCAGATTAGTCAAAGCAACCCAATTATGTCTGCATACCAAGGCCAAGTTCATCAGCAACCTGCTTTGTGTTCCAATTCAGGAGTAAATGTTAATTTTGGAAATACTGGTAATGGGAATGTTGGGTTGACTTGTGGCATACCTTGTCAAGACACTGCAAAGGATGTTTTGCACAATGGCAGTTTGATCCGACAAGGAGGAAACATAACTCCTGGATGGAGTTTGAGTTTTGCAAATAAAGAGGATGCTTCAGGAAATATGGAAAGATCAGGCAAAGATGAAAATGAAGTAATGGAGGATGACACTATCTCTGCCGCTGAAGAAATTGGCGTAACAAACCTAGGTGTTTGGCTGACACCATGAATGATGCCATAGCAACTAGTCCTAAAGGATGTCTCCCCTTAACACCTGGTAATAGTATTTTTTACAAGAAATGGCTTACATCGAGTTCCCCAACAATAGATTTTTTGGATAATGGAACTATGCTGAACTGGGATACTAATCTTAGCTAGGTGAAGGGTTACCACTCACCAACCTGCCCAGGATTTTGGTATATACTATAGAGCAGTATGTAGATTTTTGTTAATAGTTTGTCATATTATTCGGGATATTCCATGCGGTTTGAGTCACTTGTCTGTGCTATTACCAAGAGGAAAAAGTGTGGTTATATTATGATAAAAATATTATTTCAGAAGTAGATTTAAAAGTCAATGGATACGGCACCAAAATTGAAACACATTAATATCAAATAATTACTTTTATTTAGAATTGTTTTAGCTACGTAGAAGTATAACAAGAATGGGATGGAAGAACCACGCACACGTGGATGCCGATATTAATATTCCTACGTACCTATTTGTGATGTTGTAAAAGAAAATTATGCAGGTTACACCCCATAAATTTAGAAAAATAAAATAATATAACATTATTTTTTAAAATAAAAATAGATTTGTTCTTTATTTTTTATGAATGAAAATTATAATATGTTTTAAAGTGAATAAAAAATAAATATGCCTTTACTTAATTTTTATAAAGAACTTGGGAATGAACGACTTCGAGAATATCAAAGTGGGGTTGGGCTGTGGAATGCTGCTGGAATTTTATATAAAACCAGAAGGTGAGATTGTACTTTTAGTAGTCCTGGGCTGGCCCCATCTTAGTGAGCACGTATTTTTATTTAATAAAACGTGTTTTTATTTTTATTGACAATTGTATAAATATCATCACGTTTTTACTTTTATTTCAATTTTATATAAGAAATAATAAAATTTTATTTTCATTGGTTGTTTATAATCCTTCAAAAAATAAGAATCACAGTAAATAAGATCACACAATGAATCCACATAAGCATATCAATGAGTTCGTGTCAACAAATGGTGTTCCAAGGAAAACAAGCCCTATCATGTTTATGGTGCCCTGACTCTTTAAAGAAGTGGCATGACGATAATTTTCTTCACTAACATAGAATTCCTTGGATTCCTAAGAAGAGCAAGTGTTCATTCAATTTTCACTTCACAACCAACCAAGAAGGAATAGCTGAAGTCTTTTGCACCGTATTAGGCGCACCAGCCAAGGCCCAAACAAATTTTGCAAGACTTTGTTGCCTATTTACCTTACTAAAAGACATCTTGACGCAGAAATAGCCTTTCACGTTATGATTACCGAGGCCCAGTGGCTTTTAACAAATAGTATTGAAAGTGATTAAATAAAAATATACCTTATAATATATTAAAGTTGTAATATATTAAGAAACATTTATGGGTAGTTTATTGTTTCTAAGGAACTTGGTTATTAAATATTTAATAACCAAGTTCCTTATTTTGCAACTATATCAGTTATACGTGTAAGGAGACCAAAAAAAAAATGATACGCGTATATAACAAATATATAAAATTATTAATTTTTCATCATAGTCTAGCCTTAATGTATTTATACACTACCAAATCTTTAATCGATATTTGTTATTTATTATATTTACAACGTGAAATAATTCATTATAAATATTTTTGTTTCTCTTGTCTCAACATTAAAATTTAACTAAAAATAAGCAAATAAATAAATAAAAGTTTCTAAAACAAAAAATTGAAAATTAATAAGTAGGTTAGTTCAGCCGGTTATATACTCACATGAACTAATCAATTGTGAGGTTAAATTGAGTTAGAATATATTAAATCAGAACTAAATTTTTATATTACATCTTATATCATATATAAATTTATTTAAACTAATCTATTAGTTATTTTAACATGTAAATTTAAGTAATTTATGACTTATTTGGTGATTATGATAAATTTTAATGTTATTCGATGTTTGAATTATATCAAAGTTCTTTTAGTGGTTAAGATATTGAATAAGAAAATAGGATAAGATAAAATAAAAACATAATATAATAACAAAATGATAAAGTTTAATTTTATATAATGTTTCATATACACTAAGTAATGATATTATAAGATATAAATAACTATATTCAAATGTCAAAATTATTATTTTATTTAAATTATATATATTTTTTAAAAGATAGCTTTTAATTAAATTTTTAATCATTTAAATTATAAAAATTATATTTTTATAATTTTAAATAAATTATATAAAATATTATGTATTTACTTTTTACAATTATAAAATTATAATTATTATTAAAATCTTTTTAAAAAATATTTGTATGATAATTATTTAAATTTTAATATTATAATTAATAGTATACTTTAAATTTACATATCAAAATTATAATATATGCAGTATAATTTATATTTAATATATAACAATCTAT
Organism: Mucuna pruriens; assembly: GCA_025330945.1. NCBI lineage: Eukaryota > Viridiplantae > Streptophyta > Magnoliopsida > Fabales > Fabaceae > Mucuna > Mucuna pruriens. The sequence continues at coordinate 1,542,686 of JAENHJ010000253.1, forward strand.
ATTATTGTTATATTATATAGATGTGTGTGAGCTACAATATATATATTATATATTATATTATATAAGAGAGGAAATATTTTTACCCTGTCTTAGACACTTCTTAACCCAACCATTGAGATAAGAAATAAACAAACCAATAGGATATGATTAGAATATTAGACCTCATTGGTACATGTAACCCAACCATTGAGATAAGAAATAAACAAACCAATAGGATATGATTAGAATATTAGACCTCATTGGTACATGTGATAAATAATTATCTTGTCTTATCTTGCTTATCAAATAAGTCATAGGTAACAAGTTAAAAAAATATAATTATTATATTGTCTTGTATTTGACATGGACCAAATAATGATAGATTAAGATACAAATTTATATCTAAATAAAAGAACCACTTTCACGAAAATTACATGTAATTTTGAAAAATATAATTTGTCTTTTCTTAATTATAAAAAATATAATTTTAACTAAATTATAAAAAAATAATTTTTTACTTATGTAGTTACTTTTCTAAATATTTTAAAAATATAATATTTTTAAAACTATAATTACTGGTATTTTAGCATGTATAATGTAATGATAAATGTCTATTTTTATCCAACAAAAATTTATAATAAATAAATATTTTTAAATATAAATATTATAATATGATTAAAATTCATAATCCCTCTCCTCATATTATATATATATATATATATATATATATATATATATATATATATATATATATATATATATATATATATTCAGCATTTTTAGTTGTCATTTTCAATGAGAGAGTTTGTAGAAAAAATTTTAATTTCTTATTTATTTCAACCTATCATTTCCAAAAAAATTAGCTTTAAATAAATTTTAATATTTTTAGTCAAAGATATTAACAATTAAAAATAACATTATAGGTATTATTTATTATAAAAATATAATTTGTATATTAAAATTATTTAGTTATTATGAATTATAATTATAATGTAACTTATATATTCATAATTATTTATTTATTATAATTATAATTATATACATTAATATTTATTTTGTGCGATGTATGATTTAAAGTATTAGTAAAAAAATATATTTTAAACATATAAATTGTGTTTTATATTTATTTTTAACTATTTGATAATTTATTTTAAATAAATATCAAAATTCAAATAAAAAATAAATATGAAAATGATTGATAGAAAGAGATAAACAATTAAGAAAATTAAATGTAAACAAACATTTAAATGGTATGGGCATAATTACACGCGATAACAGCAAAGTGAGATGAAATAAAAGAACATAACATATTAATATCGCATTACAGAAATAGTTTTGGCAATTAATGTCATTTTCGAAAACATTAAAAACTTCTGTTTAAAACATATGTGATCCGGACTTTATGGTGGAATGTGGCAAGTATTGAATTGAAACTTATGACTTGTATTTAGAATTTATAACGCGGTGAGCAGAGAAAGAGGACCCCAGATCATCATGAAATAATTATATGCCAACAAGGAATTATATTTCAATACATGCATTAAGCAAGGAAACATGAGTACATCCGAATCTTCTCCTTGGTCCCAACTATAGGAATTCATATATAACAAGCTCATACTATATATCATTTATATTAAAAAGGCATGGATAGACATTATATTAAATGATTTATAATACTTTCTCTATTAGCACTCTTACCTAAAAGACAAATGTGGGGTTAATTCAGAAATGAACTGTTAATGAAAACTGGCTAGAGCTAATCTATTTAGAGCAAAAAAAAGGAATTCTTAAAAGAAAAAAAAAAAAAATGCCAATGGAGGATTAACACGTGGGTGAGTGACAATATGAGTACGTTACAGCTCCATACGGTCTGAGTGAGAGATGGGTAGAGATAGCAACTCCTACCCATAGAACAAACAAATGAAGAATAGGGAGTTTTGTTTTTTCTCAAAGAACCTATAAGAGTCAAACAAACTCTTTGTCTCTCTATCTTTACGCAACGACTTATTAGATCCCTGGAAACAGAGCGCAGAGTGCGATGACGCAATTAGTGAAATGTCCATCGATTTTGCCCCAATTTTGATTATAGCTGGAGAGAATGGCGAGCGTTACAGAGAAGAAGTCGAAGCAGGCAAGGCAGAAGAAACAAATATGCTTCTCATTCGCGGCGTACGCGAAGAACATCCTTAAGAGCCTCAAATCATCGAACGTGGTAATCGACGAAGGACTCTCTGAGGCGGAACTGGCAAACATAGAATCGAAATTGAAATTCTCGTTCCCACCTGACCTTCGAGTGATCCTCCAAGAAGGCCTTCCCACATCCCAAGGCTTCCCCAATTGGCGTTCCTCTTCCACGCAGCAACTCCAAATTCTCCTCACCCTCCCAACCTCCTCGATTCTCCGTCGCGTCTCCAACACGCGCTTCTGGCACCCTTCCTGGGGCCCCCAACCACCCGACCCCACCCGAGACATTCGTCTGCTCTTGGACGATGCGCCTCCCCTCGTCCCCATTTACCGCCATTGCTACATTCCTTCCTCCCCCGACGCCGCCGGAAACCCCGTTTTTTACGTGGACCACGACGGTCACGTCCGCCTGCTGAGTTTCGACGTGGCGGGATTCTTCCGGGAGTTTCTGCTGCTGGAGCCGGAGGAACCGGTGTGGGCGGCGACGGCGGCGAGGAAGGTGAGTTTCTGGTCGGAGCTGGCTGACGCGCGATGCGGACGGTGGTGGTGGTGGGGTGGCGCGAAGGGGGAGGTCGGTGGGTGTTTGGAGAGGGTGGTGTGGCGGCTGAGAGAGGGAGGATGGAGCGACGAGGAGATACGCGAGATGATGACGGTGGAAGAGAATCAGACGCATAAGTTGTCCAAATTGAAAGACAAAGAGACCGTGACGTGGCACGTGAGAATGCTGTCTTTGGTTTTGCTGCGTGCGGGCTGGAGCAGGGAGGATGTCGTGTACTCGCTTGGAGTCATTGGTGACGAAGGAAAATCGTGGTTGGAATTCCATCAAGAACAACCCACCTTCAATATCAACCCCTTCTAACTTTCTCACTTTTCATCTCCATGCTCTACTGCTAGTCAACCTGTCGCCTTTCTCGACGCTTTTTTCTTTTTCCCTTTTAATATGCTTCTTTTTTTTTTAACATTTTTAGGAATATAATTTAGAAATATAAAATACATTCAAGACAAGACAAGATAGATAGATAGATACTACTAGTATTTTTTTTTTGTAAAGGGATGATGGAATTGCAAGTTGCAACACATAATTTCTCTGTTTCTGTGGACTCCTTTTTTTTTCACCTAATAATAAGTTGAATTATTATTCAAGGAAGTAACTAATCCCTCGTTTTCTGCCATAAAAAAAGAGCGGAATCGTGCGAATTTACATGGAACATGACAATTGAATTGACTCGCCCTATACGGTAGATGTGCTTCTGTTTCAAGCTTCCTTTCTGGACCACAATTGGGCCATACCTATCCTGTATGCTTTTTTTGTGAAGGCAAAAACATTACGCATTTCTTAATTCTCGCGGTTTATTTTTTATTCTTTACTTGGGTGGTCATGAGATTTTTGTTTTTTATAAAATGAAGAGTTTTGTCACGGATGTGGCCGTGTAGAGAAAGTATTGTTCAATTTAGGACAATTGGCCACATTCAAAATGAGATTCGAGAAAAGTCCTCTCTCTACTCTACTTTGTTTCTAGAAATTACTTGGGCATTGGGTGATCGCAGTGACGCGAAGCAGAGCGTTACGACCGGCCAAAGATAAATAGTCAGTGTTCTGATGCAAGTTGCAACTCACTTGGAATTACCAGTCAAGCTTTTTAGATCCTTGGAACCTTTCAGCATAGCTCAATAGTCTTCTTCATACCTACAAATTCTACATATTTCGCCCAGTTTTCTTTCACCATCAAAGCACTTGAGTAACACTTATGAATAGATTAACAAATATCACCAATTATTTATAAATACATAAATATGTGATTACAAAGAATGACATTACACTGTAATAACGGACTTGAAAGATTCTTATTAAACCTACAAACTTTCGAACTTTGAGATGAAAAGGTTATTTGAGGATAACTAAGTGCATTTTTTTCTTAGTGATTAGAATTTAATAAAGTTCATTTCATTCATTTATTTAATCTTGAAAGTTTGTTTCTTTTTCTGCTAAAATTTAATTTCTTTGTGCTATAAATCTACCTACCTATCTTAGAATCTTTTGAGGAAGTTATTTTCCTTCTCATATTGTTTTTTGTGGAAATTTTAATGTAACGGTCAAATTAATCAAGTTAGCATAAATACTTCTATTCCACTTTTGTCTAGTTGAGTTGGTAAAGTCGTGAATTAACTATGTTTTTAGTTTGAACATATTTTTTATTTACTTATGGCTAATAGTTGAACCATAAATTTAAGGGTTGTTTATTATCATTCTCGTGTATTTATTGTTATTCTTATTTAATTAAATTTTTATTTTTAAATTAATAATTTGATTGACACAAAAAGAATATATTTTTAAATCCTTGCTACATATAATTATAATAACTAGAATAACTATCTTAAAAATATTTTTATTCAGTTGTTTTTTTCAACAATAATTTTTTTAATTTCCTACTTTTTTTAATATATTATTCTTATAGTTCTAGTTTGAATTTCAATATTTTTAATAGAAATTATTAAACAATTAAAAATAATAATGTATTACTATATAAATTATTTATTATAAATTAGTTATAATATAATTTATATATTTAAAATATGTAATATTATAAAATAATAAATTATTTGAATAATATTATTATAATGAGCTGTTTGTATAAGAAATTCAGTTATAGCGATTTTTTAGACCCTCTGCCTCTCCCGTGATTATATCAGTGGAGGGGAAAAGAATCACTAGAGATGAATAGAACTTCCAATAAGGAATACAAACAAGCTTATAATCGGTTGAGCCATTCAAGGTACGTCGTAGTGGTCTCGTCGGCTTAACTTCTAGCTACGGTGAAAGCTCTTGTTACAATATTAATCCATACTAAAAATATAAAAAATATTGTAAAAATGTTAATTTCAAAAACTATAAAGATCTAACCTATTACTTCTATTGTAATAAAATGATAATTAATAATAAATCTCTCATAAAATAAAAATTTTATATTCGAATGTAATAATATTTTATATCAATCAAGGGTTCTAACAACATTAACATCTACTAATAAATTTAAAAATTAGATACATTCTTAGTGAATAAAAATAATGTTTAAAAAAAGTTTACAAATAGTACTTTTCTCAGTTGATGTAATAATATATAACTTGGTACCCACAAATTATACTTATAAAATAATCATTTACACGTCAAGTATATACATTCTCTCACATATGTACTAACAAGAAAAGATTTTACAACCAAATAATTTCACCCCAAAATCATTTTATTAGAATGACCAAATTTGACTATTTGATTATTGAAACTAATGTGAATCTCATATTCACTTTTTTCATCCCGAATGGAGATATCACATAACTCGTCTTAAATGCAGATATATGATAGAGTAAGGTATCTTATAATTACAATAAATCAATAATGTTTATAACCACATTTATATCTCAAAGACTTGTGATTTATAAAATCTCCCGACTTAACGTATTGGTTCCAAAAACCGATGTGAATCCTGGATTCACTTATCGTTTTGATCCTCAAAACCAATAGGAGTTAGTGGCTTAATGTGAATCCTAAATTCACTTGTCCATTTGATTCCTATAACTGGTTTGAGTTATTGACTCATTGTGAGTCATTGACTCACTATGAATCTTATATTCATTTTTTTTTCTCGTAACCAATGTAAGTCACATACTCTATGTAAATGTCATACTCACTGAGGTCTATGAGCTCATATCCCTACAATGACATATCATTGATTCTCCCCCGAATGAAGGTATCTCATATCTTATTCCAAATGTAAATATATTTAACAAATTAGATGTCTCGTCTTGGATGGTAATGTCCCTCATCCTATTTTCCATAAGGTAATGCTCGACTCTAATGATAATAAATTTTGTCATTCGATGATAGACAATTAAGTTCTCAAACCTCCAATCACAATTAAAATTTTCATCAAAAGAAACAACTTCAATTGAATTTCAAAAACAACTAAGCCTCTTCAAACTATACAATTTTCTTATCAAAATCATAAAAGAAATTATATTTTTCAAAAAATTTACTAAAACAAACACAACAAGTAGGTTATAAGAAAAATTCCTAAAACTTTCTTAACAACAACTCCAAAAAAATTACATCTCAAAAATACATACGATGGAAGTTTAGAAAGATATTGTTCTACTCATATGTTAAGGAGTTATCTTTTATTTTCAATACAGTTACGTTTCTTGAATTTTTACATGTCTCTCTTCCTTCATCTTCTCAGTTCGGGCTATATTTTATAATTGTAAAAGTAATTTTTTTTTTCCTATATCTAATTGCCTATCATACCATCACCTTATTATTTTAAATATATAAAATATTATTTTTTATTTTATATATATATATATATATATATATATATATATATATATATATATATATATATATATTACCTACATTATTTAACTTATATAAGAAGATCAACACAAAATTAAGTTTATGGTACATTTTTAACTTATTTTAAGCTAGCATCAAAATATCTAATCATCCTTAGACTTGAAAATCATACATTAATTTATAAAATTTTAATTACTTATAATTATAAATTTGGAGATGTTACATTTTTAGTTCTTGATTAACTAATTAATGAGATTAAAAAATTAGTTTATTTTGATAATAATATAAATTTATATTTATATTTTTAAAAAATTTTCTTATCATTAATATATTTATTATTTTAATTTTTGACTACGCATATAAAGAGTCAACGCAAGATTTTTAAAATACTTTTCATATAAGTAAATATGAGAATAAGGCATGTCGCCGATAAGTGCCTATGGTCATGCCTCTTTGAAGCCTAAACTTTTTTAATAAAAACGTTGGGAATGTGTTTTTGAAAAATCCTATTTAAATAAGTTGAGGTTTCACTTATAAAAAAAAATCTATTAAATCTAATAGAGTAGTCGATTTATCTTTTTATATAATAAAATTTTAATAAAATATTATATTTATATATTTAATATTTTAATATTCTTGTACTAAAATAAAACAAATTATTATTGTTAATCTATAAGTATGTTTATCTATTTAAATATAGGTTTATTTGATCTATTTAACTTGTTAACTTATTTTAAAAAATTAATTTATTAACTTATCTTAGTATAAAATAACCTCTTAAAGTAGGATAATAAGCCAAATTATACTTTTAAAAAGTCTATATTAGAACTTAAAAATAAGTTTTTATAGATAATAGATTAAGTTGAAGTTTTAATTTTATAAAACAGGTAATGTATATTATGTAAGGTCAAACATAATCTAATCTATTTTCATTTTTACATGTTAGACTTTTAACCATTCTAAAAATGTAAACTACAAATGTAAACTACAATTAAGAATGTTTTTATAAAAAATAATTAATGTACGACACATTTTATATTAATTTTTATAAAAACAATTGGAGGTAGTATAATTTTTAATCTTCTTTTAATGTTTTATTATTTTTATTGTATTATTATTTTTATTGAATGGTAATGTTTTACATTATTATTTATTATTTTCATTTAATTACTATTTTATAAAATAGTAAGGAGATTTATAAGATGTAGAATTATTTTACTTCCTATATAAAAAATAAGAAGATTTGGAATTTGTTATTAATGTTGTGCCAGCTGTCTTTTATTATATAAACTGCATGATATAAATTATTCTATCAATCATTCTATTTATTTTATACAGTAGATATTTAATGTTTTATGTTTCAAAAACATCAGTGTATTTATTTTTATTTAATATTTTCTTTGTAAAAATTATAAATGAAATTTATAAAAAGATTTATAGGAGGATATATGGCAACTCATATATATTTATCATTTTAATAGTAATATGTTTTGAAGGTAATTTTTTTAAATTATCAATTAATTAAAAATATTCTAAATATATTTTAAAATATTTATTACAAAAATTAATAATTTTAAATTATAGATTTCAATTAAAAATATGCTAACAATATAAAAGTATTTAATATATCATTATATATTAAAATAAGAAAATAGACTATATATAGATAGTGTAAAATATTTTATATCATCATCCAATTACATCATGACACACCTTGTAAATTAAGTTTGTTAACTTGCATGGTATATATCTTAAGAAATTATATCAATAGTGATTTGTAATTTGATGACAATGTAAAACTATTTTATTGTACATATCTTAAAACTATTTTATATGATTAGTATATGGGGATTAAACTCTATTAAAATTATCTTTCATAATGTTTACTTTAAAAATTGTATTTAAGATATTTTTAATTAATTTAAAAAACTCTATTAATAGTATATCAAAATTAAATTTGTAATTATATATTATTTTATAATTAAATGATAGTGTTTCATGACATAAATTCTAAATTTATTTCAATTAAAATATAATTTTATTGGATGCATTGTTTTTATAACATTTTAAGAGTCAAATTTTGTTTATACATGTTAAACTCTTAAAAAAAATATAAGATATTTTTTTTTATAATCATGTTATAGTTACAAAATATCTATTTATTTTGTTGATAGTTAATCTTTATTAAGAAATTAGAATGATCATTTTGAGTGAAATCTTCTATTTCTATGTTTTTTTTTTTCATAATGATTGAAGTCTTTGTTTAAGGGATATAAGTTGAGTGTCACTTAGACTAATTTAATGTGATTGAATGGGGAGATTTCACCTCATTTTTCTTTATACAAAAAATTGTCTTTAACAAAGTCAACATATATTTCTTATCTATACTATAGTTATTTAAAAAATAAATAAAAATATAAATAAAGTTTTTCAAATTACCTTTATTGTTTGTCTTTCATAAATTTTCTTCCGCTTGTTAAACTAATGACTGATATCATTTAATGAATTTCTAGCTCCCATTTGTTGGAGAAAATTTTTGCATGAATACGAAAGCTTCTACTATATACAATTTTGTTTTTTATAATTATCTAATCTAATCTAATATTTAATATATTATCATATAAAATACTATCCTTGTCACATATATATAGGTTCTAAGCCACCATGCAATTGCGGTCTAGAAACTCGCTATAAGTTAATTGGGTGCAGTGCGCGCACCTGCGATTGGGTTGGTTTTTCATAACGGTATTCCGGTTTCTGCGCTAGCTCTTTGACCACTTATAGCAATAATTTATTATTATTATTATTCATACTTAGTAATAAGTAAATCCTATTAGAAAGATCCTAACTTACCCAAAAAAATCCTATTAGAAAGATCCTTTTTATGGTAGGAATTAAAAAAAAAAAAGGAAAAAAGAGAGAGAGCCTATAATCATATATTCTTATCTTATAATCATATATATATTTCTGGGTGGGAAAAATCTTATAATCACATATAACTTTAATGTAATACATATGTGATTTGCCTCCTTATTTAGAATTTAAATTTCTTATCTTATATTGTTCTAATTGTTTAAACATCATTAATATCCTTTTTATTGTTTAATTTTTTTAACTCAAAACGTGCTTGAGTTGTAAAAATATCATTAATAAATTTTTTTATCAACCTTATTCATTTAAGATATTGTTCGAATAAACTTGGTAATAATTTTTTTTATAAATAGATAAATTAAATTGAATTTCATCTGAAAAGGAAAATTATTTTGTACACTAAAAATCGGAAGATTGTAGAGTCTTACAAAATAAAGAGCAATCAAACTATTATTTTTTATTTAAGTAGAATATAATTAACATAGATTACATAGAAGAGAACATTTTCCAAATAAAAATAATTTCAAAATATAAATAATTTATATTTTTATAAAAACTGAAATAAAAATATTAATGTGAAAATTTCCAAGTAACTACAATTAATATTTGAAATTTTGAGATCTCCACATAAAAAAAATATTAAAAGAAAAATGAAAGACAAACAATTAAATAAATGATAAATTAAGGAATTTAATATATATATATATATGATTAATTAATTAATTAATTAATTAATTAATTGGTAAATGATGACGAAATCATGTGTTGGAGGAAACAAGTTGTAGAAATTTTGGTTATGTAGTGAATCCCTCCTCTCCTTTCAGAAAAAAAAAATGGTTGGAGAAAAGAACGAGGGATTAACGTCTTTACATTAAACAAATAATTACTCAAATTCTTAAAACAACACTTCTCTCTCCTGCCAGGGGTTGAAGAAGAATAAACAGGAATAGGAAAGAAGTTTTAAAAAAAATATATTTTTAAGTATTCATTTTAGTTGCTGGCTTATATAGATATCATGTGGACAACTGTTTAGGACAATATTTGATGCTTAATATGTCAAATCATCATCTTTAACGGAATTAGCTAACGACTTCTTAGTTAGGACTAACATGACTAACAGAATACACTTTCAGAAACTTTTTTAATGATTATTTTCTTTCATTTAGGAATTAAAGTAAAACTGCCATAGACTAAACTGGTGGTTCCACCTTTTTTCTACTTCCAATACTGGGATTCAAATTGGAAGACCCAAAAGTTGTGTAACACCTTCCAATATTTTTCTTTTCCTTACCTCTTTACTGGGCCAAAATCATCACTATAATTTATCTTCCAATTGTAATATTTTTCTTTCCTGATGGGCTGAAACAATTTGGGGCCTAATTATTATTATTTTTCGTTGGTCCGGTTCAGTTGAGCCCAATGTTCGCACCAATCTTTAATCAGACGGTTAAGGAAATGGAAGGAAGGTTAGCTCTTAGATTAAGATACTTGAGGCAGTTATAGGTGGGTACGCAAATATTCTGGTTTGTTTAATCTGGTCCATTAGTTGGCATTTAAATACATCATATCAGACTGACACATTTATTAAATAGATCAAATTTTGTCCGATTCGCGTTTAACCCATTTAGCTTGTAGGTCCAATAATAAAAATATGTAAAAATTTGAGAAATTGTAAAAAAAAAAAAGATATATTTGAAAATACGAAAAATTAAAAAACATCTAGAATTAATGAAAAATATGATAAAATACATATGAATCATTGAAATAGTATAATTTTTAAAAATAATTACATCTATATCACCCAAAAATCGAATAAATCATAAAAGAATCAATATATCTAACTTTTTATATAAAAATTATAAATATTCAAATACTAGATATATATAATGTATATTAGACATCAAATATTGATTTTTTAAATAATAAATAATAAATAATATTTTTAAAAAATAATTGATACATGGACTTAATTGTTAACAATATATAAATTCGTTTAATCCATGAGTTAATTAACTAGGTCAAAATAGACTTGTGTGTAAGTGAATTGACATTTTAGCTGATTTTAACTACTTAATGTAAATGAATTGTTGCATACCTATATCTATATATCACCTTTAGATGGAGTTTTACTCCTTTCTTAATTCACATTTTGCATACATAGGAAAGTAACTTTGTTTTCTTCTAGGGTGTCATTTCTAGTTGCCATATAAATTGAAAATTTTAATCCATATTTATAATCTCAATGCAATATCATATAGAAATAACAAATGAGAGAAATGCAATTTATATAATTATATTTCTTAAGATTTTCTCATGGTACTTCATAATTGTTTGATGGGGAAAAAATTACAATAAGATTGGATGAAAGTATAAATTTTTTGTTGGGCACTAAATGAGTGACTTATGATTAATTATTTTTAATTCAAAGCTTAATAATTTATATTTATTTTTAATTTTGGGTTTGGAAATATTTGTTATTTAGTTAAGTGTTATAATTAAATTAATAACTATTATGTATATTAAAAAATAAATATTTTAAATAATTAATTACTGTTAATTCACAAATAAAATTCAAACAATCATGATAGTTAAGTGTTAATGTTGTTTTAGTTACAGTCTTCTTTTGTAAGTAGTGATGTACTTGTCTCACATATAGCTTGGTAGGAGACTTTTCCCTATATCTTTTTTCATGGTTCTCCTTACATATTTTTGTAGGATGCAATTGTGAAAAAAATCAAATGAGTTTAATAATTGAATACTTTAAATAATTCGTGCAAGTCTATAATGACAAGAAGAGTGATCTCTCAACATTTTTCATATCATTTTTATATATAATATAATTTTGTAGAAAATTTGAATATAAAAAATTGTAAAAAGCAAAAGAATGCTACACTTTTGTTAGAGAAAATAAAACTTTGATACATATTAGTCACTCGAAGAACAATACATTTTCTTAATAGAAACAAGAGAGTGATATTAAAAGAAGAAAAAACATGATACAATTGATTTATTTGAATTATTAGCACTACTTTGTGGTAGCAACATCATCGTGATTGATTGTTGTATTTGTCCCTCATAAAGCTCTTAAACTTAGTCCACACCCCGATCGTTTGTAGAATTATAATTGCCTTGATCATTCAATTTAAGGTTGTTATCACCATCTCTGATTGGTGTGTTGATTCTTCCTTCTCCTTTTGCAATTCAACTAGTTCACTTTTAGCTTCATCTTCGTTTTTCCTTGTATCAATGTTCTCATTCTCAACTTGCCCAACATTGTCGATATTGTTCAAGGATGCATTTTTCTCTTCAAGAATAGAAGAATCATAATCATTGACTGACCCACCATGATCATTGTCATTAACATTTTCTTTGTTGCTCTTACAAGTTTTTGATGAATTTGTCAAGGTGGAATCATCTTGTTCCGTTGCATCATCTAAGTTACAACCTTTTACTTTTAGCGTTGTATTGTGAAAAGTGAAGTTCGCTACCTTGGAATGTTCTAATGTTTCAAAAAAAAATTCAGTTGTATTAGATGTTGTGTCAGTCTCATTATGTGAATGAAGAGTTTCTACATCATCACTCGAGGGCTTATTATGCTCGTTTGACTCATTAATAAAACTTTTTTGTGAATCGTTATTTTTATCAACCCAATTCTCACTACCATTTCCTTGATTGGTTATTGTGACAACAAAATCAATGTCTTGTGTAGGTTTTGGTTGTGTTACATTTAAAACCCTTTCATCTTGTTGAAGATGAGCTACTCCAATGTCATTTGTTTGAGATTGAGATTCCAACTCAAATTCATTCTTTTCTCTTTTGTCAGTTTGTTCTGACTTGTCCAAACCTACAACATTGGAGGCATAATGTTCCTCTCTAGCTTCATCATTGTTCCCTTTTCCATCTTGATCCTTAACTCCATCTTTAGGTGATTCCTGAATCTCATTATTCTCCTCCCTTTCATTTTCTGTTGCACTACTTTCTTTTGTATCTTCTTTCTTGTGATTTCCTTTTATAACTTCCTTCGCTTCAGTGTTGTTTTGGTCGATCTCTTCATCCTCTTCATTTTTTATCTCATTTACTTCTATTGTCTCTTCTTTTCCTGTCTTGCTTTTTTCCTCACCACTTTTTTTGCTCTGATTGTCCTCTAACTTACTTTTGTTGTCCTCACCCTCTTTGTTGTTTTTGTACTCATTCTTTCCACTTTCCTTGTTGGTCACCATATTTTCTTCAGTGTCTTTATTTACTTGATCCCAACTATGCTCAAACTTTTCTTCATTGTTATTTTGCTCATTCTTATGCGTTAGGATCTCATATTCCATACCATTAACATTATTTGTCTTTTTTTGCTCTTTGTATTTGTTTTCTTTTTCATCCTCTTCCTCTTCATGTCCTACATCCATAATAGAAGATTGCTCCACATATGGGTGATGGTCTTTCCTCCCCAACTTTACAAACTCATTGTCTGTTTTTGTGTCTTCACCATAGGATGTTCTTTTCTCATGAAAATGTTGAACTAGATAAATCAACCATATACAAACGCCAAGCACAACACATATTTGAAGAGCATGCTTCACATTGAAATCTTTGCATCTCGAGCTATTTTGTGAAGATGATTTCGACATGTTGAATATTTTTTATTGAGCCTCAAATTTTTGCCTTTTCCCTATTCACCTGCCTAGATGCATACTAATGTATATTAGGGATACACATTGTATCACTAATAGTTAGTGACTACTCAACATGATTGAATAGAAAGAAAAAAACTTGTCAAAAAAATAATCTACACCAAATTTCTTTGGACAACTACAAATTTAAGATTCAAATATTTTGCTCGGTCTCTTTCAAAGTTGCAAGAGAACAAATATTTTTACCAACAATAGTAATGTTATCCATGGATTGTAACGTCCTAAAATTTATTTAATTATTTTTAGAAATTAATTACATTATTATTATTATTATCAATTTTATTTTTATAGAGGGGTTAATGATTTTATAAACTGATGAGGCTTTATCTAAATTATTTTTATTTATTAATTTAATTAATTGAATTAACTAGGGAGGCTGACGGGCGGGTCGGGGTTGACTTGACCCAGCTAGAATATTAGACAGGGGTAATCAGTTTACTCTAATTGGTGTTTTAGACAGCCAGACCTAGAGGAGAGAGAACGTTGACTTGCAAGGAAGAAGAGTTAGGGTGTTTAGAGTGTCCTAGAACCGCATCAGATCATCACTATTCTTTGCATCTAAGGTATGGGGAAGATTGGTTCGGTCATATATGAATATGGGAGGGTACGAGTAGCGAGGGCAATCACTAAGTCCTTTAGGATCTAAATTCTCAATTTTGTTTGGTTATTATGTTCTAAAAATATTTTAATTGGTAAAAACAATTTGTCAATATGTTCTGTGGTTTGATTAATGTCTTGTCGTAATGTAATTTTATTTGGGAAACTGTATGATTAATTGTCCTAATTACTTGATTCTTGTGTTGTTTGTGGTTGTTCATGATTTGAGGCTCTTGTGTGCAATGATGAAACTAGGTGAAATTCAATGGTGTTTTATGTGCGTTTCTGTGCTTTCTGATGAATGATCTATAATAATGATGGTTAAATTAATATGGTTGGGTATGATTGTGGACTGTGCGAATGATGTATAAATAAATCATGAGAATAAGAGTGTGGATGAGAATGCATTGAGCATGGACATGAGAGGCGTGAGATGCATGAGAAGGCAGACATGGGGGACTAATGATGGGGGACAATCATATGCATGGGCCACAGATGGTGTTTAACCATGCTACACACCGGCAATAGGTGGTGTTTAACGGTTGTGTGGAATGTCTTCGCACTGGCTATAGGTGCTATTTAACTGTGCGACACACCGGCCCAGGGGTGTTTAACGGTGACCATCATTAGTGATAACTAAGGGGATTGAGGAGGTTTGCCCATGGTGTGGAGTTTCGACTCGAGACTAGGTGTGGTGATGATCATATGCATTGTGCGAGCATGTGCATTTTGTAAACATGAATGAAGATGGGGTTTTGCTTTGATTAGTGTGACATCGGGGTTCTAGAAATTAGAATAGTTGCTCTATGCCTTGATGTTTAAATGACTTATTTTAAAGATGATGATGACTTTAGTTTTTTCAATTATAATGTTTAGATCTAAAACCTCCTTAAAAACTTTGTGTCTACCTTTTATTAATTATCATGTGAACCTTTTATCCTTAAACAAATTGTGTTTTTTTTTGTTTTTAACTATTATCTTGTCTTATTTTATTTATTTTATTATTTTAATTTAAATATTTGGGTAGAAGGGAATCACATGGATCATGATTTACAAAGATCTAAAACACATAAGTGAAGTGTAAACTATTCATAAAAAAAAATTGACTATATTTATCATCATTGTTATAAACTTCTAATTCAAATTAACAATAAACCACAATAAAATGAATATCACATTTCCGTTATAAAGATAAAATGTTTAGAAATAACATCATAAAAAAATATTTTTCAACAAAAAAAACCTATTTAACATATTATGAGGGAGAATAAAAAAAAATATAAATCATGCAATATTGAAGGAACACATACTTAAATTGTTCACACAATCTGTTTACGTAAATAAAAGTAATCAAATTACAATTAATTAAAATTTGTAATTGGAGTATTCTTTTGTTCACTAAGAAGGTCACGATCCAAATCAAATCAAAATTAGTTTAGATTAATTTATTTTATTTTGCTGTAAACCTGAATTAAACTAACTGCAATGAGCTGGATTCTCAGTTTCTTTTTTTCAATTCGAATTATCTCGATCACTCAATATTTTTTTTTAATAAATCTTTTAAGTTTATACTTTTAAACTTTAGTGTTTAGACCCTTCATCTATTTTTGTTTGTATTTTCACAATTTTTTGAATGAATTCATTTTATTATTATTATTTTTGTTTTTAGTGTACAAAGGTATATTTTTATTTTTATGTTTTAAACAGAATTTTTGTTATCAAATATAAGGATTAAAATTATAAAATTAAAGTAAACTTAAAGGACATTGTAATTTGTAATTAAAAGGATTTAATTTCTTAAAAAAATATGATGTTAATATTTTATATTTAATAACAATATTAACATATCAAATATAAATTACATTACAAGTTTATACCAAAAGTGAAATGAATAATAATCTTTTTTAGAAAAAATGGTATGTTCTACGAGTAATGATACTAGCAAGTAACAGCGTACATACCAGGAAGAAACGGTTATGTTATGGAACTTGTGTTTCTATGAATTGAACGATTTTGGATGTGATACCTCACTTCCCTAGCAACAAAAAAGCCATGATGACGTGAAATGTGAAAGAAGATTTTACGCCCTGAATATGGCAATGGCATGTAAGGGTCATCTATATATAGCAAGCTAGTGCAGAGATTTTAGACACAAACCGCGGGTTTATTTTAATCGTTGCACAAATTTTTTCAATTATTTTAAAGGTAAAACGAGGCCGTCGAATAAATGAGTTAGGTCCACTGTCAAACCCATCAGCGAATCAGAATCGAAGACGTGGCAGGGATCGTATAAAGTCGGTTACACTGAACTCTCTCCACCGTCAGATTCTCCAAAAAGTTGGAAAGGGAAACCCTTTGTACGTGTTTATCTTCAAAACCCCCAAAATAAAATCCAAATAAAAATTAGGTCTATCTCT
Source organism: Mucuna pruriens (assembly GCA_025330945.1). Lineage (NCBI taxonomy): Eukaryota > Viridiplantae > Streptophyta > Magnoliopsida > Fabales > Fabaceae > Mucuna > Mucuna pruriens. The sequence continues at coordinate 1,559,767 of JAENHJ010000253.1, forward strand.
TTCTCTTTCTCTTTCATTTTCTTTACCAAACCGATAAGCAGGAAATAGCAGGTGGGACTAATCCATCCCACGCACCTCTCCGATCCAATGACCTCAAAGCTAGTTGCTTCCAACCTCCGTCACCACCTCACCAGATCATCCCATGTCCTCCGCTGGAAGCTTCTATCGACGGCGGCGGCGGCGGCGGTGGCGGAACACGATGGGAAGAACTCCTCGGAAACAACGATGAAAGGCGTGAAAATCTCCGGAAGGCCGCTTTACCTGGACGTGCAAGCGACATCTCCGGTGGACCCTCGCGTCCTGGACGCGATGCTCCCTTTCTATCTGTCCCGCTTCGGAAACCCTCACTCTCGCACCCACTTCTACGGCTGGGAATCCGACGAAGCCGTGGAACGCGCGCGAGCTCAGGTCGCGTCCCTGATCGGCGCTTCCCCCAAGGAAATAGTGTTCACATCGGGCGCCACCGAGTCCAACAACATCTCCGTCAAGGGCGTCATGCATTTCTACAAGGAGAAGAAGCGCCACGTCATAACGACGCAGACGGAGCACAAGTGCGTGCTGGATTCGTGCCGCCACCTTCAGCAGGAGGGTTTCGATGTTACTTATCTTCCCGTTGAGTCCGATGGGCTGGTTGATTTGGAGAAGCTTAGGGCTGCGATTAGGCCTGACACCGGGCTTGTTTCGGTGATGGCGGTGAACAATGAAATTGGAGTGGTTCAGCCGGTGGAGGAAATTGGGAGGATTTGCAAGGAGTTTAATGTTCCGTTCCACACCGACGCGGCTCAGGCTTTGGGGAAGATTCCGATTGATGTGGAGAAGTGGAACGTGAGTTTGATGTCGTTGAGTGGGCATAAGGTTTATGGGCCTAAGGGGGTTGGGGCTTTGTATCTTCGTCGGAGGCCCAGGATTCGTGTGGAGCCTCAGATGAATGGGGGTGGGCAAGAGAGGGGGATTCGGAGTGGGACTGTGGCTACTCCTCTGGTTGTGGGGATGGGTGCGGCGTGTGAGGTGGCAATGAATGAGTTGGAGTATGATGAGAAGAGGATTTCCGCTTTGCAACAGAGACTTCTTAATGGGATTAGAGAGAAGCTTGATGGTGTGGTGGTGAATGGGAGCCTGGAGAGGCGCTATGCTGGGAATTTGAATTTGTCCTTTGCTTATGTGGAAGGGGAGAGTCTGCTCATGGGATTGAAGGAGGTGGCCGTGTCCAGTGGCAGTGCATGCACTAGTGCTAGTTTGGAGCCTTCTTACGTATTGAGGGCATTAGGTGTGGAGGAGGACATGGCTCATACTTCTATTAGGTTTGGAATTGGGAGGTTCACTACCGAGGCTGAAATTGACAGGGCAGTGGAGCTCACTGTTCGCCAGGTCGAAAAGTTGAGAGAAATGAGTCCCCTTTATGAAATGGTCAAGGAAGGGATCAACATCAAGGACATTCAATGGGCACAGCACTGATTAGCAAAGGTGATGGGGCAGCAATTGCGATCCCACTCCAAACATAGCTGCAACAATTGCAATTGCCGTTTTTCTATATCTTTCTGATTATTTACTCATATTGTATCTTGAGGTTAGGTTGCAATTAAAAATTTACCCTGCTAGAGCTTTTAGGTATACACCATTTGTTTCAATGCTTGTTAGTTTTGCTTGTCACTGGTGCTTATGAAGAGGAAACACATGTATTGCTACTGTATGGACTAACTAATCAATGTTGGCGTTATTATGGTTTCAGATGAACCTCTTCCACACTAATAAGGCTTTCAATCTTTGCTCTATCTCTTTTCTTGGATCGGGGAGAGGGGGAGCTGGCGCAGGTACCATGTTTTTCTTTTTCTTCTGTGTTTTTGGGTCGTTTGTTTGTACCATGGGTATTGAACTCGTCCAGTCCAGTATTGAGGCGTACCATGGGTATTGAACTCGTCCAGTCCAGTATTGAGGCACAGGCCTCGTTCGCCATGTTTAGCTATGCTTTTGTTCTAGGTCCGTGATATGATATCTAGTTTTGAATTCGTCTTCTTTTGGGCCTGTACGTTCTAGTTATGGCCCCATTCTACTTGGACCCAAACTTTTACTTATCGCAATTGAATCCAAGGTGAGTTGTGCTTGCGCTTTTAAGGAGCAAAATTTCTGGACTCTACAGCAGAGCGCTTTGGGTTCTTAGCCCAAAAATATGTAAAAATCTTCCTTTACGGAAGTATATTTATATTGGGCCTTACGGACGTGCGCACTTGATATTTTGTTTCTACGTGCACTTTTTATTCAGCTCTACACGTCCTAAACTATAGCAGTTTAGTTTATGTTGTTTTTTTGTCTCTTGCACTCTGAATTTAATCCCTCTTTCTTGTGATTATTTCTCTGGTTATCGATGTGTATTTTTTTTTGTGTTCACCTTAATTATCACACGTCAAGTATTGAAAATATTACTCTCTGGTAAGATTTTGAAAAGAGCTTGGTTGAGGATTTTAAACAAAGGAAAAAGAGAATAACTTGAAATAGCAAAATAACTGTAAATTTCTCGAGAGTGTGCTTTACGTACATGGTAACAGTTGAGTGGAAGTAGCCCCACCCGGTAAAAGGTAATATGGCCGAAATAATAGAGCCCTGTCTTGTCATTCTTGAAATTGTATTTAGGTTAATGCCAAAAACGATGTGGGATGAGTGGTATTTGGTGGAGAAAATATACTGACAAAGGCGTTATAGAATAGAATAGAATAATGTGGGTGGTTAATCACTTACCTAGTGCTGCTGGCCCATCAGCATCAGATGGGAACTAGAGTATGACTGGTGTGTAGTTCAGCGTAGTACAATTTGTCCACGCCACAGGGATGGGGCAACTTCAAAATCGTGTTGCTGATATTTACAGCACAAAAAACTTGAGAGGAAAAGGTGTGCTATGCAAGGGAATTGGAATCAGACTTCCTTTACTCCCAGTGGTCCCGAAGCTTTTCAGTTGTGTCTGTCTTGACCTTTGTACCAACATTCTCTTTTATAATTTCGAGTTTTTGATAGCAAGTTCAATTCATTGAGCTCCCTCACGTGAACGCTGCCACCCCCTGTACTCATATGTTCTTCTTCCCTTTGCCCTTTAGGTTCATCTAAACTGTTGACTTCAAATTATGGTTATCCCTTCAAGTGTCCAACGAAATAAAATAACAGAAAAAGGTTGTTTCGATCTGCATTCACTTTTAACGTAAAGCTTCTTTTCTTTCTCTAGTCATTTTCGTCCGCCTCACTCCATTTTATATCGCTTCTTTTCATCGCTAGTTTACAATGGTTTCTCTAGGGATAAAGGACTTTTTTGTTATTACTCCATCTTATCGTCCTCTGGGTTCTTAAATCAGACATAAAAAAATTGTCCAAATTCCGAATTACATTACATGCAACGGTTCCAGTATTTAAACATAAAAAATTAACATATCTATATCAGTATCTTTGTTTTTCTCTTATTATCTTTTTGACATACACGTATCTTAAAAATGCACCCAAAAATTAGAAGGGACAATATTTTGTGTTTAAAATTTTTTTTCCCTATGCAATGGTTGTAATCGTGAATAATAACTGTTATTTTGTAACAACAATTTGGTAGGAAGGCAGCACGAATAAATTTGCAACTGATCTTTGGGTAAGAGATGAGTTATTATATTCATACACCTAGCTTCTCTTCCATATCATTATTACTTTTTTTTTTAATCTTTCTCTCTCCCTTCATTTCTCATTACATTTGTCACGTTTATAGTTTTTTTTTTTTTTTTTTTTCTCTTCCTTCATTTTTTACTTTCTGTCTCTCTCCCCCTTGCTTCCATACACTGTAAAATTAAGGTGTACGTTTAACTTTTTCTGTAAGATAATACACGGGATGGCTAGGTACAGGTAAGTGAATAAAAGTTAATTTTTTCACGTCATTTCTTACTATTCGTATGCATAAAATTTGTACTAAAATTACTTTCCCTCAGTAGAATTAGCTTCATCATGTTGTGTGTCTCAAACCAGATCCATTTATGGTCATACTCCGTATAAGTTTGGAAAGCTGCATTACCTATTAAATTTACAAGAGGTCAATGCGTATTCTTTGTTTTCAACAAGTTATGCTCATAGAATAGAAACTATGCAGTATGCACATTGAGGTTCTAATTTGCTTCACGACTAAAGGGTTTTCAAAGGGCACTACTATGGCAGCTTATTTTTATGCAAAGTCTGCCAGCGCAAATCCATTATTCATGAATTCAATCCATGGTATGTAAACAATTATTGTAGTGGATATTCGTAATTTGTTAAATACGACGAACTCGTCCAACTATGAAATGATAAAATGCACCAGATCACAAGTTTTTCTTTTTTGCTCTGCAAAACATTTCATGTTTGCCGCAGTTTGGTTCAAATTAAATCTTGGTACATGAGCATTGTCATTTAGTCTGTAATTTTGTTAAAACTTCAATTTAGTCTCCAATGCAGAAAAGGAAAATACTTTTTGTATAACTGAAGTGAGATAATTTTTGTTGTTTTCTTTGATTTTAGAAGAATATTTTTGAGACATCTATGCGAAAAAGATACCAAATAACTAGCAGATAGAAATAAATATAAACAATACGGTATTAATCATTTGCCGTTTTAAAATGATAGAAATGTTTCTTTGGTAAATAAATAATAGAACTGTTTAAATGACATTTTCAAAAGTAGGAAAACGAAAGTAGCATCTTAGTAGAGCTAAAATAATTAGCAGGTGAAATATGAGGAACTAAAAGGAGTATCTATTCATAGTTTATTTATTTATTATTTTTAACTTAGACATTTTTTACGGTAAAGAAAAGCCTGTTCTCTTCCATCTATTCAATTCCTAAAATGAGAAGTAGAAATCCTGTGAAACTCTCCTCAAAGTTTGCTTTACTCAAAACAGCATCTGTTCTCTGCCTTCTTACTATTGATATACCAATCAACAGGTTCAAGATGGGAAGGGTGTTACATCATGTGACTTGTTATTGTGTTGTCATTTTGAATAGAAATCACAAACTTGGGGTTCCCTCCAACTAACCATCTCCCTCTATTCACGGACACAGCAGTTCACCAGCACGTTATTGGTAAAACTGCTGGCAATTTCTTATGATACTAGGAAATTTTTAGCCGTAGATATCATCATCCACTGCTTCCTTTCGGTGGCTAGTTATCAGTGCCTATTGTCATTTGACCACACAATATATAGTGATTCTCGTTTTGTACAACTAACAGTAGAGTCAAACAGTGGCGTTGCATTGATAATATATCTCCATCATTTTCTACTCGCAAAAGTGGTAACCAAAGTGCATCTATAAACATGTTACATCACAGCTTTTTTTAGCATTTATAGATATTCAGCAAAATTACAATTTTCTTACTGGTATTTACTACAATTAAGACGCCAATGCTACAAAACCAACTCTGATATGATTAGATGATAGACTAACTGGACTTGTTTTTATTTATTTATTTGCTTGTTTGTTTTAGCTCATTTAAGTGAACAGAGTTCAACCATTATATTAGAAACTGCTTGATATCATTTGTAAGGTTTTCCAAAAATTTCATAGTATAGATTGATCTCTCAATTTAGGGGCCGCGGGACACAGCATATGAAAAAATCTACTTGAAAGCAACTTAATACTCGCCAAGGACAAATAGCAAACAATCAATCTCTGTTCACGTTTTGGAGGGATATTATAAAAAAGAAAACTTAAGAGTACAATGAGAGGTTAGCTTGTCAATTTATTTTTGTTGCTTTCTCTGATTGCATGCAGCACGGTTCGGCTCCGGATAGAGAGTGCTACAGAAATTCTCAATAAAAAATACAAAAAGTAAAGACTAGTATATGGTTCTGGTTTTTCTAAAGTTAAAAGATTGATCGTATTCTTTAACCTCACGTTAGTGGAGGATCCTCGAGGAAAACAAACGACGTCCTGTTGGTGAAATCCTTTTCAACGACCAATATTTCTGTTATGTCTATTAGAGATATACAAATTAGTTACACCTCATTGACACTAATTAAGAAGTTAGTTACTCTCATTGACTTTATAAGCTTCACTATACTCTTGGTATATCTCTAATAACATCTTCTCATCTCTTCTTAGTTGAGAAGTTTAGTAATATGTTAGCCATGTTAATATTAATATTTATATTATTCCATGCATATATTTTACAAAGAATAAAAAAAAAAAAAACAGAGAAATCCTCACTCCAATATCTCCATGTCCATTTCACTAGCACCCCCAAAATGTTAGAAAATGGTGAGCAGAAGAAAGCAACCATGCTTCTCTACGCAAGTTATTTTAATGACAAAAAAGGTATCATTTTAAGTTTTAAGCCGCAAGAATCTGTTTAGAGCAACACAATTACTAGGAGTATGTTTGGATAAATTTTTAAACAAATATTTATAAGAGAGAAAAATAAAAGGAAAAAATAAAATAAGTATCTTGATAAATTAAAATTAATTTATGTATAAGTTAGTTTGTAGAAATTCTTTTATTTTTAGACAAGCTAACATGAGAAAATTTTTACAAATTAATTAATATATATTAATTTTAGTTTAATGAAAAAATCATTTCATTTTTTTCTTATTTTTCCCTTTATGAATAAGTTTATTTCAACATGTCCTAAATCAACTAGCACGCACGCTGCAAGTTACATGCTGAACAGTTATTAGCAGCTGCAAATGATAAAACTAAATATTGCTAGCAAAGAAATGGAGGATAGATTCTGGGTGCTATGTTGTAAGCATAATAAAAGCTTTTCCTCAGAGAAAGGACATTGAGAAGTAAGAACAAAAAGGACTAAAAAAAAAAAAGAATTAAGTAGAAATGTATATTCATATACAAAATTGCTATCCTTGATTATCTAACTAAATTGTGGAACAATTGGAGTCAGGGGTTGAAGATACGGTTTCCACATTTGCACTTCCAACTCATAGGCTTGTAGTTGGAACCACCTTCTCCCATTGTATAAGCAATAGAAGACACAGTTGAAGAGTTGATCTTCCCGTTCTGTGCTTGGGGATTTGTAGGTACCTGAATGGCCTCACAGTGTCCACAAGACCTGCACCTTCTCTCACATCTTGGTGGTCTTGAGCCTATCTGTGCCCTCACCATCACCTTATCATCACTTACTGTCTACACAAATAACCATACTTCTCCATCAAGTTAAAGTGCTTTATCATTCATGCTAATTAGCAGAGACTAGACAACATTTTTAAAGGTAAGCCGAATTGTACCTGATAAAGACCATTCTGTTTGGGAGTCTTTCTACCTGTTAGAACAAAAGAGAAGACAATATTAGTTGCAGATGGTATTGGTGTCTACTTGGAAGCTTTAAAAATCTCTATTGTACCTTCAGTAACAAATCCTAGCTGGGTCCAACTTGAAATTAGCAGAAAGCAAAGAGAAATGCTAATTAAACTGAGCCTTTGGCCACAAATAACATGGTGATCATGCCCCATTTCAGAAAGAATTTAACTCTGCTCTTGGGAAGGTGGAAAACTTAAAGTGGATTGAGTTAAGAAAGGTGATCAAGAAAGAGAAATTGAGAAATGAAAGTCTGAAAGGACGGATAATATAGGATGAAGCAAAAGGCACAAACTGAATGGCACCAACGAAGGTAGGAATAAATATATTGCTAAAAAGACCTTTTCATGTTGAAGTGATGGAACATAGAAGGACAAATGAGAAAAATGCAGAGGGGCAAGAAAAGGAGGAGCCCCGAAAAGGGAAACACCTCTCCTTCGGTCGACGAGCCTCTGTCCAAACAAGAAACCAAAGATTATATAATAATTGCTGTAAGGGAAAAGGATAGGCACAGTTGTTTCGGGTAAGCAAGTGGTAACAAGTTTAAATCTTGATTACTATGTATCACAAATAATTTGTTGGGAGGAATCACTTAACTTATAAATATCAAGATTAAAAAAGTTATTGGGAGGAATTACCTAACTTTATGTGTATCAATAAATCTCTTTTAAAATCATTGGTGTAACTCAAAAACAAAGGAAAAGGAAAGAAAAGAAGAAGCTTAGGCATTACAATCACGTATAGATGATAAATAAGACAAGTAGAATATGGAAACAGCAAAAGGCCACCAATTTCAGCAGATGTGAGGGGAAATCTCCCACTAAAGGACATGCATTTACAGCTGTAGATTTTGGTTTTTTCATTTATTTAGTGTTTTTTCATTCGTCACATTGATATTAGTTGGCTTTGGTTTTTCATATAGTGGGAAAGCGGGAATGAGGTGTAGCCTTCATTTTGTAGTATGTCACAAGCATATAACGTTAGTACGCTACATTCCCCTCTCTCTTTCTCTTTCTGTCTGAGTGTGGGAAAGAGAAAGAACATAATCTCTCGCTTCAACATCATGGTATGATCTTTTCACTCTATCATTATGCAATCACATGAGATCCTGGCAATCATTCTTCTTTTTCTGGTTGGGGTTTGGTAAATCTGATGGAATGGTTCAGAACATGCATTCCTTCTGTTGTGTTTCATAGTCACACTGCTAAGCTAGCCACTAAAAAACGAGCCACAGCCGCATATACCAATGCTTACATAATAACATCTTTCCCACGCTCGCTTCTCTTGTCGTTTTGTCCACTTTTACTGCATCAAACTCCAAACCTCACGCCTCACTCCATTTTAAATCTCGTTTAAGGTGCCATTAACTCAACTTTCTGTAAGCTTATCCACATTTGTAGTCAATAATTGGGGCAGAAAAAAAACAAGTAACAACCTTGAAATACTTGGAGGGCCCATAGCTAGTTGCAACCATGCTTGCTAAATTACTTTCCTTCATTGACTTTCACACTACACTTAATCATTTATTGATTAAATTATTTTTCTCAAGCAAATTAGTTTAGAACTAAGGAACCACCGTTATCTTGTTTCAAATAATACTGAATTCGGATTTTTTTTAAGTCTTGGATTACAACTTTGTAAATAAAAAAACATACAGGTTCTTGAATGGAAATTATTCATTGAAAAATCTAGTAGATACTCTGCACATATAATGTGGTGACTAAAAAAATTTTAAAACTAAGAACGGAGTTAATAATAGTTCATAAGTGAAAAATAATTTCATAGACCAATCTGTTAATTTATTTATTACTATTTCTTTTGGGTTTGGTCATTTAAAGTCACCTCTTATTTTAATGAAAAAGTAAGAAATTTCAATCATTAATACAAAATTAATAATTAATATTATTATATATACATAATACATTCTCAATTTTTTTATTTTGTTATTAACCATTAAAATTATTTATTTTACTCTCATTAAAACTACACTTTGTGAAATGTGTTTTTGATGAGTGGGTGATCCGATTAATGCAAGGGAAGGCTCTTGCAGTTAATGATTAAGTCCCAGAACGTTGATCGTATATTTTGACAATTTGGGCCTTCTAAAGTTTTCAAATTTGATTTTGTCATTTGTCAAAAGATAAGATGGCCCAGTTTGTACTACCAAGGATTCTCCGCTCATACTGTGTAGTCCAATCAGATATAAAAGGCTGAACCAACCCACCTTCTGAGCAAAAGCGAAATACGAAGCAACCCACTTATCATGATGAAAAAACAAAAAATATAAAACATAAAACAGCTGCAACAGAAAAAATAATAAAAAACGGTTTCATTCTTTTCTTTTCCTAAAACAAATCAATCAACAGGGTTTCTCGGGCCCATGTACTATGAAACTCGCAGAATAATTTTTCAATTCTCATAAAAAGTTTTTAAAAAATAATTGACCAAAAAAGTTGTTCTTTTTTAACAAAAAAAAAAATTGCATAGCAAAAGATAAAGATACACCTAATCTTTTGGTTGATAATACAATTTTTTAATAATAAGCACAAACAGAAAGAATAATTGGATTTGTAATGTGAAAAAGTGAAGTGCAATTATGGTTTCATCGATAAAAGCTTCATGCGTAACTTGTTAGTGGCAGCTCCTCTCATGTCTTGGTGGACAGTGATGGAGCTACGTTCATCTTGGCAGGAGGATTTGACTGAATGTAGATCTCACAGTTTCTTTAGTGCTCAGATGTTCGTTGACTATGGTGCTATACTGAGACTGTAAGTAATGTTTTCACTTTAGACTTTAAAAAGTATATATTTATCGGTAATATTTTATAACAAATTAATAATTACTTGATAAATAATAATAGTTTATTGTGAGAGAATATATATAAATAAATGATTTATTTTAAAAAAGTTTTTTATTTTTTATTTTTATTTTTATATAATTTAACGAATAATATATTTTATCTGTTAAATTATAGAAAATAAAAAATAAAAAAATTCTATTAAAAATACTCTTCAAACAAGTGTATATATATATATATATATATATTACTGAAAATCTCTCATCTTATAACTCGATTCTTCTAAAATAAATTGTCATATATTAATTTTTTAATTAATATCGGGGTTTTCCAGACTTTCAATTTATTTAATCATCCTCTTTATTTGGTCGTAGTTTTAAAAAAAAAGTTATAATTAGGTTGCCTTTTTTTTTTTTATTTGTCCATGTTATTCTTTTAAGTTCTATATGAAACTATTTTTTTTCAAATTATTACAAAATAGACTAAAATAAGTGATTCTTTTTATTAAAGTTCCTTCTGCAGTTTTTTACTAAAGTAAGTGACAAACTAGAATGTTTTTAATAATTTTTAAATTATTTATCTCTTTCAATCTATTGTTTTTATTATTTTTAATTTTAAATTAAATTTTAATATTTTAAAATATTAATAATTAAAATAATATTGTATCATAATTAAATGTATTTATTATAAATTTAAAATATAATATATATTTAAAATTATTTTTATTTATTACAAATTTTAATTATAATATAATTTATATATAAAAAGAATTTATTTATTATAAATTTATTCATATAAAATAAGTATTTATTCTATGAAATATAAAGTTAAAATAATAATTATATATAAGTATTTAATTAAGTTTTTTAAAATTAATAAAATCTTACCTAAGATAAATAATATTACCAAAAAAGTTTTAAAATGAAAAAATAAATTATGCTAAATTTAATAATAAATTTTACCTTCTAATAATGTGAAAATATAAGTAGAAAATAAAATTTTAATAATTTTAATAAACTGTTTTTATTATTTTAAAAAGCTGAAAAAGGAGAATGGGCAGTAGTTTCTGGATTTGGTGGGCCGCGTTTACTTCTTTCATCCTTTTTCTCAAAATTTTAATTTATTTTGACAATATTAAAGCTGTCATTTCCCTTCTTTCTTTTTTTTTAAAATACAAAATCCATGTCATTCCCTTTTCCCTTCACCACCACACGCAGACTTTCTCTTATACCCACTCTCCTTTTTCATTCACTCCAAAGGCTGGGTATGTGGCAAAAGCAACAATTACAGTTGTGAAAATTGAATTGACTTAACTTAACGAGTTACACTTAAATAATAAAAAACTAATTAGCCTGTTCCGACAAATCAAATGAGTTAAGTCGAACTTGTAAATTGATAACTTGAAAATTATTGAAATTATTTTTATCTATTATTTTTTAATTTTTGAAATATATAAAAATAAGAAGAAAAAGAATTACACCAATACAGTCCAAACCAATAGATTAGGACAACAAAAAATAAAAATTTGAACTGTCACAACCTAAAATCGTATTATGAGGACCGATTCAATTTATCTTCATCTATCATGACCTAAAATCGTGGTATGAGGAGTAATTCATTTGTCTTCATGGCCAGGCTCGGTTTCGGCCATGCAGATCGCCACCTTTTTTTAGGGCACGTAGGGAAACCTGGGGAGGGCTGGTCTTGAATCGGAAATATGGGTTTGGGGTTGTTTTGTAGGCGTAGAGGCGTAACATGGCATTATCACTTGATAGTTCTGGTTATTTGGTATGTGGAGAGGGATGGTGCTTTGTGTTTGGATGGCGTTTTTGGTCTAGGTCTAGGAAAGGAAGATGTTCGAGTAAGGTGTTACGGGATTTTGGGGTTTAAGATTTGAGGAATTTTGGGATTTTGACTTGATAGAGGTGTGCCTATACAGGGCACGTCTGCTCGAACTTTGGGGTTCCAAAGTCACGTAGTTGCGGGGGGTGTTTAGGCAAGTGAGGGGTTAATTTTGGATGTGATCTTATCATCCTCGTAGAGTCATGCTCGGTTAAGAGGTTGGTAGAGACATATTCGGCCATGGGTGAGGTTCAGTTCCTCTTTGCGATGACTACAAGGCTAGAAGGGGTTCGGAGAAGGTGGGTGCTTGATGATGCGGGCGTATTATGTTAATTACGAAAAGAAAAGGGGATCGACCAACTTGGATATCGAAGTGAGCAGATGACTCTTGCTTGTGGACCAGTACTTCGGCTTGCCCTTCAGTCTGGACTCGGGACGCTTCCTTCCTTTCCTAGCAGTCGTCAGCTTTTCACTTCTCCTCCTTCCTTCTCCTCCTTTTCTTCTTTTTTTTTCTCTTCGTAGCAGGGGTTTATATAGGATTGGGTAGTGGCAGAGTGGTTTTTCTTGGGCCGGTGGTTGTTGTTGGGCTGATAACGGAAATCGCTCAACATGGGGAGTGGGTGGTTAAGATTCCTAATATGGTGGGCAACTTCAGTGCGGATTGGATAAGGTTGACTCGGTCTCGGTTAAGATTCTCTGAGATCTTGGGTGACTCATTTGGGAATCAGAAGTCGTGGATGGAAGCGGATCGGTCTTGGTTTGGTAGGTCGGTGGTTACTTTAGGCTGACTCGGGGTTGACTCTGTCTTAGCCCATTCTGATGCGCTGGGCCAGACCGATTTGGGGTGCAACATAGACCAACTCTTTTTTTGTGTCGTGACTCATTAGATTGGTTATTTGCTTAAATATCTTTAACAATAAGGTTATACCGACTTAAATCCCTTTCTAAACTAATTATTATTTTTTTATATTTTTAGTAAAATTAATTTAAATTAAATTATTAAGTTATAATTTTATTATATTATTTATAATTAATTTTTTACTAAGATTAAACAATTTAAAAATATATATACATGAATATGGTTATAGATTATTTAAAATTTTCATTATTTGTCACAACCTAAATTGTGACGTTAGTGAACCCGGAAAAAGCCGGTGGGATAGGAGTCGCCACCGCGTTTAGTTTAAGGGGCGCCAGGGAAACCTTTTGGTGAGGCTGGTCTTATATCAGAGATGTGGGCTCGGGAGTTGGTTATTTGGAAATTTAGGCCTCCAACATGCCTATCACTTGGTAGTTACCTTTAGGCTAGCCATGTGGGAAGAGATGGTGTTTGGCATCCGGTTTTTGGGTTTTGGGGGTCTGACTTGATAGGGGTGTGCCCCCCACAGGCCTCGTCTCGTTTACAGAGGATTCAAAGTCCACGTAGTTAAATTTGGGGGGAGGGGTGACTGGTTTCTCCTTTTAGTGGGAGGTGAGTCTAAGGGGATAAGGGATAAACTGTTCGGGTCTCGGTTTTATTTGGGACCAAGTCGGATTAGGGCACGATGGCTTGTAGTGGGGATCGGGCCAGGCTTCGTGTCATTTCGGCCTGCCATGTCGGCTCGGCCTCGCCATCTCGGCCATCTGTATGGCCGAGACCAAGGAGTCGGCTTTGGGAAAGACTGGGTCAAGGTCCAGCAAAAGCCCGATCGGTCCGCGTTCCATCGACGAGATGGACTCGGCAGTAGGTGAGGACTCGGGTTTGAGAGGGGTGGTAGGGAACGACTTGGACGATGTAAGAGGGGATTGGAATACTAACCTGGTGCTCGGAGATGGCGGACGTGTCTTCCTGTCTTTGCCCAATGCTTGATTTTTCTTCTCTGCCGGCCGCCCTTGGGGTCCTCCTTAAGATCTCTGGCGGCGTCGTCGTCGACTCTCCGGTTTGTCTCAGGTTGCTCTTCCTCTTTGGTCTCTGCTAGTCCTCTCTTTTT